>CM056376.1:23095368-23112868 GCA_029718625.1 Synaphobranchus kaupii | reverse complement strand
CTGCTAGCGCCCGGAATGCCCCCACCCCCCCCCCAATCGTGGAATACCGCCCTCGATCTCTCCCCCTTTCTCCTCTCCCGATTGACGTCATGATAAAAGAAAAGCGACAATTCCTTTATCTAATAAAAAAAAGCCACAGCTAATTTAGGTAGTTATTAAAATAATCGTAGCCTATTAATCCTCTGCTTTATCCATGGCAAATATCACAAAACCATCAGTGGCATGTTCTCTTCTTATCCGAAAGGATGCAAAATCTTTAAAAAACGAAACGTACGGAAATGCCTAACTTAATTTGAATTGCTGCCATAACCATATGCCAGACAGACATTAGCACATTAAATGCACAACATATTTCTGTTTTACTATAGGCGACATCTGGTTAACAGTGATCTGTTGTCCTTAAGCTATGGTAGTATAAGGGATCTCTATACAGCTGTAGGCTGTATAGCCTAATCTATGATTATTTAATCGAAGGTGGGCAATGTAGCCACGTTCCTGCCCTCAAACCTTTCCCACCTCCGCCTCTTCTCTTGTTACCTGGCTGGTCTATCAGGTGTAATAGGCTACACAAAAAAACAAGAACCCTGAGCACTCAATCCGCAAGTCATAACACGCTTTAGTTTTGCTTCAGTACAAACAAAAAGTTGACTGAATCTGTAATCAGGGGGGAAAAAGCAAGTCATGAAAGTACCAAGTTAATTACAAAATACTGAATCAAAACACAATTGTAAAAACATTTGTAAGCCCTTCAGTCTTATTGTCTTGGAAAAATAGCATGGCTTTAGCTGTTGATGCTTGTTCCCAATGTAGTGTCCTGCTGACCTTCTACAATCATGTCCTCTGAGTTCTGCTGCCCATCTCATACAAAAAAGTCCAGCGCAGGCCAGACAAGTCCAGTTCCCCACATGTCTCTATTCTTCCACCAAAACCAAAGCAAGTCACATCTGTTTGATCAAAATTCTATGTCCCAGCCAGACTCCTCATCAGGGGGTGGGTCTTCATTGTCATCAGGAAAGCTGTCGAAATTTCTAGTGTCCAGGGGACCGCTAACCTAGGAGACAGAAAGTGGCAGTCACAGGGTCTTTCAAGTTTAATCACAAGATATTTCAATCAACCAGGTATTAAAAAAACGAATTCCTGTACTATCTCTGAGAATCAAAGAAAGGTCAGTGCTATCAATAGTTTCATCACTAGATCAGCCTACTTTTTTTTCTTATTCAAAATGGATTCAAATGAATAGTTTTACTGATTGTTGCTGTTCTGGTGTACTGATGTTCCTTATTTCAGCTAATGTTTAAAACACTAACAATGATGGCCTGGTTGTCAAAATGTGTGTAACTTATGGCACCTGAACCTTCTCTTTGCATTCCTTTCTGATACCTCCAGAGTTCCTCATGTATTTCTCATCTGTAATTCAATGAACTTTTGAGGACACATTTCAAGGACCTAATTTGTAAAATAATTATTTTAAACCTGCCTCTGTGCATTGCAAATTCAGTTATAACCCTGCAAGAAAGGACATTGCCTTTGGGAAAACACTGATGTCTCTGAATTCACAAAACGTTTTGAGTCTCTTTGTGTTAGGTAGATATCACTCCAGGGAAAAACTGTTTTTGCAAAATACATGCACGAACAGAAAATCAAGCATATTCAAGTGCTTTCTGCAAAATCAACACTTTTGCGACCTTGAATTTTCTGCATTTAAAATTAAGTTCTTTCAAGGACCCATATAAAATGTGTTTCTCCTCTGGGAGTGTAATATCCAGCATCTATTTTTCCAAATCCTTTCAGCAATTTTAAAGTTATATATATTTGCAGTTTTACTGTTATTAGGGATTTAAATGTAAAATTTTTATTTTTCATGCAAAAAAAAAAACCCACCAATTTAAAATAAACAAAAATGTTGATTTTCTCAAAATTGGTAAAAGTGGGCTGATTGAATTTTTGAAAAAACACTTTAATTAATCATCCTCCAAAAACCTTGGACCTTATTCAAAGTGCCATGCATTTTCAGAAGACAATGAATCTGGACATCTAAACCCCTCCAATCCACAAGTCCTCTGTATTCATGCATTCTTACAATAGGCATTATTGGAGGGGTCAGGGTTCCTTTGCGAATGCCCTCCCAGTTGAAGCCTTCAAACCACCTGAAATACAAATGCAACAGAGCAGGTTGTTTATTACATTACGTTTATTATCATCACAATCGTTTTAAATAGCATTAATAACAACAATAATAATGCATTTTCTATAATACTTTTCTCACACTCAGCACAAATAACTTTAAATAACAGTTAAATAACTTATGTAAAAATAAAACTTAACCATATCATCTTGACATTTTACGATGCCTTTTCAAATTGACCCCAAAAGTTTCAACTGACGCAAAACTATTGCAATAGAAACATTTTGACACTTTCTGTTTCACCTTTTGTGTGTCTCCTGATTGACTAGCCTTTTATCCCTAAATATACAAAATCTCTGATGAAACATCGCACTTTTAGAGCCTGAGGTACGTGAAAGTTTGTGAAGTTTAAAACCTGTATGGTAAAGTGCCACCAGAAAAAAAATCACCCACAAAAAATCTGAGATAAAAAAAGGTTGTATTTCTTCTCACATTTTCTAATTATATATATATTTATTTAAATGCGCTATATAAATAAATATTGATTTTATTTGATTTGATTTGATACAACTACCCCACAAATGACCTTTGTATACAAAGTTGGTACAGGACTTTTAAAAACATAATATTATGTTTATTGCATGTTTACTATTGAATCCCAACAAAATAGGAAAAATCCAATAGTGTCAAGATGAAAACATAAGGTTAACTGTTTTTTAACCCTTTTGTGCAGTGACCCTAGTGGTGTAGACCTTGGGGTCTACATCACAAACATCCTACTGTACCACGTCAGAAAGCGAGGTACCATGGAAAACTGCATATCGTCTTCATCAGCGCGAGTTGGGGAAAAATATGAAGTTCCTATGTGCCACAGTTATTCCGTATTTCATAGTGTGATCTACATGAGAGCGAATCGGGTTGAAGATACTGGAGATTAAAATATATTTATGAGTTGGTTACAGTTCTTCTTTAACCACCAAAAAATGTTGTACTATCATAGCAACAATAAAAAACACATAAGGTCCTGGATATAGGTAAGTAGCTGTCATATATCCTACTGCTATGAAAATCTCTTACAAAGTATGGAATAAAGTCATAACCTTACCTGCATTATTAAAGCCAGATACGTCCTTTCCAAGATTGTGTAGTTATTTTCTGCCTTTTCTGCCTATATGTGGTGTACAAGTTTCAACATGGCTGAAATCTCAAAAATTTGTCTGCAGAACATTACGCAATTCAAATTGGGAGTAGTAATGTCTTGGAACTAATTGTAATGGATTGACAGCCTTTTCTAAGAAAAAAAAATGCATTCTAAGCTTTACAAAGAGGTATAATATAGGTCATTGAACTGTTGGGAGCGATTGTCACAGCTGTGCATGTCACGAGCGTATTTCAAAACAACAAGCGCCGTAAGCGTCTGTCTCCTTGGTTTTGCGCAAGAGAGCGCATACGCATCGCTGGTGAGAAATCGTTTTGTTTGTACAATGGCGAAGTGACAAAAAGATTTTCAGTGCTTGAAACTGCTGGATGCTGGACTCATCCTCTGGATTCAGATGAGGAGATTTACATCCATGACTCTTCATCTCAAGCGGACAGCATGGATTCCATAGCAAAGTGTTGCCTTGTGTACAGGGTGTGCGTGCGTGTTTCATGGTGTTTTATTCATAATAGTATAGCTAGCTAGCCACAGAAAGGCTCGCTAGGTTGTGTTATTATTGTTCATGATGTCAGAGTTTTACATTAATGGTGCTGAATTCAGAATTAAAGGACCTGTAGTAGCTTATTCTGGTTTAATTTAGTTTATACCTAGTTAGCTAGAAACCTATTAGGTATTGGCTATAATAACCTGCATAAGGAAAATGATAAAGTATGGGGAGCCTGTGTAAAAAAGTCCCTGCCTTAGGTGACTTGAATTTGTATATCATAAGTAATGACAATGGTGGTGAGCTGTCAATCTATTACGGCTAGACTGTAACTTTACTGGGAATTTATATTACATTATAGTAGAAGCCTTCATGTGTGGCCTAGCCATTCATTACGTTGGGTGAAACAGCATAGCTAATATAGGGACATAAATGGATGACACGGCAGCTAGATGTCCCATGCAGTAATCCATGGGCTGGCATATGTTTATATAGGAGATAATTATAATAGTTGTAATAGTAATAGTTGTAGCAATTCATATGATGCTGTAAATTGTGTGTATGTTCTTATACATTGTTAGTCTGACTGGTTGGTAATAAATGATCTTTAATGATGAGAACGGGCTGTGTTGGACATTTTTTGCACTGGAAACTAAACTGAGTCAAAGAAATTGATTATCTAAGGGTCATTCCCCTTAGATAAGTGTTAACAGACATCAAAAGCACTCATATTATCTTCGTATTATCAAATTCACCCCAAAGATAATATGAGGGTTAAAGAACAGAATGAGCAGATATGTTCTGGCAGAATACACAGAACTGCCCACCGTACTCAAAGCCTTACTTGTGTTTCTGGACGTCCATGACTCCGTTCTTCTGGTTGCCGAGTCTCTCTGAGGGGTTGTCCCTGAGGGTCAGAGAGTAAACCCAGGGAAACGCACTCAAATCGTATTTTCACCTTCAGCATCATCATACTTAACAACCCTGCCACTCCTGTGCAACAGAACAGCACAACAGTGGCACAATTGTGAGTGAGAGTGGTCATCATGATGAGATATAAAACCCGTGCTTGTGTTCGGTGGAAAGATGTGTTTAAGGTGTAATCAACTTCCCACGATGGTTATCACAGCAGAAGCCATCTGGCCATCTTCTGATACGTACTGAGGACCCACCTCTTCAGACTGCACCCTCCCATCCCCAAGCTCTAGCACATGCAATTAATTAAAAGCTATTATTGCTTATTTGGTTTCATGGTCATTTTTATGGATGTTTACAAATTGTGTGATTATATATTCATGATTTATATGATGGTTCTAACTTACATTTAGTGCTTTTTCATGTTACATATGCACTCACTGGTGTGCCAATTTTATCATCCAGGCCTGGCACGATTGCTCATGCTCAGGTATGTTCTCTCGTTAATGCATATAGCATGTAATAAAATGTGCACCCAACCTGCAGAGCCTCTTGATGAGGTTAGCGGCACTCTTGGTGATCTTCTTGGGGAACTCCACCATGTCAATCCCCCTCAGGATAATGTTGTATGTCTTCATGGGGTCTGATCCTGAAAATGGGGGGCTGGAGGGGTGTGATACGAGACTCATCTCATCTTGTGTTTTAGGGGGGCACAGGGCATGAAACTAACTTTTTCACCCACTAGCCACAGTGGCTTGTGGATTCTAAAAATCACCAGCCTTTGTCAACATTTTACCAGCCACAGTACCTTCTACAATATAACACAACCTGGTTGGTTATTCGCCAAATTGGCTACTAGAGTACAAAATTCTACCAGCATTTGGCTGGTGGCGGGTGTTAATTTCACACCCTGAGGGGAAAACAAGAGAAAGAGCAGTGACAGAAAACAAAGGTAACTTGGGAGCTATGCTGGCGACTGTGGTGTTTATACTCTGACTTCACAAAGGCTGGGCGATCTCTTTAAAAAACATCTTAAAGGGCCCCTAAGAGGTTTAGTCAGCAAAGATACTTGCCTTTACTGAAGGATGTGTCATGTACCTTAACATCTGTTTGAAATGTGGGGCATAACTGCTGCCAGGGTAATGTGGGCTGGCGTACCTTGGGTAAGAGCTGCACCAGCGCCCCCTAGCTGTTCACCGTGTGTCGACAGGCTACCAAGCGTTTCCGGCGGGAGATGCACTGCATCTACTCCGTTGTGCTGTGTGCTTCATAGTGGGGAAAGGAGCCATTGGCCTGGTTTACTGAGGTATGCACATGCTTGAGCTGCAGCGATAGCTCAGCCTTTTCTCTGAACACCTTTCTTATTGCTCAATGGATCCTGCAGTATTTTAATATGAAATTCAATTATTGTTCAAGGACCTTCCTAGGACTTGTAAAATAAACCTTTTTTTCTAAAGGGATGTTCTTATAATTGTCTCTGAAGCTGTATATACAGTTCAGCCCTTGCCTTGTATCAAATTTAACGCTTTGGTAAACAAAGTGCTGATGTCACTGAATTCACAGGGCTGGATTTTCTTTGTGTGGGATGAGTATCACTCCAAAGCAAACGCGGTTTTCATAAGTGGCAAGAAAAAGTATAAAGCTCTGAAATTACTGTTCTGTGACCTTTGTGTGAACAGTTTTTTCCCTTTGCGCAGACCACACAGCTTAATTATGTGTGTTAAAATTCTTTATGGTCATTGGTTACATTTATTTCAGGGCCAGTTCAATTAAATATGAAATGTTGTTCCTTCATAGTTCAGCGGGGGAACCTAAATGGCAGCTTACGTGAGTCTCCACCTGCTCATATTCTGCCCGGTAACACATTATGCTGGTAATTGTTTGTCCTATCTGTGTTGGGTAATTTCAATATTTTTAATTGTTTGTACAATCACTGGTTAAGGGGTATGTTTGCAGAGGAAGAAAAAGAAATAAGACTGCATGTGCTTTTAGTCTGATGAAATATTAATTTGTATTTTAAAGGGTAAGTACACCCTAGATAACTTTCCCCCCCCGCTGTAAACGTGTTTGTATGCCTACCTTATAATGGAACTTATTCATCCATTCCGTTATTTCAACAATTTTGAAATAATATTGTATATCATAAGAAACTGGTAGAAAAGCGTCTTTGTGCTGCCCCTAATGGTTGAAATTTCCTTTCTGCTCCCCAACCTGCCCCCGCCCCAATCATGATGTCAGAGTACCTCTTTGGAGGTACCTCTAAGTCATATGGATAATTGTTGTCGCCCACAACGGAAACAGCCGGCACCTGATTGGTTAGACCCACTACGTTACTTTCGTTTCGGCTACACGTTTTTAAACCGAAACAACGTGGCATCCGGTTCATAAACTCTCTTATTCCACCTAAATAGTCCACTGAAATATGTTTCTGAAAATATTTGAGGTGAGAAATAGGCCATGCAGTTACTGAATCTTGATTCATATTTGATGTGCAACGTCTAGTTTGACAGTTTGATCCGAGTTATACAAAATCATTTGTACAATGTACGTTCATTTATGCAAATGACGACGGACACAGCTCCTCCGCCCCCACCCCTCTTCCTCGCTCACCCCACAAAGTATTTTTCAAACTTGTGTAGTAGGCGGAGACAGGCTGAGACAGTGGGTGTACTTACTCTTTAAGCGCACAGTACTGGTCCAATCATGATGTGTAAGACATGGGATGACTCTGACGTCCATTCGGTGTCTGCATTAATACAGTGCTGGGCTGGCCTACAATTGGACTTCCACCGCTGGGAGATGGGAAAGCTCAGACAATGGTGTCAATGTTCATGTATCTTTCTATTGATTCCTTTATGTCAAATTATGTGTGTTTTTTCTGTTTGTCCTTTCTTATTAATCTTGGGCAAAGTGAAATTACAATTCAGTTTCTTTGTGTGAAACAGTTTCCGGAGTGAGATTTGTTATAGGGTGTGTTACTTAAGTGGGGCCCTCAGTGTCATTGTATGCATTTATAATTATTGTTTTTCGTATTTATCTTAGAGCTCTCCTTACCCTAGCCACTGTTAGCAACTGTACATTTTCTCTGAATGTACAATAGATCTCACAGTTCTTATCAGGCTGTGTTTATTAGCATGCCATCTGCTGTTGAATTGTCTTTGTCACCCACTGTTCCCATTATTTCTCTCTCTCTCTCCTCAGACTGTGCTTCCGTTTCTCCACCCTTACCTTCCACTCAGAAGCTCAAATATGAGGATGCCCAGGGACCAGCAGTCCGCTGACACGTCGTGGCCCTTGTTTAGGATGATTTCGGGGGCCACATACTCCGGGGTCCCACAGAAGGTCCACGTTTTCTTCCCCAGGCCCACCTTCTTCGCAAAGCCAAAGTCCACCTGGGAGAGACAAGGAGGCTAGGGGTGAAAAAGCCACCAGGAGCATTGATCCGTGTGTGTGTCTCTCCGTCAAGGGGACTGTATGTGGTTTGGTTACTTTGCTCGACTGTGTGTTAGTGTGCATCTATGGTAGGTGTAAATACCACAGTCAAAACTTTTTTGCGTTGCATTTCTGTGTTTCCCCAGGTTACCAGTTTGGCGTATCCGCGCTCGTCCAGAATGATGTTTTCCGGCTTGAGGTCCCTGTAGATGATGCCACGACAGTGAAGAAAGGTGAGGGCCTCCACCACGCAGGCGGTGTAGAAGCGTGTGGTGCTGTCATCAAAGGAGCCCCTGAAGCACACAGACACTCACACATATGAAGGTACACAGGGTGAAAGGCACACAGATGCACTGACACGCTGATCAAACGCTTGGGTAGAAAGAAAGAGAGCTTCAAATCTGCCTGACGATAGGGGCGGGGTCAACCTTGAGTACCTGTCTCTCAGCAGTGTCCACAGCTCCCCGCCTAAACAGGCCTCCAATAGCATGTACAGGTACTTGGCATCTCTGAAGGTACGGTACAACCTGAAAACGAAAGCGCAAGAAACACCATTCGTTATTCATCATTGCCACATGGACAGCCATCCAGTGCACTCCAGTCCAAAACACTCTACATTTCCAGCTCACTTTTGCCGATGTACAGAGACAAGGAAACGTACAATAGCTATGTTCTAGGCCAGAGTTGTCAAACACAAGTCTTGGAAGGCCACAGTGGAAACAATGACTTCAATTAATCACTCAAGTGTGGAAACAGCAAACACCAGCAGACAATACAGCCTTTCAGGAGTGGAGTCAGACAGCCCTGCTCTATGGGAATAACGGGTGGAGCGCAGGCTCTGGGTGCTGACCTGACGGTAAAGGGGCTATGAGCCTCCATCATGATGCGTCTCTCAGACAGGATGTGCCCCTGCTGGCTGGTGTCCAGGATGTGCCTCTTCTTCAGCACCTTCATCCCGAACGAGCGGCTGGGATCGTTCTTCAGCTGCACCTGGAAGGAGAGACGCAGAGATGGGCAGGGGGGTGTGGGGCGGCAACCGGTGCGACCGGCCCAGGCCCCGAACTTCACAGGGCCCTGCGATGAGAGGGGAAATAAAAATTTTTCTAAAATTATATTTATCTAAAATAGTCTATATATCATCGTAAAGCACACGGAAATACATTTAGCCTAAATGGTGTTTTGGAAAGTTGACGTTATGTGGGAAGTAGTGTGGACGTTTCAGTAAATATAATAGACTATAGGCTTATGTCCCTACGCTGCATAGCTACATGCAGCTATGAATTTTTCAAATTCGCTTAAAGTTATTTTTTTGCAAGTCGGGTGGCAACTGGCAAAGTGACAAGCTGAAACAGCAGAGACTAAGACTAATTCAGAAAGTAGGCTACAGCTCGGGAGCATAAAAAAGAAACAAGAAAAATAAAAGAGATTAATTAAATGTCAAATTGAAACGTTCCTTGGATAGATTCATAAAGAAAAACGTGGAGGAGGAGGTCAACGCTGCTGAAGCAAGTGTGCTGTTTTTCGACTCTCCTGCAGATTTAAACTCCCCTTCACGTGAATGCGCTCGTCAAGCTAACGTTACACGACATGCTCTGTGCTTTTCTTTTGCTCAATTTCTCCAGTTAACATTTAAAAAACCGATAATACTGTGGATTGTGGTACAAGCATAGCTATGAACCACAAATAGTAGATTGTCCTATTGATTGTGGTGGAGCATAAAATAATTGCAAAGAGTCACAATGTTGAACACTATCTTTTCCATTGTAAAGAGAGGCAAAAGAAAGGCAGAGGGTGGGATATCATTCAAGTGTCACGAAGTGAAGTGCAAGGTCTGACACTGTGACACAAGAAAATTACTCTGCAATGTTAACAAGCCGAACACATATGTCTTCACAAACATTGTCATAAACGTAGGCCTACTATAATGGTAATAATAATTAGAATCATCGGGAGAAATTTGCGTGAAAAAATGCTGGATCAAATTCTGGCGATGCATCTTTTAATCTGCTGTCAGTATTTATAAGCTTTTATTTATATATCCCACCCTCTGCCTGCTTTTTACCTCTCTTTACAATGAAAAAGCAAGTGTTCAACATTGTCCACGGTCCATGGTCCACCTCAATCAATAGAACAATCTACAATTCATGGAGAAATTAAGCAAAAGTATGGCGAGTTGTTATTGTTAATTACAATATTTAAATTCAAGGGCAGAGTAATGGCATAGCCTACAAATTCTTCAATTGGTTGGTTGTACATGGTTGGTTTGCGTGATGTCATAGCCTGTAAATCCCTTTCGTTCATAGTTATATAATAGATACTATTTAAGCCTATGACGGGTTAGCTATGATGTCATCGCGATGTCATGATGTCATCATGATGTCAACAGCTGGGGCCCCGTGTAGGTTGATTCGCCCCGGGCCCCCACCCACCCTTGAGACGGCCCGGACTGCCCGGACTGATACGGCCACGTCCGGGCGTTTGTGAGAGCCGGTCAGGCAAAGCAAAGCCCGCAGCTCCCACCCAACTCACCAGCTCCACTCGACTGAACCCCCCCATGCCCAGAGTGCAGACCACCCGGAAATCACAGAGGGACACGTTGCTGAAGAACACGGCCTCTGCCTCCAACCTGCAGTAGGCCAGAGCGGAGTAACAAAATGCGACGGTGATGAGAACACAGATCACGTGGTCTAGCTGTGATTTCACTCCGTTAAAAGGGATAGATTTTCATTCTACATTACTGAGGCGGAGCACCAACCCCAGGCAGAGTGCTTTGTTTAGCCTTTAGAAGTTTTGACTTGTATTGACCGTGGGTGTGGGCTTTGGCTTCACAAGTCAGATTTGTATGGAGCAAGGGTGTGTGTCCAAATAGACACTTTCCCGCAAGCTTATTTCACAGACTTTTTTCAGAAAATTCAGCTTTGATGAAGATATACAATTAAATAAGTAAATACATTTTAAAATGAGGCAGTGGGAAAAGAAAACAACGGATCAATCCTTTTAAAAATTGAACAAAACATTGATGTCATCATTGCAAAGTCAATCACAAGCTGCGTACAGAACATCCCATGTCCAATAAATGATTTAATACTGTTTCAAAGGAAAAACTGTGGTACGTGTGAAGATGTGCTCAGAGCAGGAAGATCATAGGAGTGTGCAGAGAGAATGCTTACTTAGCTTTGGCCTCATCACTCTCATACACCTTTTTGCTTACATCTTCCAGCCCTCCAATCAGCTGTTTAAAAGTCCTGTAGAGGAAGATTGAAGTGAGAGAGAGAGAGAGACAGGGAGAGAGAGAAAGTTAAGGAGGGAGAGAGAGAGAGAGAGAGAGAGATGGATTATTTTACTCTATGATCAATGCAGATTTAAGGCTAGAGCAATATGAATTCTCTCCACAGTGTATCTCACTGTGGTATCACTCACTCTCTGTCAACGACGAGGCATGTCACATTTCCCACTGCGACAACATTTGCGGTCCGCACATCTTCCCTGGTAGGGGAAGGACAGAGGGATGGGAATGTCATATCTTCAAGTGTTTGGGAACATTATCAAACTGACAACAGGCTGACTGCCTGACTAGGGACAAGGAAATATCCCAGTGTATTCAAGTACGGATCAGAAACCTCAGTTATCTGTAGCTAACCAAACCCTTGCCAACGTTAAGCATTTTCAGCAGAGAACTCATTTTCCCACAAGCAGACGAGCCCAATGGTTTGATGTGTCTATTTTCTTCCCTTCTTCACATCATTATCACACACTCGTTTTGTTCATTTTCAGTTGCATAAACATGTGCATTCACCATTAAATTGTGGATAAAACACAATAGACCATATGGTGTAAGATGTCTTCACACATTAACTGCAGTGTATGTACATAATTATTTTGGGCTGATACCATGAGGATCACACAAGTATATTGAGTTTGACTGGATGTGGTTTTATTGCCGTATACCTGCATGTGTTCCCCAGCACATATTTGTGAGTTTTCTCTCACCCTTTCAAAGCCTGCTCTCCAAACCAATCACCTTTGGACAGAATGGACAGGAAAGCTGGCTCCTCACTGGTTGATTTCTGCTTTGTGACATTTACCTGCATATAGATTGGGAAAGATAACACAAATAGCAAGGGTCATGGTGGACATTGGTAGATGCTTACTATTATAGTTGTACACACACACACACACACACACACACACACACACACACACACACACACACACACACACACACACACACACACACACACACACACACACACACACACACACACACACACACACACACACACACACACACACACACACACAGCCCATAATGGCATCTTCATTCGATTACTTTCTTCTGCATACCAAATTGTGTTTGAGCTACAACTGTGAAATAGAACAGTATAAAAATAGACTGCCCCGGACAGTTATTAAACATGATTCCATTCCCTGATATTTCTCTCATTTTACCTTGGCCTGGCCATACCCCTATTCAGGAAGTTTTGTTTCCACTTTGAGGGATGTGTAGCCTCACTGGGGGATAAGATATGCCTTGAGGTGTCATTTATTAGGTGTAAACAAGTGCATCTTTTTGAGTAATAAGAATAATGTGTTTTTCTCTGCACAGCTATCATTTTCTCGGGTCACAACCAACATGTGACTCAATTAAAAAGGCATAACTCACTGGACCAAAACATATTAAAACTGGCAGCATTAGTAGTTGCCAACTTGGCAGACTCTATTATGCAATGTAATAGAGGGAGTTTCCACATAATGTGTTCCCATTTCTCATCACTACTGCGCTTATTTGTCAGGAATTTAAATTTGAATTCATCAAAGGTAGGAAGACCAGAAAACGAGAAAGCAATAAAACGTGTGTTTTTGAATCGGTCTGTATCACACTGTAATAAATTAAACTGCACTTAAATTGTTTTGTCAGCCACCTCATTTACTTTGTGTCTGTTTCTTTGAAAATATAACAAGTTATATTTATATATAACAAGTTATATTTTCAGCTCAATACATACCGTTAATGCATACGTTTACTAGAAACTCTCTCTACAGTACCATGTTGCTACAGCACGTGGTAATGTACAGAATATACGTAGAATACTGTATTTTTCACAAAAAAAGCTAGGTTTTCACATAGATATAGAACCATAGATGTGACATATCATGTAATGTAATAGTAATTTGGAATTCTGAAATGGAACAATTTGGCAGCCATCTTACCTGGGTACAGTTCATAGCCAGCTATAATAGAAACCTATGGCAAAAGTGCCATGTACTTTCTAGCCCACTGTGATGTCATAATCACGTCTCAGAAGCCAGATAGCTGATGATTGGCTCATAGATATACGTAAAACCATGGTTACTGGCCACCATCTTACCTGGGTATGGTCTCAAAAATTGTGCCACTAAACTATGACGTATGTCACATCTATGGTTCTATATCTATGGGTTTTTACCAGTTTCAATCATTTGTCTGCTGAATGTCATCTTCATGCTATAAATTAATAAGCAATTTCATCTCATCATTGGCTAATGTACATTAGATCAGAGGCTATTATTTAACAGTTATACTTATTAGGCTTTCATCATTCTCTGTGTACTTTCATCATTCTTTCATCATTCTACGTGTCAAATAAAGCATGACAGAAGCACACATCACTGTTGTTACTTCTTTTCAAAATTCAGAAGTGGACATCTGAGCCCATATTATGTATTAATGCACTGAATAAACACACAGCTAATATGGGTTATTCAGATGAACAAGAGCAAGTTCACCTAAGTCTGCAGTGAGTATGGACCAAAACAAGGTGAAAAGGTTGATTTTACAAAACCGTAGGTCATTTTTATAAGGCCAGTTTCTTTATATATTATAAGCCCCACAGAGCTCCCTCTGGCCCCCTCACCTGGCCCTCACTGATGATGAAGAAGGTGTCTCCAGTGGCTCCCTGTCGGATTATGTAATCCCCATCACTGTAGTGGGTCTGACAGAAAGGGTGGGTGGAGTTGGGTACGAATGGGGTTGGGGAAAAAGATCGGGGGTGCGCGGGGGGTTGGGGGGGTTGTGATAGCGAAAAGACACGAAAGAATAGAGCCAGAAAAAAGGGTGGAATGAAGAGAAGGCAGGTAGAGCAGAGAGAAAAAAATTTGATTGAGAGGACAAAGGAGACAGAGGAAGAAAGAGAACAGAAGCACGCTCCATGATGGCATCCATTTTATCAAGCTTAACTCAAAGCAACCTGAGACAGTAATGAGCACCATTGTGTGCGTGTATGGCCCTTCGCTGCCTCAGAGAAAAAGCTATGAGGACACAATGGTTGACATCCACAGATGGTACCAGACAGCTATACCTGTACAAGACATATCCTACAATAGTCTATTGTGAGGGCAAAAATTGAAGTAGGCTTGGTGTGCGAGTGATATATCACGTTTATGAGAGAGCTAAGAGAGAGTGTCCAAATTCCTGTTGTGGGTAATAGCTAAAGGAGGCCCAAGAGAGCATTTTTCTGGAAAGCTTCTATAAAATCTGTTTGTTTACATTAATACAACTGGGGAAATGTTTTGGAGACATAAGTCCAATACAATTAGAGTAAACATTACGTTTAGTACATTGAAAATTAACACACAGGTTAGTAGTTCTAGTGGTAGTGCCAAAAAAATCCCTTTTGGAGTAATTTAATATGATGATATCACAGTTTTTGTTTTATATTAGTGTTGACTGTATGCTGTCCAGTACAGCCCATATACTGGACTGCACTAGTTCGCTAAACTACGTGGGAAGGGCAGCCTTGTTTGTTGCGGCGTTGAATACGGTACCTCCTCCAACACATCAGCCACTTTGCTGAGGACGTCCTCAGGCAGGGTTTGGAAGGAAGGCACACTGTGGATAGACCAACAGACAGGTCAGGGCACAAGCCAATAGGGGACCAATGGGTACACTTTTATGTGGCAGTTTTGCAAAAAGAAATAAATAAATACACAGGTTCTGTGCAGGACTTTCAAACAGACACGCCTGTGTGTCTACCCGAAATGTCACCACAATGACGGTCACCTGCGGAGGAATTCCATGTACTGCGAGTGCCTGATCAATCCAGTCCTCATCATGATGGTTTGGAAACACTGGCGATCGATTGCCCACAGTGTGATATCAGTTAAGGCTGGAGGGAGAGAAAGGCAGAAGGAATAAAAAGAGGAAGAGAGAAAGAGTGGTGAGGGGGTTGGGATGCGGAAGAAATATATTCAAAATTCAACTCAACTCAAGAGTTCATTGTGAATCTTTCAAACATTCATGCAACAATATTCAACGCAAATTATTTTATACTTGTCTTAACCTTCATCAAAGGCTGCCAATGGTTTTGAGCGAGATTGCAGGCCAAGCAAATCGATACATAAATGCAAGCTGGCAGAGCAACTGAAAAAAGTAGTCGCACAAAAATAAATATTAAATATTTTCAAGGTAACAAGATAATGCATCTCGCTCGTACTCTCTCTCTCGTCCCACAGAAAAGGTCTTTAGCCCTTGGATGACAGGCTGGAGGCATACAGCATTTTACAATGTCAAAAAATGTCTGCTTATTTGACTGATGCTAGGATTCATTGGCAAGCTGTACAAACTGTAATAGCAGCAGGTACCCTTCTATAACGACTCACGCAGAGCCTAGCTAAACATTCATATCACTGCACACATATGGGCTTTCAATGCTTGTCTGGGCACAAAAATCTGTTCCACTTACAAAACAAATTTATTCATACAATTACAGACAGATTAAAAGGGGGAAGAAATAATTAATCGGAGTGCGACGTTGACATTTCTGAATCTCCCTGCTCTTCCTCGTGTCGGCGGACATTTGAACACGGGATAAAGGCCCGCGGCTGTTCCGTCCTCTTCCCTCCTTCTTTGGCTGCGTGTTGTGGGCACAGGGAAAAGACAGACTCCGGCAGAGATGCCCTGAATTAATAATGAACTCCCTTAATTGACTCAGCTGCTGCTTTGGAGAAGGAGAGATTATTGTCCAGCACCAAACCCAATAATTCTCACTCACTCCCCTGACGATTTCCCCCTGGAACATCCTTAACTGCAGTGAAAGAGAGCATGAAAACACTTCTCAAACACTCTGCAGTGCTCTGTATAATCATTATGCAATGCTGTGGGTAACATAAAGCTGAGAGTTCACTAAAACAGGACACATAGCCTGCGTTGCCCTTCTGCCATAGATCAGTACAGCTATATCAATAGCTAACACAAACCCACACAGGGGGACACTGGGTGCATGTAAGATTGTCTAGTTACGCTCACTTCACACCCCACACAGAGCAAAGCATTCAGAACCATGACAACTGCCATCCACTTAATTACTGAAGTACCTCAACCTTATTTTGACATTTAAATTTGCATGCATTTCATGTATTTATGCTCTTATGATGGCACATATTCACGGGCCAATTGGCAGAATATGACGCGCATATCCAAATGTCATCTGTTGAAATAAGTGTCTGGAAATAATTTTAAAAATGCACAATAACCCTGAGATTTAGAGCCATTGCCATCCACGCTATACAACAGCTTATATTATTTCCCTGTTACAAATGATTCAAATGACCAAATTACAATTCTATAATTTGAATGACAATCTATGACACACTCCGGTAGCACACCCCTGTAAAATACTCCTTGCACAACAGGCTAGGAATGACCACAAACCGATATTTTTAGAGCGAATAAATACTTAAAAAAGAACAGAAAAGGATTCATGATGAGCCCCATTCAGGCAACACTAAGGAGACAATATATTACGAGGGAGAGAAGGAAAATAATATTATCTTGTTAAATGAGAAAATTAATAATAATTTGGTCCGTTATCTTGTTAAATGAGAAAATGTGAAACTCTTTGATGTGGATGTAACAAAGGACCATTGGAGAGGGATGCAAACAGTGGAATGAAGAATTGTGAGTTATATTTCTCATTTGGTTTGTGAGGTAGCCTCTTCCAGTGCGTAGCCTACTGCTCGGTCTCTTTGGATTAGGGCAGAACTGCACTGAGTACCACCAGCTGACCCTTAACACCATACTGTCAACCTGGGATATCCGTCTTACACATCATACTGAGAGTGGAGCTCAAAGAAAAAGGGAGAGGGGAGGATAGGGGGAGGAGAGGGGGAAGGTGAGGAGGAAAGAGAGAGAGAGAACTGACTTTAGAGTGCCTTTCATGTGTCTGTCTTACAGTTAGAGGACCAGTAAATGTAGCCTATTTTCCTTGAAACAGAAACCAGGTCAGTGGCAGGAAGTAGCGGTTGAGTGTTTATGCTGCTCTCTATGCACAGTGGACACAGCTTCCACACCGATTCCCTCTCCATTAAAAAATCCCACTGCGTCGACACCTTCCACAACCGTCTCTTT
>CM056376.1:22800368-23092868 GCA_029718625.1 Synaphobranchus kaupii | reverse complement strand
CATGCACACACACACACACACACACACACACAAACAAACACATATACGCAGGCACATATAAGCACATTTACACACACATACAAGCACACACACAGGTGTGTGTAAATGTGCTTATATGTGCCTGTGCATGTGTGTATGTGTGTGCCTGTGTATGTGCGTGTTTGTGTGTGCGCATGTGTGTGTGCGAGTGTGTGCTTGTGCGCCTGTGCACATTTTTGGCTATAAACAGGCTGCAGCATTATTGAGTGCGTGGGCGGGTGTATCTGTGAGTGTCAGTGTGAAATTGACAGTGATTAACAGAGCTGAGTCAAGAGAGGGGGAAAAGTGGAGTGAGGTGTCAGCAACAGATGTCAACAGACTGCTGATCCAGCTGCTCCACGTCCCTTTCAGACGAACAGGAGATGCACGGAGGATAACAAGGGCTGACTACTGCAGCCATTCACAGTGAAGACAGCTGGCTCCGGCTCATAGGTCTACCGAGGTGCGTTGGAAAACAGAGACAATAAACTGAAAGGGAATTACATCATCTCTAGGAAATGCAAAAGAAGTAAGTGTTTGTTTGCTTGGTAAAAAAAAACAACTTAAAAATTCTAAAACAAAAACAACCAAATGTGTTGCGGCGCCTTTTTATTTGAGTTTTTATTTTTAAAGAAGAACTGCAGTAGGCTTGAGTTGAGGTTCACATATTCTCACTGGCTAATCAAAAGACAGTTTAAAATTTTGCAAAACATTTTGCCTGAGCAAAACCTATAATAAGCTAATTTCTAGCAAGTTGCCTAATGACTGTGTTATGTGTAAACCTGTGTGGTGTGAAAAATCCCCAACAAACATTTTTTCCATCTTTCAAATACATTTTCTCTGTTTGTTGCTGGAACCATTGATCATTTATTACTGAGCAGCGAGGGGGAATGTTATCTCAAGTCCATCTCAAAAACCACCCGCAGCTAAAATGAGGTGGTGTGTTTTTAATGTCTAAAGTGTCTTTTAATTATTTACTCAGAGATGGAGTTGAACGCAACGTTACATTTTCTGACTAAGAGTTGCTCATAGTAGTTTATGGCAGCCAGAAAAACCAGGCTCAGCCCCAGTCCCCCTGTGTCACTTTCAATGCACTCAGATCCAGTGATCGATAACAGTCACTAAGGCATCCATCCACACATTAACACAACAATCAGATGTACCCAGTGACACACGCACACGCGCGCACACACACACACACACACACACACACACACACACACACACACACACACACACACACAAAACACACACACAATTGAAATGTCACTGCAGAATGGGCGTTGATGCTGGGCCTGCTGATCAGACGACAAGCAAGGCAGACATTTACCCAAGGCTGTCAAGTCAAAAGGTGAGAGAGGGAGCTATTAGCACTGCCTGCAGTCAGATGAAAGTAAGCTATCTGGTACTAATGCTCGTTTCACAATATTACATATCTTTCCCTCCCTCCCGCCTCGCACACCTGCACTGCCGTTTATATTGTACAATATTACGAGCTCAGATTTTATGTAACTGGCTGTCACTCTTCCCAGAAACAGGTCATTCCCCCATTTCCTCTTCATTGTGCTGGAGGTGTGAGAGTGGCCCCAGCGGGATCAGAGGTGCATGCTAACACAATCTCAGCCTGTGGGAGAGGGAGAGCGAGCTCACAAGCGCCACATCTCGCTTCCCACTTGAAAGACCGATAAGCAGAATGCATTCAAGACCATGGCCTGCAATGTCTCAGCCGCGGATGTTCAGCGCATAATAAATAAACCGACAGAAAGCCTCCAGCACTGGGCGTTTCTCAATACAAGATTCTCTTCTCAGAACTGGGACAAAAATGTGGATGAGACAATTTTCTAATTATCTCATTTTAGTAATGTATTAAAAAGTTGACTCGATGCCACCCACCCGCTCACCTTCTAATACGTAGACAAGTGAGCCATCGTCACCCTCTTCAATGACGCAGCACCCTTGAGCAACAGTAGTGGGGTGCATGCAGTCCACAATAGCCAGGATCTGGCCTTGTTCAAGGTGCATCATGAAGTCATTCTCAAGCAGGGCTGCCTGGATCAACTGCTGAGACCTGAATGGTTACGGGGAGAATATGGATAATTAATATAGTATATATATATATATATATATATATATATATAGTATAATAATGTAGTATACAGACAATTAAAAATGCAACTGCATCCTGGGCTCACTGCAAGTGTGCTGTTCAAGCTATTCTGAATATGAAAATTGCAACAAAACACAGCCATTCATTCAAACAAGTTTCAACAGATTTGATTAGAGATAGAGATGTGAATGGATAAACTTTGTCCATATATTCCTACACGAGTGAAAGACTTTCTTGAAGTCTTTTCACGTCAACAAAAAACTATTAAAAGTACCCACTGAAACTCAATGCAGTCACGACATTGCTCCCTTGATTAAAATGACTGAAACGCTTTCGGTGTCCGAGGCTTTGACATTGGCCTCGGCTAATGGTTTCAACATTACGGTTATGGATACGCATCAGCGCCATCGTGTCCGATTCACTCCAACGTCCAGGCCACTGGATGCGGCGGTTCTCTCACTCTTTGCTCTTGCTGTAGCTGGTCAGGGTGACGTGCTTGAGCTGCGTCAGGTCCAGGGCCGTGGGCTCCGCAGATATGGCCTGTCTCTTTGTGCGTTGGGGTTCATCAGGGGGTGCGGGTGGCCCTGGGGTAGATATAAAATTGGGAGATCCACTCGGGTTAGTTCGGATGAGCTCAATGGGATGGATGTAAATGTAAGACCAACCAGCACAAAATACTCGCAGTTCAAATTGTTTCTGTTCAGGTACCTCTGTTCCTTGTAGATCAAGGCCATGTGTTTTCAGGGCTACAGCATTACGGAAAGTCTAGCTCAGCACTAGTTCTCAGTGTTGTGATATGTCCCACGGTCTGGAATTTAAACCTGACCATAGCAGCCTGGGTCCAGGAGTGCCACGCGATTGGCCGTAACGTCACCCAGGGCAACTATGTTCACACTGACTGCGCAGCTCAGCTGGTGGACTTCAGAGTGAAATGATGCGAAGACCAAGTTTCAGGGGATGTGCATGCTAGTCTGTGTCCTCCTAGACTGACCCTTATGGAAAAATAATATACTGCAGTATATTGTAAATATATCAAAATTATCTTCACAATATATTTAAAATATACTGCAGTATATAAAATTTCCACATGGGGATGGAGGAGGTTGCGGTTTTGGAACGGCCTTACAACTGGGTGACGTGGCATTACAAACGAGGGAATTCAAAAAATAAGGGATAAAGTTGTTTTACAAATGCAACTTTATTGTTGTGGTTCAAATATTGGACCCGGCACTTGGAATGATATTGTTTCTGACATTAGTTTACCACAAAATGACAGCAACAGAAAAACACAGGTTCCATATTGGTACTAAGAAACGGTAACGTAAGGGAAAGCCTCGGGAGACCTTGGCTGTTGTAGTCGGGAGTGCGGCGTGGGCTACCTGCTGCTGTGGATGTCTCTGGGGGGGAGAGGGTCGCCCTGTAGCGGTCCAACTCGCCCTGAAGTTGGTGGATCAAGTCGTCCTTGGCATCCAGCTCCAGCTCCAGCTCATCGATGAGGGTGTCACGCTGGCGCAGCTCCTCGATCTTCAGCTGCAGGGCAAACTGGAGGTCCCGGAGTGTGCCCATTATCTGGGAGAGTGGAAAGGACACAAATGGACCCAGTGATTGATGACGACAAGACATGATTTATATTCGCAAAGAGAGGCAGAAAGAAGCTCATCTGTTTTTAAGTAAAAGGAGCGTGTGTGCATGTGTGTGTGTGTGTGTGAGAGAGAGAGAGATAGAATAATATATGGGGTGACAGGATGATAAAATATCTCTGAGCTTTCATCTCTACATTTGCTAAGCAATTACTACATTGATATGAAGATACAGTGCTTATAGACAACATACCAATAGGTGTGGCAGAGGGAACCGAGCCTCAATCAGTACACAGACAGAATCAAACAGAGGGAATTTGCATATGTCAAACTTGGTGCAGGGCATAATACATATATAGATAAGCATTCTGTGGCATTGCTGTGGTCTGAATGAGATGCCACTAAAGACAAATGGGATCTGCTGGCTTTTATGCAGCAGACCTGATATTTCATTATCCACTATTTCGCAACTGATGAATTTCAATGGCTGTATTATACTTCATAACGGATAGAATACCAATGTATTCCTTGAAAGGAAACATTTCTTGAGAATGATTAGGCAATCGTCTCGGTTTAACCATTCAATAATCACATTGTTTAAGAACTAGGGCAACTGGGAAATATGAATGACATAATAGTAGTCTACAGAGCGCAGATTAATATCGTTATTAACAGAGTTAAGATATAACTGCGTTGCTTGCATTCGTTTTAATTCCCATGAAAACAGATAAAATCAAATGAGGAGACACCAAATGAATTTTTAGATATTTTCTTTCGCCTACCTGTGTATCCGGATATCTTCAAGCCGACACACCTGCCTCCGATAGTTGCAAACGAATCCCCCCAACCTACAGGACAGGAGTCTGACCTGATTATGTAGCGTCACGCTGTTTCTTATGAAGAACCGAACGTTTTTACCTTCCTATATGTGCCCGTAAGTCCCACTTCGATCTCTTGTCAACTCCTGAATCCAACAGGCACGCACACGCTCCTTAGTCTCACTGCGTGTTGTGGCGAGCGCCAGAGTCAATGACTGAACTAATTACACCAGCTCATCCCGTGCGGTCAGTTTTTTCTTTTATAAAATACGGTCGCTTAGTCTCCATACACATGAAAACGTTTATCATTTTCAATTTTCCATGATTGCTCCACTCCATGAAATAAATATGTGTAGGCTACTAGATAGATAGCTTTCAGGCTGTAGGTCTTATTATTTTTTAACACACCAGCAATTTAGTCTGCATGAATTCTCGGATTATTATTCCGAATACAACATGTGTAGCACAGTCAAACTCGCGCGCGCTCTCCCTCTATCTCTCTCCCTCTCTCTCTCGCGCGCGCGCACACATCTCGGATTATTTGAATTTCTTGACTCAAGCGTTGGTGCACACATGAGGTAGGCTACCAGACGCATCTCCAAATACGCTTGAGACACCAGACTGACGCCAAACAAACACTGACGCACAAAATAAAAGGCACACAAAGCGAGCAATACAGGAGTGAAAAGATTCTGTCAAAACAACCGACAACTAGTTAGCAGTACATTATGCTGGGGAACATGGCATACAACGCCCCTTCACTTGACATATTTCCTTTTTGCAATCTATAAAATGCTGTCGTCCAATGATCTGTTCACACTCATTTCAGATGATGTGAATGTGCAACTTAAAGTTAATCATTATTAAGGGGTGGTATCTTATATCCACTTCCATGTACATTACATTAATTTAGCAGACCCCTGATATCCAGACTGACTGATAATGTAGTAGAACACATGTGCAGTCCCATAATTTATATGAGCAATAGTTTCAAATTTGCAACATTCCCAGACCACTTACTACTAATGCAATGTAGCGTACTAACCCAGAACCAAAATACAAATCCTGAATACATAGCCTACAGATTACCTCCATAACAAGAGAAAAAACGTAAAATAATAAATAAAGAAAATACAGGGTAACAGGTAGCCAGTGAAGTGGGATGAGGTGGGTGTGACATGAGGACACTTGGGAAAATTGTGTACAAGCCTTGTGTCTGTGTACTGTATTAGCTGCACAGGCTTAGTGGAAAAAGTAGGGAGACCAATGAGATAGGATTTGCAATAACCCAGGTGTGAGAGTATCGACCTGGCCTATGAGCTATGTAGACCAGGTAGCGAGGAAGAGGATCTGCACATTTGGACTATGCTGTCTAAAGCTGCAGAAATGTCTAGTAGGATTAGAACAGAAGAGAGGGAAGATGCGCTATCTGACTGAAGCCCTTCAGTATAAGTTACCTAAGAATAAGACAAATACAGCACATTCAAATCCATTTGCATTTACATTTGTTGCATTTACATCTTGTTTCAATCAAACATATGCTATATTGAAAACTTTAAACATGTCAGTTTCCAATATGAGTTCTTCTCAAGAGTTCTTTTGACTCTTGCCAGGCCGTCATTGTAAATAAGATTTTGATCTTAATTGGCCTGCCTGGTAAAATAAAGGTAAAATAAATTTTTTTTAAACATTTAATATTGATGTTTAAAAACATTTTACACAATGTCAAAATTCTGATCATAGGCTGCAATCTAGCCAAATGTAAAAGTTAAAGCTTTCTTGATTTTACTTAGAGTGGGGTGCAGAAATTTGGGCACCGCTGGTCAAAATGCCTTTTACAATTAATATCTAAGTGAACAGAAGCTAACCTGTCCTCTAGATGGTACAAAGTTAAACATGACACATTTCTTCAAATTTTAAAGCAAGATTACTTTTTATTTTAGCAGTTTCAAAATAATAAAAAAAGGAAAAAGGCCCTGTGCAAAAGTTTTGGAACCCTGTCAGTTAGTACTTTGTAATTCCTCCTCAGGCAACTATCCCTTATGGAAATGTAATATACTGCAGTATATTTAATATGTATTGTGATGATAATTTTGATATATTCACAATATACTGCAGTACATTTTTTTTCATAAGGGATAACAGCTTGCAAATGCTTCCTCTAGCCTTATGAATGCTTTATAATTTTTTACTTATCATCTCATGTGATAGATCTGACCTGAGATTCACAGATCTAGGAATACTGCACTCATAAAGCATTCATAACGCTCTGTGTAATTGTAATGTAATGCTTTTGCAATGCTCATGAATGCATAATGAATGCTTTATGAAGATGCAGTTAATGTAAATCGTTACCCAATATTTACAATGCATCCAATGATTAACATTAAACATGTGTAAAGTAAGTGTGACATATACATTTGTGATGTACAGTTAATTTGTATAGTTTAAATCTATTGTTTAAAAAAACGTATCCTGTTACAGATTTCTGCATTGGGTTTGTTAGTCCAATCATTGCTGTTGCATAAATGGAATTAATAAATATCATTATTGTGTGCCTGACAGTATGGACTATATATTGACAGCATGCACTCAGCAACATATAGCTTTAACCAATTTAAGCTCTGTGGTGCCTAGCTAATGCCAATCAGAGTGGTGTAACAAATGAGAAGTGTACATTGACTTAATTATTATGTACAAAGTAACATCTTTTGCAACAGTCATAAATGTTTGTTGACTTACACTCGCCACTGTATTAGGTGCACCTACATAATACTGGGTAGGACCCCCCTTTTGCCTCCAGAATAGTCTGAATCTTCACAGCATGGATTCAACAAAGTGCTGGAAACATTCCTTAGGGACCATGGTCCATGCTGACTCGACAGCATCACACCGTTCCTGCAAATTCTTTGTCCACATATTTATGCTGCAAAGCTCCCGTTCCACCTCATCCCAAAGATGCTCCATTGAATTGAGATCTGGGGACTGTGCTTGTCATTGGAGTAAAATTTAGTCACTGTCATGTTCATGGAACCTGCTTGAGATGATGCATGCTTTGTGACATGGTGCAAGTATCATGTCACCAAGTATCCATTTTAAAATGCATAGACTGTGGCCATAAAGGGGTGCACATGGTCAGCAACAATGCGTATGCATGCTGTGGCATTCAATTGATGCTCAATTGGTATTAAGGGGCCTAATGTCTGACAAGAAAACATTCCCCACACCATTATACCACCACCGCCAGCCTGTACCATTGGCACAAGGCAGGATGGATCCTTGGATTCATGCTGTTTACACCAAATTCTGACCCTAATGTCTACATGTCGCTGCAGAAATCGAGATTTGTCAGACCAGGCCACATTTTTACAATATTCAGTCAACCAGTTTTGGTCATCACGTGCCCACAGTAGAGTCACTTTCCTATATTCTTCACTGAAGAGTGGAACATGGCATTGTCTTCTGCTGCTGTAGCCCGTCCGCTTCAAGGTTTGAAGCGTTGTGCATTCAGAGATGCCCTTCTACACACTGCTCTTGGAAAAAGCTGTTATTTGAGCATTTGTGGCCTTTCTGTTAGCTTGAGCGAGTCTGCCCATTGTCTTCTGACCTCTTTCATAGTCTTTCGTTTATCGCACAATTCTCTGTATACTCTAGAGACTGTACTGCGTGAAAATCCCAGGAGGGCAGCTGTTGATTTTTTGTTTAGAGGAGCAGCTATCTGCTTTAACCAGCAGGTTTTACCTAATAAAGTGGCCACTGAGTATATATTATCTCCCATACAGAAAAGGAGTATACTGCAATATATTGTTAATATATGGACTTTTTGGAAAATATATTGACAAACCTATTTTACCGTAATATATCTTAAATGGCTATAATCTGTATATGTACAGTTGCACTCAAAATTATTCAACCCCTTTCACTTTTTGCACACTTTATTGTGTTGTAGATTTAATTTTAAATGGATAAAATTGCCATTTTTGCCCATCAATCTACACTCAATAACCCATAATGACAAAGTGAAAACATTTTCAGCCATTACGCCTAAGTGTATGTAAACTTCCGACTTCAACTGTATGCACATGAGAGATTTCAGTCTGAGCTATCGAACAAGCCCCAAACCATCACTCTGTTGCCAGATATGGAGAAGATGTGGATGGATCACTGCAAGGGTTATTTCTCCTGACTCATTTTTCTATAGAACTCTATGGGCTCTATTTTCAAACCAGCGCAAGGGGACGGTATAGTCAAACGCAAGCTTGTTGACAGCATCAACGTCTTAAAACTGGCGCTATGGCGTTTCTCAGCAATACCGCTAGGATCAACAAATTCTCAACATAACATCCTTTCGCTTGCGCTGCAGTGGGATGGGTGGCGCTGTCTGGGGCGTGTTCTAAAATACTTTCGGCTCAGTGACAATTTGAACCAACGAAAACCCATTGCGTTATGATCAGCTAGAACCACCTCTTAGCGGCAACGCAATAGACTCTGGCAATTTGCCAACTTATTAGTCATGTAATTCTATGTAGTGTCTATAGGTGATGCCAACATTACACTTCCATTTAATGAACAAATACCCTATAATAATTATTAATTAATTAATTTTAATTTAAACTACTAGAATAAAACAGGACAGCTTACAAGAAACTTGCGATCATATAGGCCAATAGCCTATAATATATAAATTACACATTGACACAGTTGAATCATAAGCCTACCATTTGAATCATAATCATCACCTCATGTAGGCTAATTAATGCATTCGCCACCTCCTCCCGTGCCTTCCGAACTTCTGGGAGACGAGGTGGTGTGGATTGTGATCCATAAATTACTAGTCCTAGCCTGTACTTCTGTTGCAAGTATGTCTGATTCCTGTGCGGAAAATCGCTCTTGTCGTTGACGGTCCAGTGCGTTTGGGTTGCTCATTATGAAATTGCATGGAGCGATTGCGTTCCAACTGGCTTTTTTTTAAAGCATGAGAACAACTATTTGATTGGCTACCATAGAGACACACCTTGGACATTTAAACCCAGCCTTTTAGCAATACCGCCATCAGATGCGCCAAGATTGCCGTCATGAAATTACCAAATTTCTCGCCGACACGCCCTCAGAGCGATACCGCCAAGCGATTACTCTTGCGTTCACCATTGCGTTTGGTTTATTAAAATAGAGCCCTTAAAGTGATACATCTAGATCTACTCCATATCTGGCCGTAGAGTGATGTTTTGGGGCTCGTTTGATACCTTAGACCCTTGATGACTTACAGTCATTTCGCCAGTCATGTGTTCCATACTGTACCAGTGTAATTTACAGCTGAATCTAGTCTCACCCCCCAATTCCCATAGAGATCCATTCAAATGCAGAGAGGTTATAGTATTGCTTGTAACAGTACCTGAAAATAAGATATCGAGAGTCTTTTGATGTTGATGGGTCACAGACTTCTGGAAGTAACAGCATGCAAAGGATATGTGACCAAATATGAAATATGATACTTTAAAAATACATTAAAGCAAAGGGTTTGAATACTTATGCACATGAGAGATTTCAGTTTTTCATTTTTAATACATATGCAAAAATTTCTAAAAACATGTTTTCACTTTGTCATTATGGGTTATTGAGTGTAGATTGATGGGCAAAAATGGCAATTTTATCCATTTAAAATGAAATCTACAACACAATAAAGTGTGCAAAAAGTGAAGGGGGTTGAATATAAATCATGTATATAAATCATTTAATTTGTATATATATTAATATATTACATTTCCTTAAGGATTGTTAACTTATCTGATATCCTCATATATGATTGTGGTTGTGCCATTGAGACTGCAGTAAACATAAATGTAGACCTATGTATGAGTCTAAAATACACAGTGGCAGTACACAATGTTAGCATATGTCAGCAAAGCATCCTAGCACTCTGGGAACTGAAGTACACATAAAGTATGACATTTCCTGTATAATGTATATTCTAGTCAGAGTATGTGATCATTATGTGATAAAAATCTGTAATGTGGCTTTATGCCAATGAGTTATAGTAGCCAAGATTGTTTTTGCATATTACCTACTGATTGCAAATGTATGATTTGAGGTTAAAACTGCACTCATTATAATCACCTGTTATAAGTACCCAGACTGTAAAATTGTGCCATACAGCTGGCATAAAGAATCTACTTTTTATTAATCCATGCACCTGTACTCAATGTTGTTTGGAAAGGTTTCTCTGTGCAACTGTAATATGTTTCAAACTGAACTACAGTTCAGAGGGGGGGGGGGATTAATACATACTTTATTTTCTACCCCAATGACATCTAGAGTCTATCTTAAAAAGCAAAACAAAAACCAGACTGGATCTGGGTCGATAAATAATATATAATTTAACCCTATTGTGCTATACTCAGCATGTGAAATGCAGAAAACGGTTGGAATCGCTGTGCCAGTCGAGTGTGTCCTCATCTGGCACTAGTTTGGAAACATACAGAGGATTTTAGTTGCTCTACGGATTCACTGCTCTTTTACATCTGATAAAGTAAACAAGGTTAAAAAAACGGCATTGGTAGAAGGCAGGAGTAACAGATGGAGGGGTACATCATTTAGAAAATGATCCATCTTAGCAGTCCAAATTCAAACCAGGAGAAGATGAGAAGAATACGAAAAACAGTAAAGAACATCAGGCTTGCAGGGGAACTAGATGACCCCTCTACTCATAGCAACCCTCATACAGATTGATGCAAAGAGCCTTTGACGTTATGGCAGTGTGCAGCAAGGAACATTGTAAAAGAGGGCATGAATGTTCCCACAGTAAACAGTTGGTGTCAGTATTGTCTTATATCAATGCTGAATGACACACACATTGCAGTTCTTATGCATCTTAACATTTTAGACGCCGTGCTTCTTTTTTGTTTGTTCTTTTCTGCAGTGTGTTTATAGTGTTTTGTACAGGGAATAGGTTTAGGTTTTTTCCCGTTTTCTTTGGGGAATAGCAGATTGCCAGAATCCACAAGTGTGAATTTGGAGGGCAAGAGCAGCACGAAGCTAATTTAATTCAGTTGTCATGCCCATCATCAAAATTTACATTTTCATCAATGCATTTAAAAAATTATATTATCCAGTGGATCTTAATGGTTGGAACAATGGGTTTAGTAGTTAATACAAGGCTTCCCAAAGCAGGATTATTGAGTTAGCTAGATAACTGCACAGGGTAAAACCTGGAACTCTCCCAAATCTGGACTGAAGTAAAAAGAGCTGTTCCAGGTTTTACTCATTGCCGTTATCCAGCTCAGTAACTCAGTAATCCTGCTTTGTGAAATACCCCCCAGCACACTCTGCAGTCCTCTAGGCCCAGTTTTAGTTGTTACTCAACAATGTATTGATCAATTAATGCAGTTGAGTACATAGTTAACTCACCTCACTTGTTTCTTGGGTTTTAACTGGTTGGTGATTATAGGGTGAAAATAAAAACCAGCAGACCATGTGGCACTCCAGGACCAGGGTTGGTAGCCCTGCCCCCTGAGTTAGTACATTGGTCCTAGTTGGTTACCTGATTTATGGGTATGCTGGGAGAGTCTAAGCCAGGATTTGAGCCTGCAACTAATGGTAACCATAAATTCAGTTTTATAATCACAGCGTCACAAATTCCAGATCTCGAGGAACAGGGTTAGGGACCACTGCAGCAGTAGGCTAATTCATTTCGTGATGTGTGCATGTGTCTGTCACTTTAAGATCAAAGCCAGGCACAACGACCAGATGACGCAGCCTGACGTCAGCATCAATTGATCCGCCGGCTGCAGGAACTGAAATAGGCCCGACATAGCAAGCAAGCTACTTACTCACCAATTGAATCGCTAAACTAGCAAAATCGTGGAAGAACCTAATTTTCACAAGGCAGCTTTAATGACAAAATGATACTCACGGTGAAACCGCTTCAAGGGAAGGAATGTAACCTACAGGTAAGTGGTTGTGGATACTGGAGCGTCTCCTAAATGCTAATATGTCTGCTAGCTAAATGCTTCGCTAAATGTAAGTCCGGCTAAAGGGGCCTGTCTGGCCACACGAGTGCGGAGGAATATGACGTTAGGCTCATGGAAGACCGGGGATAAAGTGGCCTTGTGATCAGTATCACGGCTGGCTAACGTTAGCTAAGTATGGACCAAAGCATTTGAGAAACTATTCAACATTGGGCATGTAACGTTAGCTAACTAAATTGTTCGTTTTCGCCGGAACAGAGTTTTGCCTGTACTAGCGTGAAATAAGTGGGGTTTCTTGCTCCGATAGTGTTAGAAAGCTAGCTACAGTTAGCTAAGTAACGTTAACGATAATTTACTAGCACTACGTCGCCATCATAAATGCATTTAACAGACCCGGATTCCATTTTACCTTGAATAAACGGTACTTTAATATGAGTCCGTAAGATTTATCATGGTGGTTTTAATAAGCGTGACTCGCAATACTTCGACCATTGAAAATTCAGACTAAAAGGAGCAACGTTAACATGAGGAAACGATGCCCTGGGTCTTTGACTTTTCATCGGCCGGGCCACGTTGGGGAAACCTTTCCTCCTGTAACGTTAGTAAATCTGTAAACGAAAGTTAATTTTTTTTCTTTTGTAGAAGAATGTAATGTAACTTCGATACGGTTGTTTCCATTCTGTTGTGCGGGTCTTGCAGCAAATTGCATTGTGTGGCCAGATCAAGGTATGGCCTGTTATATGATGGGATGCAGCAATATTTCAAGGCAGTTGAATTGAAATTATCTGGTCTAGGGAAGCGGAGGAACACTTTTTGTGGTATTGTCTGTAAAATGTGGACTGAGTACACTAAGATGGAGAAGTTTTATTAATTTGCCATTCTTCAGCTCCTGAAGCATGCTTCTTCACTGATAAGTGTTCTAAAATATAAAATGCATCATCCTCTGCTCAGTACAGAAGTTGGTAAATGACTTGTTTCGGCAGGTCATTGTAAAATGTCAAGATCAGCCACGCAGAGATAAGATTCCTGCTCTATGCTCTATATAAATTAATGCAATTTTAAACTAATTTATTTAGAAATTGCTATGTAGTTGATATCGAAATGTGTTTTTGATTTTGTGCTTTGAACTACAGGTCACAGAGGATGAAAAAGTGTCCAAAGTGAAGGAGTTGGTCTCGGATCGTTTGAATATACCACCCAATCAGCAGCGGTTGCTTTACAAGGGGAAGGCGCTGGCAGGTGCAGTTAAAAATGACCTTGTCTTCAAAGAAAATATACTCCTGAACACAACTTTTTTCTGCATCTATTATCAAAATTTCAGACTGTGACCTTAATCAAGACTTTGACAATGCAACATTAAAGGTAGTGAAAAGTGCATGCAGATTCCTATTGTAAATGTATTACTCTCCGCACCACACATTTTTGCAGTGTGTCTGTTGATTTACTATTGAATGTAGTTCAAAAGGAGAATCTGAGACAGAGATATACACCTTACATTAAGCATAGCACTACTGAGCTAATGCACATACTGAAGATCAGTGCTCTGTCAACACTAATATCATAGGTGTGGTACCGTTGTGTGGAGATTGGTCTCACATACCTCTTTGTGTCCCCTCTAAGATGAACACCGTTTGAGCGATTACTCCATTGGGCCTGATGCCAAGCTAAACTTGGTGGTGCGGCCGGCAGGGGAACGGGGCGGAGCGGCCGGGGGGGGCAGTACTGCCAGTAACGGGGTGTGGCAGTCCCTCTCCACCGTCCTGGCCAAACACTTCAGCCCCGCAGATGCAGCCAAAGTGCAGGAACAGCTCATCAAGGTACCGTCGCTGCCGAGAGCAATCACCAGTGTACACCCAACCGCAACCGTGTACCGCTTCAAACTGACACAATTCACATCATGTGATGTTGTTTTACAATCGGTTAACTTGTTGCGTTTTTCCCGTTCTAGGATTATGAACGTTCCCTTAGGCAGTTGAGTCTGGATGACATTGAGCGTCTTGCTGGACAGCTTCTGCACCCCAACACAGAGGGCATGGACACCTCTTATATGGACTGAGATTGTGAATGTGCCACACATTTTGAGATTCCCAAAGGCCAACTGGTCAGGTCTAAAGAAGCATTGCAGAGGGGGGGCTTGACGTGAGGGTGGACTTTTAACAAATTTACCCGCCTCTGCATTGTCTGTCCAACTTATACGGTGGAAAAATGAGAGCTGGCATTATCGCAATCATCCCTGATGCAGTGAAAAGTGCAGTACTGCAGCTGATCAGTTCAGACCCTGCAGTCTGACTGACCTCTGTTGCAGGCCTCTCATTGGATAGGAAAAATGTCTTGAGAAATGAGTGTTAACTACAAACCAAAAAAAGGTTTGGAGGTTTCAATGGTCTTGCACTGACTGATCACATAAATGTCTGACTGTCAGTACTGATGGTTGGAATAGTCACACTGTTTTGTAAATATTGTTTATATAGCTGTGCAGTAAAGTGGAGGGGGGGGAAAAGAAATTTGACCTGGTCATTATTCTAAGCGTGCCAAGTTAGGCTTCATTTCCACTCACCTCTGCTGGCGCATACACATTTGTACACACAAACTGGACTACATCACTCAAAAGTTGCATCAAGAGAAAGAGATTAAACTATTAAAGGGATAGTTCGGAATTTTGGACATAATGTCTCAATTACGCCTTACCCATGATGTAGTTGATTGATGGAAACCATTTTCAACTAATTCCATGCTGTCCCTTCTTTTGGACATACACACGTTGCTAATGCTAGCGCAACTCTATGGCAACCGGTAGCATCCACTACCAAACGCACTTAAACACTCCACAGTGCACCCAAAGCAAATAAAATACGACGACAGTCTACCGGGGTTATTTTGAGTGTTTATACCATCATTTTTGAAGTCAAACTATCATTGAATCCTTTACTTTGTGCTGACAATATTCTCTGTGGAAGTACGGCGGCGGAGCGAACGTGGCTATTGCAACTTGTTACTCTTCTTTGTTGTCGTAGTCAACCAGTGCCGGCACTACATTCGTAGGTAACGTAAAGTATCGCTCCCCCGATAGACTGTCGTATTTTATTTGCTTTGGGTGCACTGTGGAGTGTTTAAGTGCGTTTGGTAGTGGATGCTACCGGTTGCCATAGAGTTGCGCTAGCATTAGCAACGTGTGTATGTCCAAAAGAAGGGACAGCATGGAATTAGCTGAAAATGGTTTCCATCAATCAACTACATCATGGGTAAGTCGTAATTGAGACATTATGTCCAAAATTCCGAACTATCCCTTTAAGAACATTGACTGAGGGTGGGGAAAGCAGTAACTGTCCAAATGGATCCAAAAGCACACCAGTAGAGAATCAATGTCATAAATGTAACTTTTATCTTGCTTTGACAAAAAAATATATTAAGATATAACATTGCAGTTCAGCCCGATAGATAAGGCGTCCCTAACTACTTTATACAATGCAGTTGGTCCATAATTTTGTTCATTGCTTGTAGACATAAAATTCATCAGATTTATATATACAGTACTGTGCAAATGTCTTAGGCACCCTAGATTTTTTATGTAGATTTTTTCTTAGATTTTTATTTTTTGACTTCTGCATTAGTTTGTCAGTAGAAAAGAGCAAATTGTAGATTTCCAAACATTGATTTTCCATGATTTTCCAAAAACGTAATTGAACTTTCGTCAGAGAAAAGAACAAGGAGTTCTGCAACAGATGGTATGGTCAAACAGGCCTGTTCTCAACATCACCGAGGCTCTGGGATTACCTGGACAGACAGAAGCAAGCGAGACAGCCAAAGTTTGCAGAAGAACAGTGGCAAGTTCTCCAAAATGCTTGGAACAATCTACCAGCTGATTTTCTTATAAAACTGAACAACAGTGTACCTAAGAGAGTTGATGCTGTTTTAAAGGGAAAGGGTGGTCACACCAAATATTGATTTGATTCCGTTTATTGTTTACTGTTCTTTATAGTCAATTGATATTTAGAAACTTAATTATTTTTGAAAGGATTTTCGCCTTATGGATTTTCTTTACATGTGCCTAAGACTTTTGCACAGTACTGTATATATATATACGTATATATTTTTTTTACAATGACGAATAGTGTAAATGTACTAAAGAAAAATAGAGGACAGGCTGTGTGTTCATGTGTGCAGGGCACAGTCGGGCCTCCACTCTCGAGTGTGGCATTTTCAAAAGCAGCAGACACTTCAGTTTTCCTCTTGTTCTATCCTATTTTAAGCTCCCCTCAAGCCAATGGCATATTAATACTTTGTATTTTGCTGGTGCCCTATTAAAACATGGGATATTGGACAAACCAGCAAACTCATATCTGACCAAATCAACAATGAGCAATCCTGAATAAGGCAGGATTTTCAAAAATGCCATTTCTTCAATGCATCATCCTTACTGCAGTAAAGCACACATGATTTGGCTATAAAGATAAGTCAGTGTGTAGAGAGAGGTCTCTAACACTAGCCAATGAGGTTCAAAGAAAGTGATTGTTACAAGTGGGCATGTCAGAATCACTTTGGCCTTAATTCGAACATGTCTGTCTACTATGGGAAACTAAGTACGTCATCCAAGTGTTATCTCAATGAGTTACACTGCCTTCACTTTTAATTTTATCTTGAAGTAGTCACCCAGCCAGCATTTTGCTTTAGCAGTGTACATACAGCGTCTTCATGGTCCCGTTCACTAAGCTCCCGACAGTACTTCAGTAAGAATCTTCCAGACCATCAGTGCTGTTCAAATATTTTCCCCACAGATTGCGTTTTTACAGTACACGATTGTCCTCCAAAAGTCTGATCAGATTAAACAAAAGGAACCAAACTATTGTAGTGTATACACCTGGGAATCTATTGGTTACACAATGCTCTTTTAAAGGGAATCACATTCCTGCTAGCCATGACAACAAAATTACTCTGAAACAGAAAAACACACTGATGGGTGAGAGACACCATAATTAGTATGGCTGTCTACAACACAATGGTACAGTACAGTATAAATTCATAAAAAAAAGGTAATTAACAATATTACAGACAAGGCAAAACCAATTGTAACTGATAAAAATTGTGACAAATTGTATCAACATTTTCAAGTAGTAGTAGTAATCTCAAACGTGTGATACTCTGTAGGTGAGTTTCTCCGTTTTTGCCCGAACATTTAAGTTTGAGGAAAGGGGAAGAAAAAAAAGATTGCACCCTGTGTCACCTGGAACTCTCACACATGGCAAAAGCGGGAAAATGTCAGGGATGTCCACCTGTAAACCTGCCTCTCCCCTTATAACATCTCTCTCCTATTGGTTATCCTCCTCTGTTCCTCACTCTCTCAGCAGCGGCAGCCGTCACTGGAGGCGACTGGTTTGTCATCCCTTAGTTTGATCTGGTCTGTAAAGTCATACGTCTCCACTTCCGACTCCTGGAAGTGAGGAGAGGAAGAAAATAATGGGGGTTTTAGAGAAAGTTGTAGCCGTCAAAAGGCTGTGACAGTGTTTGAAATGGAGCAGACATGTACACGGACTGACAGTGTGCCAAAAATGGAAAATTGAGAGGAAAATTAAGAGGCTAGGGGCTCTATCTTGACGATCTTGGCGCATAGTCTAAGACGCATGGCGCAAGTGCATTTATTTTTATGACGCGCTTTGATATACACAATAATAATCGTTAACATTAGGGTTGAACACCGGCAGGGGTTCCCGGTAATTCCCGACAGTGTTGTTATTTTACAAAATATATGCGGTTCAATTTCGTTAAAAGCACCTCCAACAGCTGAGAATAAGCTGGCTTCCGTCTCACCTTAAAAAATGCTAAACTAGCCTGCTTGTTTAACAAATTTTGTTTGATTATGCAATGAAGCATGTCAAACATCAATTCCATAAGGCTGTTCTCATGGAGTTCTCGAAGTTCAAGCTTCATCCGAAGTTCATTACCTGCATTCTAATATTGATTAATAACATAAATACCTTTATTTTGCCTTAATCATGACACTAAATATAATAAAGCTGTCAGGTTGGCAACCCATAGGTTCACGCATATTGTCCCTTGTTTTATAATGTCCTGCTTATGGAAATGTGACCAACCTGTTTTACTGGTATAGCGTAATGCTTGGAAGAACGTGAAAAGTGCGATTTACAGCAGGGGAAACAGACCTGCTACTGCATGAAATTAAAGCACACATGCAGAGAATGCCATTAAAATTAATTGTGAATTGTGTAATGTGCTGCAAATTTATTTTTGTTTCTAATTAGACTTTTAGTTCTCTTTAAAATCGTTTTGTTCAGTTATGGAAGAACAGGTGAAATCAGCTGAGTTTTAATAAGCTGAGAGTATGGAAACCTTGCCACTGTAATTTAAAAAATACTAAGGACGAAGAATAAGGTTAAAATTCAGTTAACATGGTGAAACCGTAGGCTATTGAAAAAACCTTATGCACAGCGAATCCTGGGGACTGTAGCCTATTTGAAAAACAATAAATGCAATATTCACTGGACAAGGTTTTGAACTTTTTTCAGTCAAAACCATTCTATTTACTTACAGGCTGTAGACCTAGATGAACAGAGCTGTATTGTAATGATATCTGAAGCGCATTTTCAGAACTCAAATGTGCAATGCGCGAGTTTTCCATTGAATGACAATTCATGCATTAGGTGTAAATGACAATTTGCGCATTAGGCTTGATATGTGTTATCAGCAAGGTTTTCAATTTAATGCGGGGGGTGGTTTTAGCGCAAGCGCTTTCTGCTGGCTCAATATAGCAATACGCCAAAAATAATCCTGGCCACGCCTCATCTTAAGACCAATCCGCCCAGCTCACTTGCTATGGGCGCAAGATCACTTGGTATTTAAACGACGTGTGTGCTAGGGGCTATAATGAACCCTGCGCCGGGTGTAAGGATCAGGCAATAATCTGAATGAGTTAAAGAATGTAATTAATTTTAAGACGACACTCAAATTAGTCAAAGCGATTTAAACATTAGAAAGCATAAATTTAAAGAGGACAGCCTCTTAAGTGTCTCGAACCATTGAGAGCAACGCATAATTCAAGCTAATTTACGAAAATCTATGAAACGTTGAACATTTAAACATGGAGCATTTAAAAGTCAGAATATTCGCATGATAACACGTCATCATAAATGTGGATATAGAATAATGCACAGAACAATAATGCTATCTCAAAATAACTTGGTAGCCTAATAATGTACTTATGTGATCATCCGTTAAAGGTACGCCACTGGCTATGATGTAATTTAGGTCTGTGCGGACCCTGCAGACGTCCGTACGCATACTTTTTTGGCAACTATGAATTGGCCTTTAGGGTGCGTTTCTGCAGGTCACAGGTGGAAAGTCTTCCTAAAGCTGTACAGCTCTTTACAGGTTTGTTCAAGAGTTTGCACAAAGTTGTGAAATGTAAGCTTTGAATTTCTGATTCAGGCTTAAAATGTGTGATGCGTGTTTGACCTGTTTGAGGGCATTTCGGCCGATTGTCTGGAAAGCTTGCTCCACATTGATGGCCTCCTTGGCACTCGTCTCGAAGTATGGGATATTACTCTTGTTGCTCTTACACCATGCTTGGGCTCGCTTTGTCGTCACCTGAGTCACAAACATACACATTACGACAACAGTATACACCATCATCTCAGTCAAGGTCAATAGTTTGTGGTTTTGGGTTAAGACTGGGCAATTCTAACACCAATTTTAGGTAAGTATATTAAGGTTTAGAATCGCAAAAACAATGGACCTTATAGCAACTCTACCTTAAAAGAACACAATTATCTAACAACACTTAGATACATACAGTATATACACATACCTGTCGGTTTTCTAGGTCAATCTTGTTGCCTAGTACCACAAAGGGAAAATTTTCTGGATCACGAGGACTTGCTTGGATCAGAAACTCATCTTTCCAGCTGTCCAGGGTATTAAAGGTATTGAGTGCCGTCACGTCATACACCAGCACACAGCAGTCTGCCCCACGGTAGAAAGCCACACCCAGCGACTGGAACCGTTCTTGCCCAGCTGTGTCCCAGATCTGGTACGGCAGGGTTGCACGACTTAACACACCACTGCACGCATCATTACCCCATGTCACCAGTCCGTACATTCAGTGATAAATATGTATGGTATATTAGGTTGCAATGGAAAATGTTGTCATTTTGACAGCTTCCTTTGAATGTGGGGGAAGAAATCATAATTTAAACTGGGTTAGTTTGATGATTTTGAATGAACATAGTGACCTGCATGGTGACCATCCTGTCGTCCACCATCACCTCTTTGGTCAGGAAGTCAGCGCCAATTGTGGCCTTATACTGGTTGCTGAACTTCTTATTGACATACTGGTTCATAAGCGAGGTCTTCCCTACCCTAGAAATGCAGAAACATACAACAGTGTTAAAAACATTCAATCATTGGTGTCAGTCAAATCAGTGAACACAGCAGCGAAAGGAACGGTTTTCCAGGTGTAACTCACCCGGAATCTCCCAGGATTATCACCTTCAGTAGCACCTTTTTCCGAGAGGCCATACTGGTCTTACGGCAGCTGTAGAAGAGGAATGAATTCAGGCCGACATCAAGATACATGTTCAACTGACTTTTCAACACATTGCATTGCATTGTAAGATAACCATGTCCTTACTTATTTAACTAGCCAACAAGCTCATCATAAGTGTGAACTTCAAGCAAACAACTGTCAGGTTAGTCCAAGTTTCACTGTGAAACTGGTGAGAAAATGAAAGGGCGTAAATCAAAATGGAATGATAAGAGAGAAAGGTGGGTAGCAGTAAGCAGGTTGATGTTATATTTATTGAAATGTCTTCTGAGGGCAGCATTGCAACCCTAGCCATAACCCTCACAGGTTGGTGTTATATTTATTGAAATGTCTTCTGAAGGCAGCATTGCATGTGATTGGTTCTCTCAGCCATCCAATCAGCGAGAAGGTTATGGTTAGGGTAAGGGTTACGGTAAAGGTTGCAATGCTGCCCTCAGAAGACATTTCAATAAATATAACGCCAACCTGCATAACCCTCTCCTGATTGGATGGCTGAGAGAACCAATCACATGCAATGCTGCCTTCAGAAGACATTTCAATAAATATAACACCAACCTGCTACTAGTACGTTACTTCGCCAACTACTCATTTCACGCTGTGACCAGCTAGCTCGCTACTTACTAGTTAGAAAGCTCATGCTCCAACTATTCGTTGCTATAAGTGGGCTCTTGTTCATAACTTGATGTTCACAAAATGAAATTCCGTTGTCCCCAAAAAAGCGAATAAATATTAAAGTTCGACAAGAAAACTTGCATAGCAGATGAAACCGGTTGGTACTTAACGAGACTGGAACGTCCATACAAATGAAGATATGCCAACAACACAAACAAGCAAGTTATGCCAGCCAGATAAAAACTAGCATCGTGGATGGGAATATATTTAGCTAGCAAGTTAGGTAACTTGCGTTATGCATTCAGCACATTCCAAAAAACAAAGCGCTGATATTTCGGCAGCTAACTTACTGACTAGAACAAAACTAAAATATTGCCATAACCACTGCATTTGTCTTGCACTCGACTTGGGCACATAACCTTTACGTTACATGACAAGCAGGGAAAGCTGGCTAGCTAATGTTAGCTTTAGTTTGAGACCCAATGTTATTATTGTAGGAAAAGGAGACAGGAAACAGTAATTGACAAGTGAGTACAAGTTCACGAAATACATTTCTCGATGGCGGTTAGTATAAAATAAGAATAAAAAAAGCAGTTAGATAACTAGGTCTATGTGTTGAGCACAAACTCACCGACACACAATAGAATCGTCCTCTTCGTCACTTCCGGATAACAGCCAGGTCGGGTCGCTACGTAAATCTGACAGCCTGGGAGAATAGCTGAGGGAGCAAGCTAGGCTAGCGAGTTTTTCCTCAGAGACCGAGGAACCAAGGATATATCAGCTATATTGGTTTAAAATATGATAAACAAAATACTGCTTAAAATCACCGATGGCAACATCCGCTCTAGTTTAACTGTGATTGTGCCCCGATATGGCTGCTGAGAGTCCCGAGGGTTTGACGTTGTAGGGGTTCACGAAAACCCTCCAATTTGCCACGGAAAATCCCCGCACACACACAGCAGTCCGAATGGTGAATGCGAGGAAAATGTTGCCATTCAGCTAAAGATAATTGTGTAGGTAGATTAAGATGATTATCAATTTAAGCCAATGGGCCGATTCGAGTTCTGTTTCTCGAATTCATTTCAGGGTCTGTGGTGAAAATAATTCTAGTATGAGGAACCTTTATGCTTTACTGTAAATCAACTTTTATTTCAAAATGTTCTAAAAATAGCCTATAAAAATTCACACCGTCCCATGTGCAAAAGGTCTGTAAAAATCCTATAAAACTCGCATATGCCATATATTAAACTTATAAAATAGATGTGATGACCACTAGCGTATAGCCTACATTTTAGGCCAAAATTAAACAGTTCCCTATATCCCTATAAAAAACAGCGAGAAATTGTAAGAATTGTATACAAATATATAATATTCAATATGATTTTTATAAAAACTTTGCAAGTCTGGCATATTTGGAAGCAAATTTCTTAAAATATACACTTATTAACCTCGGTCACTTATTGTGCTTATACCATATAGCCTGACATCACAACATATTGTAACAACATTAACATTCATGGCCAATTAATAATCGTTCCTGTATTTTCTTGCTGCTAGCTCCACTGTAGCCGTATGCACCATCAAGTATCCAGGTAGACATTAAAAATTTAGTTCCCCTTCGCAATAATGTAGGCTATACTTGTGCCATTTAAAATCAACACAAATCCCAAAAGCCAAGAGAGGAGTCAAAGAGTCTTGAGGCACATCAACTAGGCTACTGTTTCCCATTTCTGTAGCTGAAATGACTGAACGCCGCAAGATGACATACCTATACACTCACCAGTCGCTTTGGTAGGCCTACACCTATCTAGTAGGCTAGCCTACGGGCAGGTCCGACCCTCTTTTAATTTCAGAACTAGGGCTGGGTATCGTTCAAAAATCTTCTTATACCGATTCCAATACCAATACTTTTTTCAATACCTTTCTTTGCTGACATTTTTCTACAATATTCCAAAAAAATTATCTCATTTAACGAAATAAGCCAAAACTGTCTTCTTAATGCTTCAAGTGATTAATGTTGTCAACTCAAACAGCTGTAAAAGGTCCAGTATAAAATGAACAACATTAGGATTTAAATCATACAATAATTGATCAAAGAATAAAGACCAGAAAAAGAGTCTGAAAGCTCCCCTGGCGTGGCAAAAAATTTGTACTCACAAGACATTTTTACCGATAAGTACCGAAAATTGGTACCTAATGCTTGGAATGCTTGTTTTCAATACTCTCTGCTATGGACATGATGCTGTCGGTGCTAAAAAAAATAAATAAATACTGAGGTTTGATACCCTTATCCAGAATAGCCTGAATTGTTCACAGCATGGATTCAACAAGGTTCTGGAAACATTCCTTAGGGATTTGGATCCATGCTAACTCGATAGCATTACACAGTTCCTGCAGATTTTTCGGCCACACATTCATGCTGCGAGCCTCCCCTCATCCCAAAGGTGCTCAGTTGTATTGAGATCTGGGGACTGCGCAGACCATTGGAGTAACCTAAAGCCACACTGTGATGTTTGTGGAACCAGTTTGAGATGATGTGTGCTTTGGACATGGTGCATTATCCTGCTGGAAGTATCCATTTAAAAAAGGGTAGACTGTAACCAAAAATTGATTGATGCCCATGATCAGCAACAATGCTTATTTCTGCTGCGCCATTCATATGCTCAATTGGTCTTAAGGGCCCTAATGTCTACCAAGAAAACATTTCCCTCAACATTACACCACCACCACCAGCATGCACCGTTGACACAAGGCAGGATAGATCCATGGATTCGTGCTATTTACGCCAAAATCTGACCCTACCATCTGCATATCACCACAGAAATTGAGATTCGTCAGATCAGTTACAATATTCGATTGTCCAGATTTAATGATCACGTGCCTGCTGTAGCCTCATTTCTCTGTTCTCAGTGGAGATGAGTGGAGCCTGGCATGGTGTTCTGCTGCTGTAACCCATCCACTTCACAGTTTGATGCGTTGTGTATTCAGAGATGCCCTTCTGCATGCCACTGTCGTAAACAGCTGCTATTTGAGCATATTCTGTTAGCTTGAACAAGTGTGCCCATTCTCCTCCGACCTCTGTCATTAACAAAGTGTTTGGCCCACAGCAGTGCCGATCACTGGATATTTTTCGTTCATTGCACCATTCTCTGTAAACTCTAGAGACTAGTGTGAAAATCCAGGGGGGCAGTTTCTGAGATGCTGGAACCACCACGCCTGGCACCAACTATCACTCTAATGTTTAGTCGAACAAAGACTAAACCACTTCACCATGTATGCATACTTTATATATTGAGTTGCATTATATATGTTTCACTGTTGGAGGAGCAGACTATTTGCATTAACAAGCAGGTGTACTGTTAGCTATGTACTCCAGCACATTGGATTTCAAATAAAACAATGAATATAAGGTTAACATGCAGATAATCAGATTTAATTTGAGGGTATTTAAATTCATATCGAGTGAATTATAGTCCAAATTACATTGTTTGGAAGCAAGAACACACTGGTGAGCTCAACAATAGCAAACAACCTGGTAGACCATGGAAGACCACTGTAGAGGATGACTGAAGAATACTTTCAATTGTGAACAAAAACCCCTTTATTCTGTCAAACAGATCAAGAACACTCTCCAGGATGTAGACATACTGCATATGTGTCAAGACTATTCATTCAATTTCAAATCCAATGTGCAGCGTACAATGCGGAGTACAGAGCCAAAACAACTAAAATTGTGTCACTCTCCAAATACTTACGGACTGCACTGTATACAGTCATACATGTTTCACTAAATCTTACCATGAACCACCCGTAACCATTGATGCTTGCAAATCTATCCCCTAAAATATTTATCATAATGTTCAAGCTGCCTCTGATACACATGTTGAGACATTTACTGTACTTAATTTCTATTGTGTCCTGTGTTCCTTGCAGCACTGGCATCTCCTACAGCCCTGCAGGTTACAGGGAGGGATATCGGAAATGTTTTTTTTAAAAGTTAGTGTTAATAACGTATTATTATTTGGAATGTTTTGTATCTCAAATTTGCGAAAGAAGTTTCCATTGCTGGCATAAAACATTTATAGAACATTCATAAACATTTATGAGCTTTTATAGAACATTTCATCTGGACAAGTGAACAACTTTGCCCAAGCATTTAAGTACATGAGCTTAAGCTCAGTTTTGCTATTGTATTCTGTATTTACTAATATATACAGTCGATGCAAAATAAAGACATGTTTGAAAGGTCTAATTTAAGACAAAAGTCTTCCAGTTTTGAATGATTATAACTCAAAAGTTTACAGTTAATTGTCTTATACGTGAAATTTTATTACAGACCGGGTGGTGCACGAGCAGCTAGGAAATTGTTTACATATTTTTATTGCAAAATACAGTAAGAATGATATGTTCTCTGGATGTGAAATTTTGATAGATTGAATTAGAAGTGCATATTTTTGACAGATCATAACTCAGCATTTTCTAATAATAATATCTTCTATTTGGTCAGGAAAGAAAATCAATTTAGCTTTACTTAAAAAAATGGTACAGGGATGATGAAGGTATTTATGAACAGTTTCTGCTACAATGACTTCCAATCATTTGCTGCAGTGAAGTGGAAAGAAGTACCACCAGAACTGGAAAAGCTTTCGGGCCAGGTAGTCGGAGTGTGTGGTGAGCCTGAGATTGTACTGGGAGTGGGAAAGCTGAAGTAGATTGGACAGTAAAGAGGGATTTTGCCTTAAAGCCTTTTATAATTGAATGTGTACTAGTTTTCAGTGCATTGGTTGTGAAGGGTAGACCAGCTTACTATTATGTATAGGTCACAGCAGGTGCAGGGGGGTACCTGAAGCAAAGCAAATTGCTGTAATATATATTGTCATAATCAAAGTTAGGAATGCTTTGGATAAACGTTAGGGATGCCTTGGATAAAAGCAAGTTTTTGGAATGATTAAAACATTGTTTATCATGGATGCAACCTAGCCTGGTTTGTCCTTAGTATTATGCTATAACTTTGAAAGAAAGTATAGAGTCAAGACAGCCACAAATTGGGGTAGTGTGATGGGCTGTTGACTGTAAACTTTGTGTCAGTGATAGTGGTCAGTTTTTGGTAAGAAATAAAAAATCTAATTGAACCTATTTCAGTTAAAGGTTGTATCAGCGATTTTGGGTGGAAACATAAATGATCACATTCATCTGATTTTTCCTCACGATCCGCTAGCTGCCCGCCCCCATAAGCAGGCCGTCAAAAACCGCGTCTCTGTAGGCAGCCTATGCTCCGAGATCGTACACAAAAACAAATGGTACTACCAACCACTCAAAACCAAAATAAACAGTATTCCAACCAATCACATCAGCGATTTTGGGTGACGTCACTTCTGAAGCGAAATCCCAAACAAACATACTTATGAATAATTTAAAAAAAATAGTGTTCAAGCATCCAGAATTATAACCACGTTAATAACGTTTGTAAGAAACCAAACCGTTTGTAAATCCGTCAAGATTTCAGCGAGATAAGAGTATTAGCGTTTGTGCAGATCATTGTGATTGGTTGGAATACTGTTTATTTTGGTTTTGAGTAGTTGGTAGTACCATTGTTTTTGTGTACGATCTCGGAGCATAGGCTGCCTACAGAGACGCGGTTTTTTGACGGCCTGCTTATGGGGCGGGCAGCTAGCGGATCGTGAGGAAAAATCAGATGAATGTGATCATTTATGTTTCCACCCAAAATCGCTGATACAACCTTTAAGAAGCTGTATATCATTATGTGCAGTTTGAGACTATTAGGAAGATTCGGGCTGGCCACGTATAGAATGGTATTGTCGTAGTATTGGCTATTCCATTACCGAAATTGAATATACTGCAACATACTGTACTCTAAAAATACACTTTTGGAAAACACTTTGATAAATATATTTCACAGCTATGTATTTTATTTGATTGCACTACATGAAAGTGGCAATGATCTGTATATTTGCCCATGTATTGTCTTACAATATTTCGTTATTGTCAATATATTGCAATATATTTAATTTCCACAAGGGTGACTGCCTTACCTTAGTGGTGGAATCAAGGGTTTTCTCCAAACCCAGGGCACCAGTCAATGAATTAACATTAATGGTTTGCTTGTGAAGAGAGCATTGCCTTCTTGCAAAGGTGGGTTCCAACTTAACAGAACAATGTCTCTTATGATTCAAGGTTCATTAAAAGGGCATGGCCTGACTTTTCCCGGGTCTTACAATCTTTTCTTGAACAGAGGAGAGGTGAAAAGCAGAACAGAGAATTCGGCAAGTCAACACACACAACTGTGTATTTCCTGCTGGGATTCTAGATCATTTGATCAAGCTGTAATGATTGGCTTATGATGAACAGGAGATCCACCACCTGCAAAGTAGTTGGCGTCTTTAAGAAGATTTCTTCAGAGAACATGGAGATTCAAACCCACACTTCATTAACATTTAGTGCCTGCTCACATATTTTGACTTCAGATGCAACTATAAGATCTCTAAAAATGTTCCAGGAAGCCTTTATCCCCCTCCAACTGCCTAGAGAGATTGCGTTTCCACAGCCATTAGTGAAACTGCTGGAAGAAACCCTCCCAGCACACCCCATGTTGGGAGGTCTCTCAGAATAGCACCCCTACTCAAGCCGTCTGTTAGGAGAGCATCCCCGGTTGACCCGTTTCTCAGTAGACTTGTGCAGAGGCCATCCTGAGGCCTCAAAACACTGGTAGCAGCCTCAAGGACACTGCAAACTCATCATGCCTGGAGACTTGGAATGAAACAGGGCAACCAATCTGTGACAATTTAAGCATAGTGGTGAAGCCTGAGAATGAGAACAATATATAATATTGTTATAATTATTCTCATTGGCTGAGTATTGCTGCTTCAGCAACACCGTAAGTAATAATGATGGGGCACAGGACCACTATATTTACTAAGAGGGAATTGCCTGTCAACACCACCCACTTTTTAAAGAATAGCGGAATTAATTACCTGGAACAGACACTGGCCTGCCTCTACTGTATGCCTATCATTCTTTTAGAATCATTTGATAGCATCCTACCAACTGCTAGAGTGCTGTGGAGTCTAAAAAAATACACTGAGTTTGACTTTTCTGGTATTACCTACCCACCTATATAATGTTTAGTTGTTAATAAATTTGTTGCCCAATTATGCACTATTTCACCTAGTTTATAGTGGAGGACAAAAAGCATGTACCTTTGTTTTACCCACTTAAAAGAGAGCATTGTAAAAAAATTAAAATAAGAAAGTGAGTCCAGTACACAATATAAAATGTCTGTTTTCTAGCCTCGGCTATTGACAGACGCCCAAACATGATATGTAGAATTCACTCCGTCAATCAAATTCCAGCCAGCAGAAATGAATACTATTAAAATTAAAAATGCTTTTCAGCATCAACAACCTCAAACAGCCAAACTTACATGCAGCTTAATCTATTTCAGACATTCAGACACTCAGTCTGTATAGAATATCAGTTGGTTTGGGGGGGGGGGGGGGGGTTAAAATAAAGACTTCCTGTGAGTATTAGGTATTTGTAAGGTATTTAGGTAATTAGGTATTTATGATGACACTGCCACTTTTACTGCTCTACACATATTTTACTGTATTTGCTTGGAAGATGGAAACAGTCTAAAACCTATGAATACAGCTCTCCATATATTCTGCATTAAGCCACTATTAGTCCTATTACATTTGTCGCCTGAAGTAAAGTTCATTGTCGTGTTCAAACTGATCCTAACCAATAATTGATTTGTTTTGCACCTTTCACGTGCTTTTTTAAATCTGATCTGAGCACAATGATGGCATTTACTAAAATGATCTGTGACTTGTGGAACAGCTCGAGGCTCCAGCCGATAAAAGCAGTTATTCGCCGATACAGTAGGTGGCAGCAGTTCATAGTCAAAGCCGCTTAAAATTAATTAGAAGAAGACTGCAATGGGAATTTACAATTTGACGGAAAATAGCTGTAGCCGTTTGTGACTATTTTAAAATGATTTTATAAGGAATAATGGAGTGACCACGTCGTGCAGGACTAAGACGAACATTCGCTGCTGTGTCTGTTTGGTGAGAGCAAGTAGATAGATCATTCATTTCCGCATTAATTATTATCCATATAGCTAGCCAACATTGGCTAGCTTATTACCGTGTAGTGTGGCGCTAGCTTACACACCCTCTCTCAACTGAGGTCGAGGCAATTTGTTCTCAGCAACGTTAGCTGGATAGCTTATCAGATAGATAGAATAACCCATTAGGCAGGCAGCTACACGAGCATTATTTTTTAAGACGGTGACATTTGTAATATGTGTGCCCGTAGTGCTTCCTTATCTTGGTAGATGGGTAATGTTAACAGTTGTCTTAACTAAATCAGCGATGATGCGGTGTAACGTTATCGAATTATGGTGAGACGAATGCTTGCTAACGTTAGCTATCTTGACATCCCAATGTCTTGACGTAGCGTGCGGATTTATCAAAACAGTCAACCCCTTGGGTTCGAGCTCAGTTGAAGACACCAAGTCCCTTTTTAATGAGCCGTGAAAGGCGTTAGCTGGCCTACTCGAAAGCTAACAATAATTAACAAACTGCTTCTGCTTTCACTTTCAGAAGAAGTGATTCTTTGAGTAGCTATTTACCATCCATCCTGAACTCATTTATTTCGGAAGCGGACATGCTAGGTTTACACAGTTTAGGGATTGAATATCAAATGGTTTATTAGGAGTTGTATTTTCATACTAATCACAAAACTGCTACACGACCTGGAAAGGTAATGGCTAACGGAATCTTCCTACTTTTGGTTATCAGTTACACGAAAAAGCATTAAACGCTGAAACATATTGCAGATGAAGACTATTAATTCACTCTTGACTTAACAGGATATTGCAGCAATCCGAACGTGTTATAATTGCGAGTTAGCATTTGGGAATAAACAGAAATAATCCAGATACACTGTAGTAAAAGCTTATTAAAGTTTTTTCTAATTCAAATGTAATGGCCATTTACCTTGGTCATTCTTGTTTGTCTCTCTGATGGACGACTGAAAATGTTTTGCACAATTTGGGTGAGTCCATGTCAATTCAACACACTTTTTGACCGCATTGACACGGTTTTGAATGAGATTTGGCATGCTGATTTGGTTTTATAAGAAATACCTGGAACCGGATCGTTAATATGGGAGATATGGGCTAATCAGCGCGCACCCATGGATTTGATTTGCTCCATCTCCATTACTATAGGTCCTCGAGCAATGGTTCTTATATCATATTAAAGGTATCTTCCAAGTCCACCTTTCATTCATATACTATATTCAGAAAAATATTAAAGATAAAAGAGTTAGGATTGATTATACTTTTCAAATATAATCTACAAAAAAAACCTGGCTAAAATGGCTAAAATTTTTATCAAAGTTAGGTTATAATCCCATCAATACCTCCAGAAAATTTGGTCTTGGCTTTTTAGTGGTTGCAGAGATATCATGTGTTATCTGAAGTAGCGTCACATGGTTTCCATATCACTCATTCCTTATATTGTTGCTGTACTGTGCAACACAACAGCAATAACCCACAAATGTGTAGCTCTGGGCTATTCAAATCATGCTCCTTGGGGTCCAAGTACTGCCGATTGCCCATCCCCTGACTGAGGATTCAAGTGTGTTGCTTTCCCCTAATGAAAACGAACTGAAGCTGAGTCGCTCCAGGGTAACCAACGAGAAACACTGACAAAACCGACACACAAAGTAATGGGGCAAAAGGTTTTGTAAAAGTTGACCATGGGGGTGCAAGTCACACACCCCATGGCTGCCCACAAAGTAATCAAATGATAGACTAAATAAGAAGAGGGGAATTTCAAGAAAGAGGAGGAGAACACAGAAAATAAAACGAGGCACCGAAACAAGGAGGGACAAGCTCAAGGAGAGCTCTTGAGTTCTTCGATAAGACCACTGGGTGTCCAAAGAAGATGATCTACTTTTCAGATGGTTGTGCAGGTCAGTACAAGAACCTGAAAAATGTCATCAACTTGTGCCATCATGAGGTGGATTTTGGTATACCTGCAGAATGGCACTTCTTTGCAACGTCTCACAGCAATGGCCCATCTGATGAAGTTGGAGGGACAGTCAAGCACCTTGCTGCCTGAGCTCGTCTGCAACGACCCATTGATGGGCAGATTCTAACTCCACACCAGCTGTTTGAATTTGCCCAGTCCAATATCAAGAACAGCCACACTCAGTTCGCCACTACAGAGATGTACCAACTTGAAGCTGAATCCCTGACGAAGAGATTCCAGTCAGCAAGAACAATTCTTGAACAAATTACGCAGCTTTCGTCCACTTTCTTCTGACAAAGTGGATGTCTGGCCCTTTTCAGCATACTCAGAAAGCAGGATTGAAAGGATGTGCTCACTTCAGGAATCACTCGAATTTGCAAGTATCCAAGGTTGCATTGTGGTGGTTGCGTATGATAACTGATGGCTGGGCTGTGTTGAAGAGACAATACCCAGCACTGGAGAAATAAGATTGAACCAAGTTTCTGCATCTTCATGGACCATCTCCATTGTACACGTTCCCATACCGCCCTGATACACTTGTCATGTACCACCAAGATGTGCTAGTGGTGGTTGAACCAGTGACGGCAACTGGATGGACATACACAATGTCAAGCAGAGACACAGTCCTTGCATCAAAGGCTCTGAAGGAGCAGAACTTGAGAGTATAGAACTAGAGCATTATTTCTTTTTTGTTGCCAAGTCATTCTATTTCATATCTTTTTAAAGTTTTTCGAGCAGTATGAGTGCTCTCTCTGATTGGATGATGATTCCTGCTCTCCCTGAATGGATGATGCGTTTTTGTTTGGTTTACGTTGGCTCAGTTTGTATTAGACCTGTATTATAGGATTTGGAGAGATTTTGTCTTGAGGCTGAGACTGTTTGTTCCATGTCAGTTTGTTCCAAGTTTTGATGATCTCCCTGTGTTTTGGTTTTCTGTATTTTTGTCTTAGTTGCGTTGCAACTCCTAGTGGGTATTCGCTGTGGTAAATTTTAGAACCATATTTGGTTTTGGTTGTTTTTCCATGGGGCCATGTTTTGTTAGTTCCTTGCCATTCTTAAGCTCCTCCAAACAAAAACAAACAGTGTTTACTTCTTCTCAACTTCTTACATCAAGAAGGTAGTGCATTGTAATTTTGCATATGCCTGCCTGACTATTTCTGATCATTAACTACTGTTCAACAACATTATAAGGAATTAGTGATGTGATGCCACTTCCGAAAAGTAATGATATCTCAGCAACCACTCAAATTTTCTGGAGGTGTTGACGGGATTACAACTTAACTTTGATGAAAATGTTAGCCATTTTAAAATATAGTTGTTGTTTTTTTTTGTTGCAGATCATTGTTTAAGAATATAATCAATCCGAACTCTTTTACCTTTAATTATTCGCTGAATATAGAATATGAATAAAAGATGGAGCTGGAACATAATTTTAATATGATATAAGAACCATTTCGCTACGACCTATAGTAATGGAGATGGAGCAGGTCAAATTCATGGGTGCGCGCTCATTAGCCCATGAGTCTGCAAGTCCAGAGAATGGTATTCAGCCTATATCGGTTGCAAGTGCCGTTCAGTTCCGTTTTGGTTTGTTTCTTGCCTATTCTCCCTTGCAGGGCAGTGAGAGCACCTGTTTGCTTGCTGCATGTCACAAATTTTGTCACAAAATGGGCTCGCTCGAAGGAAGAGAGCAAGGGAAGGGAATGTGTTAAATTGGATCCAAATGCAGCAGGATTGGGGACCAATGATCTAGGTTCACCAGGTTAATTTCCTCTCCCTGTGACAACATGGAAACTCTGCTTGCCATTGAAATGTTTCAACTACATTGTAGATGAACACAAATCCCTCCAGTCTCTCACTTACACATACACCTGAAAAGGCAAGAGTTCAATTGTACATTTAACAACTGTTTAACTGAACAGTAACATTATTATTACTATTTTTATAATGCAGTAGATTTGAAATTGAGATGTCTGAAACCAATGTAACTAACACTGTCACTTTTTAGGAAAAGGAAAAAATATACCAACCTAATATTTTAGAAAAATAAACAAAATACTTATAAAATGATCAAGCTATCTACAATATATTCCCCAAATTACTCAGAAACACACGAAGGGCCTCGCTCACTTGTCTGTGGGAGACTCAACTATGAGTCTTCTTCCTGATACTGGATTGTTCTGGTTTTGGATCACATGTTGTTCCTTAGACTCGCTCCTGGTCCTCCTTATGTAAGACCGCCAGTATCATCACTGGAGTTCAGCTTAAGGAAGAGCCGAAGAGGGATGTAATAACAGGCCATAATTGGCTTCCTGACTTTCTCTCTATGTACATAATCCCTGAAATAGCTGTTGCTGTTAGTGTTTGTTTAACAGGATCGGGGAGATTGTCTGCCTGTATCTCTGTGGAGTTATAACCACTGTTTCCCCTCTCTCTCTGTATTGTGCTCATGCAGTGTTCATTTCAGGCAGGCTGAGATGGAGACTCTTATCCCCATCATTAACCGGCTCCAGGAAGTCTTCCTTACCGTTGGTGCTGAGGTCCTCCAGCTGCCCCAGATCGTGGTGGTTGGGACGCAGGTCAGTTAATGCAGGTCAAAGGTCACTTTTTATGCAAAGTCCTAGAACACTGACTAACACGAAAAAGAAAGAAAAGCCAGCACTCACAATTAGCAAAAAAATTCTTATTTTTTTGTTTTTCTTAAGCTATTGCTAACTGCAAAATGCGTACAAACACAACGGAAACATTTTTGTATATATGCCAGTTCACAGGACACGCAAATATCAAACTTAACAGCTTCTTATTTCTGTCATCAAAACAAATTGATACCAATTATCAATCGGTATTTCACATTATCTATTTTAATACATAATTTCTGTTATGTGTGTACCAGAGCAATTAAACATTATCTGCAGAGAAAACCGAAAGTATTTTTCCTGTACATTATTTGAGAATGAAATACTGATTGATGATAGGTATCAGTTTGTGTTTGATGTCAGAATTAAGACTATGTCCTGTGAATTGCTGAGGAAGGCACATGCCAAAACAGTGGCCTCATAGAGAATGCTTTTTCTTTTGTATTATTCATTATCAAGTTTCAGCATCAAAAAAAGGTATAAAAAGCCTTTCTTAATATGTAGCTGAACACATCTTAGGGAGTGTTTATCAGTGAGTGCCAGGGGTGGAATTAGATTTTTTCCACTCTTGGATGTGTGTAACAATTGAACAAGATGATGACACATTTTGTAAGATACCAGGGCTGTGTCCGAATCAACACCATTCCATACTATTGAGTATGCTTGTTGAGTATACTGGATGAGAAAGTTAAATAGGTGAAATGTTCTCTAAATATAGATGGGTAAGTTTTTCGCTGATAATAGTATGAGGATTCTTTTTTTTTTTGCGTACTAAACCGTATGCAGTAAACAGTATGCTAGTACACAGTTCACAGGACCCAATAGATAGGTCTCTGATTCGGACACAGCCCTGGTCTGTATAGGAGTTTTTACACTTGCTTCTTCCAATGACAGAGCAGTGGGAAGAGCTCAGTGTTGGAGAGCTTGGTGGGACGGGACTTTCTACCCCGGGGTTCAGGGATAGTAACACGGAGGCCCCTAGTGTTACAGCTTGTCAACGTCCCCCCTTTGGAAGAAAGAAAGCGCACAGAGAACGGTATTATACTGCCTTCAAACAGATACTGTCATAGTGCACTTTAAAGCTCTTGCTGTGGGGTTGCTCATATTTACATGTACTCACGGAGTACTATGAATAAGTAATGCACAAAATGGCGTTAGCTGGCCTACTCTATCAGTTTAGATGAAGGACTACAGCCTTGTTCAGGATCTTGTAAGTACATGTGGACTATCTGACCAATATAATGCTCCCCAGAGTCAGATTCTCACTGCATGCGGCCAGAAGCAATTAATATCAACTCAGAGGTTTCTTCTGTTAGTTGCTAACATTATCCCTCCATTTCCTTGTCTTTTATTCTCTTCCTTAGGAAATGGGACAAAACAAAACTCTCAAAACTGCTACCCAGGTGTCTGTCTGTGTCTGTTCTGCATGGATCTGTCCCTTTTTCCCCTCTGTTTTTTTATTTTTGCTTTTTACAATCTCCCAACATTCAGTGGTACAAATCACTTATTGTGCGCGTGACACCGTTTTTGAGTGACATTTTGTTTTAACACTGCCTGACCCCACCATGACCCCATTTTCAGTTGTCAGTGTTGTGGAGACTTTTCCTTTATTCGTTCTTGTGCACTCATCCCCTCTCCCTCTATTCAAGGGATCAAAGCTGAAGAATGGGGCACGTTCCTTCACTGTAAAAACCAGGTACTGCCTGAGGCATCTGTCTGCACTTTTTCAATTTCCAGTCCAGTCTAAGCCTGTCCGTAATCTTCCCTCATATTGTACCTCTCATTTTATTTTTCGGCTGACGTCAGACAGTCGTGTAGCTCCCCATAACACCATAAAGTTTTGCTAACCTACAGTTAATTTAACAATATGCAATATATTTCCAACATTAAAGATGGAAACAGAAAAAGGCCAAGCCCTCACATCTCTCGGATTTGTCTGTCTCCCTTTGACTGTCTTCCGTCTTCTTCCTCCAGATATTCGCAGATTTCAGTGAAATCCGCAAGGAGATTGAGGAAGAGACCGCTCGCACCTCCGGGGACAATAAGGTGAGGCAGACACTGTGGAGCCTATACTGAGGAGCCTATACTGTGGAGCCTATACTGTGGAGCCTATACTGAGGAGCCTATACTGACCACCTGCTTCGTCTTGTCTTTAGTAGCCTTGGTTTTAAACCCCTGCTGTGGTACGATGGATTAAGTCCCCAGTTATAAAGAAAAATGATAATCTATGCAGACAAAGTACAGAAAATGTTTTGTTCTAAAGGAAGGCAGTGTACCATTGTTTTTTTTAATGAATGTAAAACATTTACTGGTAAACATTTAAAAAAAATAAAATAAATGGGTATGGAGTAGTGCTGTAATGATTAACATGCTAATTGGAACTATTAATCACATTATGCATTAATCGAACAAATTATTTTTGAAAGATGTTGGTAGGGTTTTTGTATGCATGTTAAATGTCATAATCATAGAAAAATGTCGGCAACAACTAGAAAAAGTCAATTTAGAAATTAAATCCTCAACATACAGCCTGAGGCCTAAGGCAGATTTTACATTGGGACTGTGGATCGGAGTTGGATACATTTGGCTTTAGGTTAGACATAGAAGGTAATGCAAAAGAAAAAAGGCACCTGTTTACAGCTTTTTGTATAAGGGCTGTGTCAAGTTTGAGCTATTCGCTACAAGCTAAGCGTTCATTTGCCACAACAGGCTAACTGAAAAATAACAACTAATGTTTTGTTGCAGTTCAAATTTGAATAACTGTGTGCCGACTGAGCAACAAATGTATTCCCTAGTCAATGCCACTGTTTGGAATTTAAATATTTGAACATTGATAAACACAACATCTGATCGAAATACAAATTCAACTAAAAAAAACTTCTGACTTCTGATGCCTCTTACATCCTGACTGATGATCTCCTGCCCCCCCCCTCTCTCTCTCTCTCTCATTCTTACTCTCACTCATTTTTGTTCCCTTTCCCTTTAAGGGGATCAGCCCAGATCCCATTCATGTGAAGATCTTCTCTCCTCATGTCCTTAATCTCACTTTGGTGGACCTTCCTGGGATCACGAAGGTAGCGGGAATACCCTCTTCAGGTTGTTTAAACCCAGATGCAGTTGAACGTTTTGTAAAAGATGCCGTGCATTTCGTTAACCGGGTCTCAGCTACCCGTCCCCTCTGTTCTGACGTTTTAATAACTGAGTGAGATTCGTCTTCGCAGGTCCCAGTGGGTGACCAACCTGAAGACATTGAGGCTCAGGTGCAAGAGATGATCCTGTCCTTCATCTCCAACCCAAACTCACTCATCCTCTCAGTGTCGCCCGCCAACTCTGACCTGGCTACCTGCGATGCCCTCAAACTGGCCCGGGAGGTCGACCCAGATGGTGAGGGGCTTATGAGCCGCTTTCTGGATTTTTGGCTGCCTGATTATGCCATTCTCTCTGCTTCTTCTATTTTACACACACAGACACAGACACACACACACACACACACGCACACAAACACAGACACACGCGTACACACACGTGCACACACATGCACACGGGCGCACACAGACACAAACACACACATGCACACACACATGCACACAAACACAAACACACGCACACACACACACACGCACACAAACACAGACACACGCACACACGCGTACACACACGTGCACACACATGCACACAGGCGCACACAGACACAAACACACGCACGCACGCACACACGCACGCACACACGCACACACACATGCACACGGGCGCACACACACAGGCACATACACAGTAGTAATGAGTACATAAAAATGGCTGTAATGAGAACATAAAAATGTTTGATGATGTGGATGCTCTGTGCTCACCCTCAGATCTCTATGTCTGCCTCTCTTCCAGGTCGTAGGACTCTGCTCGTGGTCAGTAAGCTGGACTTAATGGACGCTGGTACAGATGCTCTGGAGGTTCTGCTGGGCCGGGTCATTCCAGTTCGGTTAGGCATCATCGGGGTGATCAACAGGTCTGCTCATTCCCTGTTCACTCTGGTTATTTAAAAACTCAACATAAGACCATATGCATTGCCCTTGAAATGTCAGTCATAATAAGCTACGTGGTCATCTAAGCATTAATGTTTGAGAAAATAAACGGCGCTGAGTGTACCAAGTCAAATTTTCGAGTGCATTTTGACTCAACACAGATGGTGAAAGCCCAGGGCAGATGTCCCTGAGAAATACTGTCAGTAAGTCTGAACCATAATAGAGCTGAAATAGTCTATTTGAGCGGATTCATCAAAACAAACCCGGAGGCTAGCCATCTGAAGTCAACAGGAAGTCCCTGTAACTCAACGGTGGACATTTTATCGCACAGCTCCACTCCAAATCAAAGGTCGCCTCAATCTCTCCTCGCTCTCGATTCCCCAACAGGAGTCAGCATGACATCAACACCCAGAAGAGCCTGGCGGACTCGGCGCGGGACGAGCAGGCCTTCCTGCAGCGCCATTACCCCTCTCTGGCCTCGCGGTGCGGATCACGCTACCTGGCCCGCACCCTGAGCCGACTGCTCATGCACCACATCCGCGACTGCCTGCCCGAGCTCAAGACCCGGGTGACCGTGCTGAGCGCCCAGTACCAGGCCCGGCTCAGCAGCTACGGCCAGCCCGTGGAGGACCACAGCGCCACGTTCTTGCAGATCGTCACCAAGTTCGCCGCAGACTACTGCAGCACCATCGAAGGCACCGCCCGCTACATCCAGACCTCCGAGCTGTGAGTTTGCCAAGGAGACGATGGAGTACACTGAATCTGCCGCACGCAAAGAGGCTGTCGTACATGTTAGGGGTCTATTGTATGTCATAATTAAGGCTGACTGTATCACAAAGTGGTCGTTGTAATTTCCTTCTCAGCAGTGGTGTGATTTAGGTTTCATTTTCACATTTGTACTTTGCTGTGAACTCCTGTGTACCCTGCGGCTAGTTCTACCCCAAAGCTTTCCAACAGTTCACAGGCCACTGATTCACAAAGGATGAGACCAAAGTGAATTATCCCCTTTGACCCTGCTCGAATGAAACGTCCTGATAGCGACTGGCTGATTCACTCGCTGTTCCGCAAGCTGCTGTGGAGACACACACACGCACAGACACACACATCACATGCACACACACACACACACACGCACAGACACACACATCACACACACCACACACACCCCACACACACACAGTCCAACTCATCCTCTGTGTGTGGCAGCTGCGGGGGAGCTCGGATCTGCTACATCTTCCACGAGACGTTTGGGCGCACTCTGCAGTCTATTGACCCCCTGGGTGGACTCTCTGAACTGGACATCCTCACTGCCATCCGCAACGCCACGGTAACAGCTCGACTACTATGACGATGAGTGTGTGCGTATGTTGAAAAAGTATTGTTATCAGTGACTAGACATAGAACAAACAGTAGGGTAGATTACTTCTGTACTGTTATGTTTGCAAGATTTTTCTGTTTAAACCAAAACGCTATAGTCTATATTTTCAAGGTCCTCATAACAGTGTTGGAAGCACAGTAGAAAGTGTATTAAGTTTGTCTGCTATTTTCACTCATAGTCAATAAAGCATTGGACTGCCCATGTTTATTGCCTTTTGTTGTGCGTGTGTGCGTGTGCGTGTGTGTGTGTGTTAAAAAGCCCCAGTCGTCTGGAGGAGAGTTAACACTTTGTGTGCTGCACCGCAGGGTCCGCGCCCGGCTCTGTTTGTGCCGGAGATTTCCTTTGAGCTGCTGGTAAAGAGACAGATTAAGCGGCTGGAGGAGCCCAGCCTTCGCTGTGTGGAGCTGGTACATGAGGAGCTTCAGAGGATCATTCAGCACTGCTCCTCCTACAGCACACAGGTACATACTACACCTGCATACTTCTACAGCACACAAGTACATACTACACCTGCATACTTCTACAGCACACAAGTACATACCACATCTGCATACTTCTACAGCACACAAGTACATACTACACCTGCATACTTCTACAGCACACAAGTACATACCACATCTGCATACTTCTACAGCACACAAGTACATACCACATCTGCATACTTCTACAGCACACAAGTACATACCACATCTGCATACCTCTACAGCACTAAGCATTAACTCCCTGCAAACTGCATTACGCATTATCTACACCTGCACTGCTCCTGCCAGCATTAACGCCCTGCTGTCCATTGGTCTCTTCCTGTGCACCTGCACCGTACGCCAGGAGCTCCTGCGTTTCCCCAAGCTGCACGAGTCCATCGTGGAGGTGGTGACCGGGTTACTGAGGAAGAGGCTCCCCATCACCAACGAGATGGTGAGGGCGCAGAACCACAGCCGGTCCAATCACAGCCCACTTCAGCACTCAGATCCGATCCCAAATACGACGGGGCGACTGGGTTTACCTGTGTCTCTGGAATCACCTGGCTGTCGTTTTGGTTTCAGGTCCACAACCTGGTGGCAATAGAGCTGGCCTACATCAACACTAAGCACCCAGACTTCATGGACGCAGCTCAGGTTTCTGCATCAGTCAACAGCCAACAGGTACTCCCGCCCTCCAAGCTGCTGTTAGCATTAATGCTGCATGTACTATTACCCTTCTACCCTCCGAGTTAGTCAGTTATTCTCTCTTTCCCCCTTCGGTACTTCTGTCCTCCCTCTGTCCCTTTCTTTTACTCCTTCTCTCCCTCCGTCCCCCCAGGCGGAGACCCTCCCGGATGGAGGGAAGCGCTGGAAGAATGAGAAGGCGACGGAGGAGAGAGCAGCTGGGGACAAGGGCAAGGCCCCCGGGTCCTCCTTCAGCAGCCCCACCAAGGGTCAGGCCATCAACCTACTGGACACGGTGAGACGCCAACACCGCGCGGCCACGCCCCTCCAGCCGAGGGCTGTTGTCATCTGGGTTTAGCCTGCGCACCCTGTGAGATGGCCACACCCCTGCCAGCTGACACACTTAAGTGCTCAAATATTGATTGAAACGGAAAAGTTTGTCAAACAAGGGGGAAATGGCTACCTGTGATAGAATGCTATGTGGAGAACCTCAGCCAGTGACTGCAGACAGTGCAGTGCTGTGGACTTGCATTGTGATGTGATGTATTGCTTGACATGGTGAGACGGTGATGGATTTGGGCATCCGGTCTCTGTTTGCCAGGCAGTGCCTGTGTCTCGTAGGCTGAGCGCTCGGGAACAGCGGGACTGCGAGGTCATCCAGCGCCTCATCAAGTCCTACTTCCTCATCGTCCGCAAGAGCATCCAGGACAGGTCAGTGGGTTTGGGGTTGGTGTGTGTGCACGTGTGTGTGCGCGTGTGTGTGCGTGTGTGCATGTGTATGTGTTGTAACATTAGATTTTTTGGCAAATCTACTAAACTTATGTTTTTTTTATACAAAGTACCTGTGGCTACAATGCATTGCCATTGGTTGTTTTTTCGCCTGCTTTCTTAAATTTCCTTTGAATTCTTGAGCCTGTTAGAATTTTATACGTTGTTTTATGGAACCCTTATGGAGACTATATGGAATAATGTGTCTGCACGATCACTTTCTTCCTTTCACCTCCAAATGAATTACCCTCATCACCACCTGTGCTCTCTGACGGCAGTGTGCCCAAGACGGTTATGCACTTCCTGGTGAACTTTGTTAAGGAGCATCTGCAGAGCGAGCTGGTGGGACAGCTGTACAAACAGCCCCTACTGCAGGGGCTGCTCATCGAGTCCCTGGATACAGCGCAGCAGAGGACAGAGGTCGCGCACATGCTGGAGGTGCGTGCTTGTGTGTGTGTGCGTGTGCGTGTGCGTGTGCGTGCGTGCGTGCGTGCGTGCGCGTGGGCTTGTGCAGTGTGTGCATGGGCATGTGCAATGTGTGCGATGCGGGGGGGGGGGGGGGGGGGGGTTCTTTTGTGCCAGAGTGGTGAACCGACGGCCCCCTAGCCCACCCCTCTTTTTTGTCACATCTCAGGGATAAACGCCATTAACTGACATGCTAATGTTACCAACATCATTGCCTTTCACCCTCCCTCTTTCCTGTCACTGTCTCTCAAGATTTAGGTCAGACAGCCAGCAGCTTGGAAAGAGATGGGGAGTGGATGTGTGTGTGTGTGTGCGTGCGTGCGTGCGTGCGTGCGTGCGTGCGTGCGTGCGTGCGTGCGTGCGTGCGTGCGTGCGTGCGTGCGTGCGTGCGTGCGTGCGTGCGTGCGTGCGTGCGTGCGTGCGTGCGTGCGTGCGTGCGTGCGTGCGTGCGTGCGTGCGTGCGTGCGTGCGTGCGTGCGTGTGCATGTCGGGGTTTAACACAGAGTAAGAGAGAGAAGGACACCCACAAGGATAATACATGTGAGGACGCAAACCTGCAGGCAGAGTGTGGGCTGAGCGAGAGAGAGGGAGAGATGCCGTCCCTGGCACTGAAACTGTATTGTTCATCTCCCCCCACGCAGGCACTTCAGAAGGCCAGCCACATCATATCTGAGATCCGGGAAACACACCTGTGGTAGCCAGATACCTGCCTGGGAGGACAGCTCCATGCCCTCACCGGAGGCATGTCCAGTAGTGTGTGTGTGTGAGTCTGTGTACGTGCGTGTGAGAGAGAATGTGCACATAGAAGTACGATCTCGCACTGATGGTCACACCACCTGCCCACACTTCCAACTGCCCGGTTTGTGGGGCAAGGCATTTTGGGTCCATTTGTCCTGCTGGCCAAAGAAATAAGGGCAATGGAAAATTTCTTCCCTGGTTTGAGAGCTCAAAAAGCAGAGGATTTGCATTTCATGTGGAAATCGCCACACCTTAGGGTTGTACTTGGTCAACACACTGAGTCAAAGATGGCTTCTGCAATCGATAGAAAATCAGGCTTAAACATATTCCATCATCAGGAAGGTCCGCTTAACACAACACCATTAAAGTTTCATCCCTTGTCTGGCCATGACCAGCTAGTTATACATGTCAGATTTCACAATCAATAGCTCCCATTCACAGACTACTGCAGAGTATCGTGATTGGCTCTCTGTATAACCAAACAACAGATCCACTGATTAAGATCTGGGAAAGTGCTATAAACAAACCTCCTATTTTACTACTGATGCAAAACCGAATAATCTCACATTTTATATACTATTTTAATTCCAAATTGTATTTCAAATAGCATGAAGCATGATGTCACTGTGAAGGGACCATACATCTGAATTTAAATGGTTGTCTTTATCTAACTGCAGCCTTTACAAAATTTTAACATTGCATAAACTTTACATTGTTGGTGGACTATACTTGGTATATTTTTCTACGACTAAAGGTTGTTATTTTATGTTATTATGTTATTGTTAAGTGTTTTGCCAAGCACGGCATAATGACAAGGTGTAGGCTAGGTTTCTAAAAAAAAAAGGGAACTGGATACCACTGAAGAGCTTATGAACAACCACTTGAACATAGAAACTATTGTTTGTGAAGTGTCTCGGTAGAGTTGGCAATCAAACCAAAGTAGATATTATGGATCCCAACAGTACAAGGAGTCAGTGGAACGTAGAGTAGAGGAATAGGATGGATGTAGTAGAAGTAGATTGGAAGATGCTGTTTGTGAGATTGGAGCTGTGATGTTTGCACAAAGGGCAAGTTTATTTGGTATTTCTTTTGTTGCTTGCAAAGCTACTACCATAGAAGTTAAGAGCTACAGGTTCATGATTCTGAACCTCATTTCCCATGAGCCTCTCTATGAATTATTGCACAACATTTTGCCCATAGAACTCATTCCAGGTGTCTCAGGGACAGATGGGAAGCCCCGTTAAGAGGTCACTCACCCACATGGACTTTGGACCCTTCATATTTCGGTTCGCCTGGTCCATCAAAACCTGGTGCAGAGGAAACTTGGTGCACTTGAACATGTGCTTGCAAATGTAGTTGTCTGTCCCATTATAATTGTTGATCCCCAAGAATCTTCCTTGTCTCTGTCTTAGCCGTTCATTGACGTTATGGATATACTGACTAGTAATAATGCACTGGAAATTAGATTTATGGTTGGTTATGTTGGACACATTATCTTAATACTGTACCTTTCATGTGCTAGTGCATCTTTTCTTTCCACCCGAGATAAGGTACATGTTCTCAAAGCCAAAAAGACATGGAAATAGTCAGTTGTGTGCTTTTGATTGTGTGTCGTGGGTTACAGCTTGCTGAGCAGAATGAACCCTATATCAAAGGTTGGCAAAATGGACCATCTCTGAGATCATCTCAGTCTATATTTATGTACGTAGGTGTGACTGAGTATGCATTTTTGTATTGTGATTTTGTTATAAATTAACTGCCTGAAAGTGCTTGCCTGCCATTGTTTGTGGTACTCCTTGGGGTGACAATGTCTGTCCTGGTAGTATCGATGAGAGGGAACCATTAAAACCATGTGAGAACACAGCCTATTGTACGTGTGGGTTGTTTTCAATCACATTTCAACACAACATGCCCACCGGATATAGACACTGTCAATACAGCATGTACAGATGTTCCAGTCACTTAAAAACTGTGCTTTGGTTCTAAGCTTCACAGAGGAACTGACAAAAATACCAAAACCTCTACGTGGGCTTCAACTGACGGACAAAATTCTGATAACGTTTTAAAGACCATTAACTCAAACCTGTCCCTGTTGTCATTCAGTGCATGCTAGTTTTTTTCTCCCCAATGTCTTCTGATAAGTTAGGTGTGATTGAGCTGTTGATTTAATACTGATCTAGGTCCGTGTCCTTGAAGAGATAATTCACGTGGCTCCTGCGCGTTTGTGCAAACAGATAAAAATGTATGTTTTCATTCAACATTTTAAAAATAAATATCTGGCCTCTACACATAGATGGGGATGGGGTCGCTGTCAGTCAATGTTTGCACAAAGAATTGTCCTCGGCTGTAATGCAATTAATTGAGCAAGCATTTAATCTGGTAACATGAATGCTAATCAGCATTGCCTTTGTAAGGGGCGATATGACCAGAAATACATTCTTACCTTTGTCAAAATGCAGCAATCGTACATTTCTTTCATACAGGCCTGTATTCAATTAACTACTCAAATCATACCTTATGAACAGTTCATGTAGAGTGAAAAGCGGCTCATTCACAGCGTGGGCTTAGAGTGGCTGTACTTCCTCCTTAGAAACGGAACGCTGATACAATACCACTGATCAGGATAAAAGCAGAGGAAGATGCTTTTAGTGTCAGCAGTGGACGGGGGAAAAAACCTAAGCCCAGTAGGTATAGAAAGGGACATCAATTTCCCCCTGAGAGCCTCATGATCAGGATTAGAATCGTGGAGCTCAGCCCATCATCCAGGTCTGGAAATGAAACTTCGCTCCCTTGTGGCTCGCCGGGATTCTGCAAATGGTATGCACAAACATGCCGACCAAGATGTCTGCATTTAATCACACCTGACTCTCTCATCCGCTGCAGCGAGGAATGCTTATGGAAATGCGATGACTGCACGCAAAAACCAGTAAGCAGCTCCTGCATTGCGACAAGGCAGTGCCGGGAAGGAAAAATGTTGCAGCTTTTTGCCTTCGTGGAACGGTGCGATGTAAAGTTGTTAACTTGCCTGTAGACGATCGGTTGTGTTTAATGCGGCAGCGATGGTCAAGGCCAGAGGATTGAAACATCCCGGGAGCCACCGGACCAGCATTTTCAGACATGCACGCTCTATGGTTGTGTCCGAATCAGAGCCCTATCTACTGTGTGCTGTTTACTGCGTACTAGCATACTGTATATTGCTTACTGCATACTGTTTAGTGACATGCAGAATGCGAAAAATATCCTCCATACTAAAACCTGGAAATAAGTACATCATCCGGAGATATTAAGAACACTCAATTTTCAGAATTGTTGTGTACTTAACAGATTTTTTTAAAAGTATATTCAACTGGCATACTCAATAGTAGGCAAGTGCGCTGATTCGGACATGGCCTATGTCTTGTACTACAAGTTGTAGTTTTTACTTCCGGTTTACTTCCTGAAATTGTCGGATGAGTGTGCTCCTGAATCCCCTCAACAAAACCCCGAAACAAGCGTTTCATCCGGGGATTTTAAGTGCCCCCATTTGTGAGAAAAAGTTGCCCACTCAAAAGCTTTTTGACGAAGTTGCCTCAAATATGTGCCCTCTAAGGGGTGAAGGGATCATATTCATGGCCTGGTTCCTCAAATCAAATAAGGGTTTCATCTAATTGGCTGATCCTGTTGAATGTGTTGAAGGCACGTTCTGGCCATCCAGGCCCTTGGCCATTCGTCAAAGAAGTTTCAAGGCTAACGTAGAGCTTTCAAGATTTTTGGGGTTGGTTAATCATTAGAGAAGCCATGAGAGATTGCACTTGCTGTGAGCTGTAAGCGAGAAACAAGAGCGTGTGAGGGTCTGATTGTCATGGTAATGCAGTGGAAGGAAGTTCATTCGGAGCCTGCCTGCCGTGGCGCTCTGCGCTTCCATTTTGCAGTGTAATTAGCCGAGAGCAGGATGTCACATTGCAGTGTGCCACTACAGCAATGATTCAGTCCGCCATGCACCATAGTGGGAGGGATGAGCTAACTGCTCTGATTGGAGGAGGGCAATTGGGGTACAATTAGTCAAATTGAAACAATTGTCTTTTTTTTTTATCACAGTAATTATCATCATGTGGCAATTAAAGCACATTGTTTATCTTGATTGGCTTGGTAGTTTTTAGTTGATTTGTGCTCTCCTTCTTACTGACAACTAGCTGAGCCCTCTGAATATACCGAACAGCAGCAGCCAATTCTTAATGGTCTGGTAACTTCATCTGCATTCGCCAGTGCAAGTCTTATAAGTACATTCTTCCCCTGAAATAATGTTTATTTCAATTAATATTGTTTTTCTATGGAGGCACCTCACGTCGGGTTCTCCCGAAGGGATATATTTTCATCGTTTTAATGAATCATTGATCGTAGGTTTTTCTATTTGTGCGAGGGTAATTTCACATTAATATCTCAAGTTCTCGCAGCGTGTCTGAAATTCTGCACTTGTCTCATTAATTTACATTGGCAAGAGAATAGAAGGGAAAAAATATGAATTCAAATTACAACGATCCATCACATTTTGTTCCCGTCGGACACGGGCATCAGAGGTAGCTACGGATGACAGGGCCTGTCAGAATTGCCAGATTTAGGTCGATCTCCCTTTACCCGAGAGGTGTAAACCTCAGCGTTTCCCCCCAAAGCATCATCATCCTTTCATTTGGTTGTCACTTTTATCTAGGTAATCACGCAAGCTCTCCGATTCAGGCACGGAGCTGGGCCAGAATCACAGCAATGCAGTAAGAGCATCACTCATGAACCAGTCATGTACTATAAACTGATGGAAAAATGTCTATTGATATTGACAATCCTTATACATTATTTAAAACAATGCATAAATGGTGCGATAAGCATTTTTTGACAGTCAGTATGTGTCTATGGGATGAAATGGTGCATCTATTGACAGTATGTGTCTATGGGATGAAATGGTGCGATAAGCATCTTTTGACAGTCAGTATGTGTCTGGGATGAAACGGTGCGATAAGCATCTTTTGACAGTCAGTATGTGTCTATGGGATGAAACGGTGCGATAAGCATCTTTTGACAGTCAGTATGTGTCTATGGGATTAAATGGTGCGATAAGCATCTTTTGATAATATGTGTGTGTCAGATGAGACTGCAGTCATTAATGAACTCCTGGCACGCATATAGAGTGCTACCCCTGGCGTTCCGGTCAAATTATTAATCTCAACCTTTCATTTTAACCAAAACAATCATTTATAATTGCCCAATTAAGTCTCAGCTTTTTCATTACAGCTGATGCGTTATGGGTCAAAACGGTTGCCAGGCATCATTATGAGGATGCCGCTCATTGGTGATGGATGAAGTCAGCACTGTATGCATGCACGCCATTGGTTTTCTCATTCAGGGGGAAAACCCCGCACAGCCCAATTATGATTCCTGTATCGTTATCAGCGATCCATAAAGAGAATTTGACAGATAAACCTTTGTAAACCGCTGTCTGCATAATCATGTACTTGAAGTCATTGTGGATCGAAAGTCAACACAAAGTCAATTGTCCCTGTACTGGTTCTCCACCCTCTAGCGTAAGCGCACCGCTGCCTTTGCGTCCACAGGCACCTTTGTGTGGAATTATAAACGCCAACCGTCTTCGTTAAGTAATCGAAGCTGACTGGTCATTACTGTCAGTTATTGGCAGGGGTGGGTGGAGGAGGCGGAGCCTGGCACTGTGGCTGTGTTACTCCTCGTCTGTGACTGAGTGTTATAAGCACTGTGGGACCGTGTGGGAGACTACTGAGACCTCAGGTCCTTAATCAGATACGCGGCGAGACCTGGCCTGGTAGCCGGGCACGGAGACGCACGCGGTCCTTGGTTGCCATGCGATGGACTCCCTCGCTCCGTGCGGCTGCATTCTGACCAGCCGGTGATGAGGCACGCTGGACACTGCAGACTAACTGACAGAACAACTGCACCCCCCCGTCTCCAGCTTTCGTTCTGTGAAAATGCCAGCAGGAATTTAAATGTCAGGCTTTGCGGAAATACTGTTTAGCATTCTGATGGATCGTGCCTCTGTGTGTGTGTGTGTGTGTGTGTGTGTGTGTGTCATAACTGCAAGTGGGAAGTTACAGCAGAGATCCTCAACTTCACAGCAGCCAGTCAAGTGAGGAAACAGATTCTGCCACCTGTCCAAGTGTATACCAAAGTCCTAAGGAAAACAGCACCAACACATTCAACAACGGTGTTACATATTCTGCCACTGCACAAATTAGGCTGATCAGAAACACGTATTGTACTGATCAAATGATGATTAAAAATGCACAAAAGCAGAAGAAGAAGACACGTGGACCCCTGAAGCAACGCCCTGCATGGAAAAGGGTCCCCCTGGCTGGGAGGTCCAGCTCACGCATTAGTTCTTGATGCAACGCAATGCCCTGAATTCCAAAATGGAAGCACGGCCATGTTCCCTGTCTTATCATATAATAGGGATTTCTCTAGTTGATTGGGCACCTGAGTCAGCTGTTTTAAGTGCAAGAAAATACACACACACACATACACACACGCATACACAGACACAGTACCGGGTCTGATCTGAAGGTGCAGTCGGACATTCCGAATACTAAAGAATAGGGGACAAAATTTGGTTTAAAAAAAAAGGAAAGGCTGAAAATGATAAGCTGGAATTGACTGACATTGTTCAATTCCCTGACAGCCTCTTCCCTGAACGATGGTCTGAACGAGGAAGGCTGACACTGCATGTTGAGCACAGTAACACTCCCAAACCCATTCTGACACACTGACACACTGAGGCTGGAGAGAGGCTGTCAGGTTGATGGATTGACATGGAAGTAAATTAATATGTTGAATCTCACGGGTGAGGGAAGCACGTGTGCCTACTGCTGCCTGCCTTTGTCTTTGGCCTCACTATTCTCAGTCTTAGCCAACCTTATCAGCAACTCTCACCTGCACACACATAACCTCTAGCTGCAAATCATGTGTTACAAGCATGCTTTAATTTCTTCTTCACCATGTCTGTTGTATTTTTAAATTACTCTGCTCCCCCTCTCTTCAGACTCTTTCTTCAGACCCTATCTCTCCCTCCCTCCCCCCATCTCTCTCTCTCTCTCTCCCCCTCATCTCTCTCTGGAGCCCTGGGTAGAATGTACCAACCCCACCGTGTGAAAAGCGGGGGGACAGTGTTGTCGTCTGTCTGTATGTGCCTCACGTTGGCTGAAACTGTCAGGCTGAAAAGGGCTCGAAACGAAGACGAGACCCCCTTCCAGGTTTTTGGTGAGCCCTTGCCACCCCTGAGTGGGACGAGCCTGCCCCCACTTGGGCTTGCTCCACTGTTTGGGGCTCTTATGCCCCCTCCTTCTTTTTTCCTATTGGTGAGCCAGTCTGGAAGGCAGTCTGAACAAAGCAGCAAGAGAGGATAGGAGAGGAGAGCAGTTGAAAGAGTGAAAGAACTGACACTCGCACTCGCTCGCTCGCTCGCTCACACCGTCGCCTGGACAACCAGCCGCAGAGGAAGGGGAGAGGGAATAGGCGGAGAAAACAGACACGGAGGGGGAGAGCCTTTTTGACTCTCTGAGTCAGCTCCTTGGAAATCTTAGCTAAACAGAACTCAGAAAGTGTCGTCTCCACGCCTCGTGGACCAACCAGCGAAGACGAGACCCGCGACCACAAGGAGACTCGAGTTCCCATCAAAGAACTGGGATTGGGGAAAGAAGGCGCCCGTGCGTCTACAACAAAGACAGGTACTGGACTGGACACCACCATCCGCTCACTTATCTCCTCTCCCAGGCACAGGTGAGAGTCCTCCGATATCCCATGGTTCAATTTTGAGGCAGTTTTGGGTATCTCTGTTTTCCTTTCAGCTGCTCTGGCTTTGAATTCTAACAGTCACACAGAGAGGCTATATATGTTCACTCTGTGAATATGAACCATCTTCAACATGTGCTGTTGAGCCAAAACATCTGGAATGCTCTCAAAAGGACAGGGGTGAGTCACCTCGTTGACCTGTGAAAATAGTCGTTCAGGGTCCATAAGCAACTGAAAAGCTCTCCTTCCCACATCCTCTGAGCTCTGACCGCACAGAGCAGGGTGGAGTGTCAGTGGGAGAACCGCAGGTAAAATCCGTTCTGTCAGCCTATAAAGAGACCAGCTGTGCCAACGCTCTGGTGGTGGATTAAGACCTTGACACCTTATCAGTGCCCACTGACGGATCCAAGGCATGAGCACAAGGCTTGTCTCTACACCTTGCTGTATTCTGCTGCATACGCTCGCCGTGAGGATAGAAACAACCCCAAATGTACATGCCTGGTATTCAGCGAGTCTTCCTGTCACTTGCGATTGCTGAATACAGGTTGCACATTCGGGAGGAAAACGGGACGGGTTGTCAAACAAATGCCAAAATGGTGTGACTGCATGCAAACACCACTGTGTAGATTTGTATAATTATTCATTTATTTTCTATGCTTAAGCCTGAACTTCAACACCCGTGTCCGTGCGGGGGAAGCTACTGACCAGTGTGCATGATCTACAGTAATTCCTGCTGGCAGGGCCTGCTCATATATAAGGGATGTCTTCACAGCACGCTCGATTGAGATTAATGTCCCTTTAAACAACCTCGTGCGCTCCATGAATTTACACCAAATTGAATTTGTGGAGCAGCTGAGGGAGTGAGAAAGAGATGAGCCTGAGGAGGAGGAGGAGGAGGGGGGGGGGTGTCAGGGGTGTGCTTTCTATTTTTAGCACTAGTCTGTAGAGGTTATACACACACACCCCTCTTTCCCCCTGCTCACAATAACAATGTATACGCACGCAACGTCAGTCAGTATAATGCATGAAGCTGTCCATCATTCCGTGTCAGTGTTGATTTAGGGACGGGATGTTTAGGCGACGCTCCACTCTGCCGCAAACGCGCCAAACGTGCGCGCTGGAGCGCTTCTCCCAGCGCGAGACGAAGAAAGAGCACACCTTTCAGACGCAGCAAACAGAGAGCGGATATCGCTTGGCCTGTTGATCTGACAATTGAAACCGTGACAAAGGCACCGTGCTCCCTGTAAGCCTTTAGCATTTATGCGCCTGCCTCTTACTGTAATCTACTGCACGGGCCCACGCTGTCAAAAACACCAGATATAAAGAACCCAATATAAACTGCTTCGCAATGGCCCGCAGACAGCAGAGCCGGCATTGCATTACGTGAGCAGGACAATCTTAAATTTTCACGTCGTATACCACGCTGAAGCCTGCACATAAAAGTGCGCTGAACGGGGTGGTGTAGCGCGAGTCTGTGGCCAGATGATCGCGGTGATTTAAGCGGGCTGTAAAGTGCGCGCCTCCAGACAGCGATGGCCTTTTTGTTCCTGCTCGGGTCTTCTGATAGACTCTGGCTGTCTCGTGCTCGAAAGGACACGCGCATGTTTATTTTCAGCTTGTAAACATGCCTCCAGACCCTTGTTCTGCTGGTGGGCAAAGCTCCCCACGGCCCTGTTACCCCCATAATTAATGTGCTGATGAAACTGTACGTTTGGCAAAGTGGAGGGCTTGAATTCATCAGTGCGAAAAATAGATGAGTCTCAGTCGCTTTTCGGAGGGAGATTGCCCCGAGATGCATGGCTGCAATCTCCCACTGCCTGATGTTGGAGGTGCAATTTCAATGCACGGTAAAATTGCCTGTACTCAGCTGTCTAAATGGCTGTTTAGATAAAATACACAGCTCTACTGTACTGGGCTTAGACTCTGAACAAACCATACCTTGATTGTTTTTATAGATGGAGGACCAGTGAACCACTGTTTCCCTTCAGTACCAGGAGGGACCCTTGACGCATGACAAAATGCATGTGAAAACAATCCATTACCCGAGATAAAATGCACATACAGTGCTGTTAAAAAAGGTTGTGGTGCACTTCTCGTGTGGAGGGCAAAGCAGCTTTTGTCAGAAGAAGTGAATCTAACCAGGTAGGTGACTTTGTGATCAGTGGGAGCCCCAAGGCCCCCTCCAGCTCACGGACATTTCCTGTGCGTAATGAGTTTGTCCTCTGAAACGGTCGGGAAATGACGGCGGATGCCAGATGCTCGCCGCGGGCGCAGATGTTGGGCGGCCTCTCTCAGTGCGAGGGTTTACGGGAGAGACGGCTCCTCTGTGGAGAACACCGCCTCATCCACGACTTACTATGCAGAGGCCCTCTCCCTAAGCAAAGCAGCTCAAAACTGAATCGAAAACAGCTAAACAAACAACAACAAAAAAAAACAGGGAGGTTTTTTTTTTGGTTTTTTTGAAGTGGTTTGTTTATGAACATGAAATTCAATGAGCCACCTCAACGGGGGACCTTTTCATGCCGATGAGCTACGGCACATTCTTAAGCTGATTAACACCTGTGCACTTAACTTTCAGGTTGCTTGCTGCCAAAAAATAGGGGATTGCACCGCTGTGTCCAAATATTAAGCACCTGAGGCTGAGTGAAAGAAAGCCTGCCCTTACAGACACAGGAGCTTGCTCTCCCCTGATAGTGGATGACAGAGTCCCTGCCAGACTGCAGTTACAAGGTCTTTTGCCACTTGAATACAAAGTTTGTGGAGTTGTCTCTACCAGAGGAGGGAGTGAAAGAGGGGCTACGACAGTAGAGAGCAGTTAGGTGCTGCTGGGGGGGTGTCTGTCAGCAGGCTGGAGAGCCGCTCATATTCCACACCCCTTGTTCCCTGTCACCAATTAGACGGCTGAGATGATTTAATTTGAAACTGTTCTGCCAAATTTAAGTCTGCTGCTGATATGGCAAAAGAGGCTTACGGAGATCTCCCGCGGAGGGTTCAGACAGCGCTAAGCAAAGGGAGAGAGTGAGGGGAATAAATTACCGGCCACTCTGTGTTCCGCATCGTAAACTGAGGGCTTTGGAGACGGAGCGCGCTCCCGGGCTCCAGAGACACGTCTTGCCCTCGGCCAAATCCTCCCCTTGACTTTTCCCCGCACGGAAGAGGAACCCTCGTTTGAGGCCGCTGAAAGGCACATTTAATGTCCGCGCCCTTGGTAGCAGTCATGCAGGGCTGCGGTCCAGCTTTTTTTAATGGCTACTCCCTAAATCAGCTCCGCTTTATCACAAAGCTAACCTGTCTGTGTCCGCGCGAAGGCGTAAAACAGGTGAGTGGTGATCAACGGCTCTGCGCCTTTGTCTTTGCGGCAGGGCTGGCGATGGAGTCAGAGGACGAGCCCTTGTTGCTGCAGGAAGACTGGGACCTTGAGGAGGATGAAGGGCAAGAGGAAGAGGAGGAGAACGAAGAGGCGAGGGGACAGTGCGGTGCCGCTGCTGAAGATGATGGGCTCGGGGGCGTGTGGGGAGCAGTGGGCTGGGTGTATACCCGTCCATGGGTGAGCGTGGTGGTCCTGGGAGCTGGAGTTCTCCTGCCCTGCATCCTATCAGCCTACATGTTCCTGCACTGCTCTCCCTTAGATATCGACCTGTCTTACAGCGCCTTTGAAGTGCGTAGCCACTCGTCCGCCCAGCGCTTTGATGCTCTCACCATTGCCCTGAAGACTCAGCTGGGGTCCTGGGACAGGCGCAGGCGTGACTTGGATGATTATGCCTCTCATGCTCTGAGAGACCTACTGCTGGACAGGCTGAGCAAAGTGGGAGGCGGAGCCTCTAGTGTGGGAGGGGCCTATAACGAGAGCAGGTTCTCAAAAGCTGTGAGAAACCTGTTTGAGGGAGAGGCTGTGAACACAGAAAGTGTCACGCTGAACAGTTTAGGGAGAACAGAAGAGAATACCTCAGGTCAGAGGCGTGCGGGGGGAAAGAATGGGCAAGCCGCCAAGAACGACAGCGTGGGGAGAGAAGGGAAGAGGGGGAAAGGTAGTTATACAACCCAAGTGGGAGAAGTGGACAATCCTGAAGCCAAAGAGAGGAAGGGAGATGGGGAGATGGGAGGGTCTCTGGTCAGGGTACCCCGGTCTGTGGGGGGAGCCCCATACTACTCCTACCTGCAGAGTCAGGCTTTGTGGAGGATGGAGCTGGTTTTCCTGGCCCAGGGCGGTGGGGACAACAACATCTTCTCCCCGGAACGCCTGCGCACCATCCACAGGGTGGAGCGCCTGGTCATGCAGCACCCACAGTTTCGGCAGTTCTGCTGGAAGCCCCTCGAGGTTCTGAGGGACCTCCCCCTGGGGCCCTCCTACTGTTCCCCGCCCAGTTCTCTTCTCTCCTACCTCTTCCCCAGCGAGCGAGGAGGGAAGATCTACTACGACGGCATGGGCCCTGACCTGGCTGACATCCACGGTGAGTCCAAGGACTTCCTGCCTGGATCTTTCTTTTGTGTGTGAAATTGTCTATTGCGCATTAGGCTTTATATGGCCAGTGTGTGTGTTGTGTGTGTATGTCTGTCAGACCTGGGTCAAATAATTACTTGAATTACTTGAGCCTGTAGACACCATTAAAATTCCTGCAGATTAGTGACCATTTAAAAAAAGAAATATCCCTATTTTCATCAATATTCAGAAAAAACTCTTCTTTCACGATTGTACATTTTGTTTAGGAACATGTTTTGTTGAAAATTCCCAGGTTTTTTTTTTTTTTTAGAGTTTTGTCTAGAGTTAAAGCTTTTGAAATTCATATTTGACTCGTGTGGCGTGTGCGTGAGTGTGTGTGTGTGTGTGTGTGCGCGTGCGTCTCTGATCAAAACGGCAAATAAAAAGACATAACATAGGCAGCGGTGTGAAAAAGCACAGAGTAAATATCAAGACCGCTGCTCGCCCTCCCAGGTACGTTGAGTCTGGCCATCACACACCCGCAGTTCTACTGGTACGTGGATGAGAGCCTGACACCCGACAACCTGCACAGCTCCCTCCTGCGCAGCGAGATCCATTTCGGGGCCCCCCTGCCCTCCTTCTTCTCCCTGCAGGACCGGCCGGAGGAGCAGAGGCGTCGCTTCCGTAGCTTCGTGGTCCAGTACGCCAACATTCTGGCCCGCCAGTCCACCAGGTCAGCTCCAGACACACCGTATCATGTACCATAGACATTCCACCACAGATCAACCAGCCACTGCCCCTAAAATGGGGACAGTAAAACACTTATTACAACAGGACAGTGTAACAGTTTATTAGGCCTACAGCATACAACAAATATTTACAAGTGAGACATGCATGCCTGACACTGAGGGAGGGGGGGGGGCAAAGGACTCCCCAAACAATTACCTTTTCACTCCCCTTAAATAAAAAAGACTGCACTGTGTTTAAATTCACGCTTAGCATTCCTGGAATCTGGGAATGTCAGACGGAGAGGGGGAGAGCAGGTATAACTGATGAGTCTGCAGTTCCTGTAGCCCATTTGCTCTTTTGGCCGTTCTTATCTGCAGAATGTCCGGTAGCTCTTGAGCTCTGAAGCCCATTTTAAATGGTACACACACTCTCCAGTGCGAGAATTAAGTACTCAGAGCAGGCAGGCAGTGTATACAGCCAAATAATAACACTGTGTATGCATTTCGCTAATGACACTGGTGATTATGATAGAAGAGTTTTGATGCCGCTGGTTTGGTTTGATGCCGTTCCACTATTGAAAGACGATGCCTGGGTTTGAGTGTATTCTGAGTCTGCTGTACGGAGCAGAGTTTAGGTGAGCAGCTGTGTGCGCATTATGATGCTAAATTGTGCGCACTGTAGATCACCGCGGGTAAGGGTGAAGGCAAGGTAAATTAATAATTACTTAGTAAGAGAGGCAGCAGTCAGCAGTTCTATGCTCAAAACGGCATAATTTATAATGTGGGTTTTTCAAAGTCAGGGTATTGGTCACATAATGATGATCGCTGGTTGATGGTTTGATTTTGCATAACATATGAATTATCTCCAGTGGTGTCAGAAAATGCAGAGGAGTTAATTTAATGTGAATTATTGACTTTTAGTTCTACATTATGCATATTTCTTCTTTAAACTAAACTTTAATACACCTTTTTATTATTCTGCAAATTGTGTGTGCCCAGTCTAGCAATTCAGGAAAGTGCTTATATAATTTTAGTATCCATTATTTCCAAAGTTTAACAAAATGTTAATTTAGAAGCTTCTGTTCAAGACAATCTTAACATAATATATAAACCTGTATTAGAACCCATGTCTAACCCATTAAGGCTGGCATGGTTTATCCCAGTCAACAACCTCTTCTGCCTCTCTGTCTGTCTGTCTGTCTCAGTCAGGTGAAGGTGCTGTACGGCGGTACAGAGCTCTTTGACGACGAGGTGAGACGTACCTTCCACAGCGACATGCTCCTGGCCCTCGTTAGCGGGGGCTGCATCGCTGTGCTGGTCTACATCCTGACCTCCTTCTCTGGTACAGTGGCCTACAGCTCCAACACACAGAACCCACTCACTGAATCAAGTGCCCAGCTCAGTCACAACAGCCACCCACAGCTGTGTCACACTGACCTTTCTCTGAGAAACAACTGCCCACAGCCCTTTCGCACACATACCCTGCTCTCACAAACTCCCACTAATTTAGTCGTACACTCATTTTTCTGCAAGAAAGATATGAAATCCATTTAAAATGTTCCCTTTTTAAATGTAAAACCACAACAGGGTTACTTCAGATTTTTACGCTGTGTTCAGAGGAGTCAAACTGTCCAATCACTGAATAGGGCCAGTCATTGACGGTTTGAAGTAGATTTCTTTCATTCTCCCAGTAGTCGTATTTCCATCAAGTCATTTTACGTGCATTTTAAAATTTCATATGACATATAATTTGATGGTAGCTGTGAAACTGATCGTCTAATCGATGGTCAGGTGTATATAATTGACGATGTGAGAGCCATTCTTTCCCCCCTTGAGAAAGGCAATGTGCCGAAACGTCTGGTGGTAACTGGTATGTAGAAATAAAAATAGGAAGTTTAATAGGATTTACCTAGAATTGTGTGCAGTCTCATTTATTCATAATCAGTTGATCCATTAGACTAGCACCAATACGTTTTACAAACTGAAGTAAATGTTTGGGTAAAGCCCTGTTATTTTGAATTGAGTTTTGGATAACAAAAGCTGAATGTAAACGGTAATTAAAAAAATAAAATAAATAAATAAATACTGCAAAAAAAAGTTTTTACGCTCGCTTGAGTCGGATTTTGAGGTTATTCGATAAAGAGGTTATTTGATAAATAAATGTGAATAAATGATGACTTAGGGGATGAACTCATGTGTTTCCACTGTCAACGAATGGTCCGATCATGCTGCACAGGAAGTCTAATATCATTTGGACATCCTTTTGCACCCAAATACTGTCCTGAGCACCACAACCTCCGAGAACTGTTTTTTAGGACTTTGTTCCCACGTGTACAAATGGCCATTACCTCTGACTTTGAAATATTGGCTCTTACAATTACAAGTCATCGTTGTCGGGAAACAAGAAATACGGCCAGGGATAGCCTGCACAAAAGAATTATTATTACTCAAGCAGTTCTTGAAAAGCCCTCTCCATTTGGGATGACGTAATATTGTCTCACCCTACTGTGCAGATTGTTTATTCGCTGAAAATGAGTTTATGGAAACGCGCGTGATTCGCATTTTTAATAATTCGCATAATATTTGCGTAGAATTTGGATGGAAACATAGCTAGTGTCTGCTACCAAATTTTGCTCCTCAGCTTTATAATCTATGAATGCAAATCTTAGTTATTTTTCCTTTAGCCCCAGACTGGAGATAGTTACACAGGCATAAAAGCACAGTACTCTGAAATCTTCCTTCAACTTGTCTTTCTCTCTCTTATTGCAGTGTTCTTAACATTCTTTGGGCTTGCCAGTATCGGGCTGAGCTGCCTCATCGCGCTTTTCCTGTACCACGTAGTCTTTGGCATTCGCTACCTAGGCATCCTCAACGGGGTGGCAGCCTTCGTCATCATTGGCATCGGTGAGCCTGAACCCCCCTCCTGAACACCCTCAAGATCCTACAATACCTGTAGTTCTGGCTTTCAATTCTTTTCCTTTGATGAACTTCTTTCTTGCTGTGTGTCCCCAGGTGTGGACGATGTTTTCGTGTTCATCAGCACATTCAGGCAGGCCTTCCATCTAGTGAAGCCTGAGCAGCGAATGGTCTATACGGTCAAGACCGCTGGGCGGGCCACCTTCCTGACCTCCTTTACAACGGCCGCTGCCTACGCGGCCAACACCTTCTCCCAGGCAAGGAGGGGGCGGTTGGGGGGAGAGTTACACGTCGGCTATTTTGACCCAAAATGGAATGAGATGTAATGAATACGCTGTGACTTTGTTCAGCAGCTAAAAATGAGTGGATGGGCAGATTGAGAGACAGAAAGAGATTAAGAAATTGGACCAGCACACAAAGAACACTTTGTTCTTTGCATAAGTGAAACAGGTTCATTCACGACTGCATTTTAAAGTCTCAGTAAAGAGACACGTATGCCGAGCATCCAAAGATAGTCAACACTGTTTTTATGAGACGGGAGTAAAAATCAAGATAGGAAGGAAACCGTGAATTTCTATCACTTTGGTTTTGTCTACAGTCTTTCCCTTTGAGGAAAAAAAAAAAAGTACACTTCATTTCATCTGGGGAGGATATGAATTCTGCTCTATCAGATTGTTTAATAATGTCTGGGTGACTTCCTGGCTATTTTGATTCTTTCCAATTTCCCTCTCACATTCAACATTTCAGCGACAAAACATCCAAGTATCTATATCAAAATCTCTGGATACTAATATCATCTTTGTTCTTGAGTGTGTTGCTGAGCGGTCAGAAGCAGAGTAAATCCTCTTTTGTTTGTCCCATCCCTGTGTTTGTGTCAGATCCCAGCCGTCCATGACTTCGGCCTGTTCATGGCCCTGATTGTCAGCTGCTGCTGGCTGTGGGTATGCCTGCTGATGCCTGCTGCCCTGTGTGTGTGGAGCCGGTGTGTGGTGCTCCAGGAGAACAGCTGTCTGAAACGGTATCGTTGCTTTTCTCTTCGAGCTGTGACCTGGTGTTGATGGATATGCAGGGGAACAAGCTGTAGTCTTTGAGCTGTCTTTCTCATTTAACCCCCCCCCCCCACAGGTGTCATTCGCTCCCAGATATGTCCATCAACCACACCCTGTTATCAGACCAGGATGATGACATCGCTCTTCTGTCAGTCGAAATTCAGTCAGGTGAGACCATTGTCTTATGAAAGTAAAATGAGTTGAAGGCAGGACTGCAAGAGAAATTCCACGGAGACCCAGGATTCAAATATTTATGGATGATTAGTGTCCCGTATTTTCGTAACTTACCCTCCTCACCCCTCACCTTTCTCTCCCACTACTTCCCTCTCTCCCTGCCCTCTCCTGTCTCTTTCTCTCTCTCTCTCTCTTTTCCTCCTAGGTTCCTGTAGTCTCGATAATGATGCCCCCTTGCTGTCTCTGGCAGTGGAGACATCTCCTCCCCTCTCTGGGAAGGGTGGAACAGGAGTGGTCAGTGCAGGCCTCCAGGGGGTACTGCAGCATTGGGTAGCAGAGCCAGTGGTGGACAAGCGCAGAGTCATTGTAGGTGAGAGGCAAGGCTTTCCGCCATCACGGTTGCTCCTGTGACTTCTGTGAATATGGAAAACCCCATAAAGGTGCAGACAGCTCATCTGTCATTGCTGTTCATCCACCATCCCTCCCCGTTCTTTCACCTTTGTGTCGATGTTTTTGTATCAGCATTTTTACCCGTTTTCCCTCTTTCCATTCACCCCCCCCCCCCCCCCCCCCCCGACTACGTCTCCCTCTCAGCTCTCTATGTCCTTGTTCTGCTGATGTCAGCTGGGTTCTGCTACCTGCTGCGTCCGGCGAGTCGCGCTCCGCTGCTCTTCCGATCAGACACAAACCTTCAGACCCTCCTGGAGCTGCGCAGCAATCTCAGTGCCCAGGGCATCTCCTGTCACATGTGCTCCGGTGAGGCCTGGACACATAACAGAAAGAATATCACCAATTCAAAGGCTTGAATTTTGAAGTCTTGAAGACAACTGGTTAACAAGCACATGTCATAAGTAAATAAATAATGAATGTTAAATAAATGCTTACAATGCCTTTATCAGAGCATACTTTCAGTCCCACGTCCAGTTCACGACACCAGCGTTTCCCCAACCCTGTTCCTGGAGATCTACCTTCCTGTAGGTTTTCACTCCAAGCCTAACAAAGCACACCTCATTCAACAGCTAGAGATCTCATTGAGCTGCGAATTAGTAGAATCTGGTGTGCCAAATTAGGGTTGAAATGAAAACCTACAGGATGGTAGATCTCCAGGAACAGGGTTGGGGACCACTGCACTACACTATATGAAAAAGTAGTACAGAGAAGGGCAACTAAATTTGTTCCAGATATCAAATCTAAAAGTTACAGACACAAAAATCTAAATCTCTTTCAGTTCAGCAAAAGGCCACTAAGGTGGATGAGTTCTCTCAACAGAACAAGGGGGCTTGTTCTGATATCAGGAAGTACATGGAGCAAAGGAGACGCTCCTGTGTAACCCTTAGAGTGTTCAAAACCAAGCATGAGAGAGTGTTACATACCCACTAGACAATAGGCAAAATGGCAAGCTAAGGTAGGCTAAATTGTCTTTTCTTGCTAACAATTTTCTTCTTATTAAGTTAATGGAATGGGAGTTGAATAGGGAATGTGTCTGTTGTCTGCTGCTGTGAGCGTTTTTTTCTTCTTCGATAGAGCCCCTTGTGTGCACGGTACATGTGCGTGAACTGCAGTTCACGAGAATGATATGACCTCTTCCCGTAGGTTTGTTCATGGAGAAGCCCCACTCCCTGCGCAGTGCCACCCACTCCTGCCCCGCCGTACCTGGGCGTCCTCCCCAGCAACATCCCTCACGCCCTTCAAATTCAGCTGCGCACAGCTCGGCCAAACCAATCTCCTCAGCCACTCAAACAGGTTGGGGTCAAAGCCGCGTTCTACGTGTTGGCAGCTAATTTTCATTGTGTTGAGTGATAGCACGTCTAGGCTCTAGTCTAGACTAAAGAAATCTGTTAAAGCCCCTTATAACCAGAAGTCAGTACAACTTCAATGACGGACGGTTAAATCTGAAGGTAAACAGCTACGATGATGAAATAGGATCAATGACTCTTTATATGGGGTTTGATGTCACCTGATATCAGTGTGATCTTCCCTTTACAGACCTTCTGCTCACAGTGTACGTGTCCAAGCTGGATGTAGGTGCAGCCATCACTCTGTACCGCTTCTCTCTGAATGCTAGTGTACCTTCACCCTGGAAAGCCCTGTCCCCCGGGAATGGAGAAATACCATCCTTCCAGGTAAAACAGTCCTTAAACGCCAGCCACAGAATACTAGGGGAAAAACAAACCAAGAAAAAAAAAGAAAAAAAAAGAAAAAAAACTGCCTCCAATCATTACAGATGAAAGCCATTTCCATTAAATTCTTTATCATCTTAAAAAAATAACTTTGAACATTCATGAATAGCTGCAAATGGATTGCGATTGTTTCTAATAGTCCCGATGTTCATTTTTCAGTTTACTGTCAGCCTAATGTCTGAGTTAATGATCCGCTCTAATGTCTAATGTCTAATGTGATTGTGACTTCCAGACCTCAGTGGTCATGGGGTGCCAAATGGTTTCTACTGCATGTCAGACGCACAGGGTACATGAGCAGGGCGTGGATGTCACTGTATGCTGTGTCCAATCCAGGCTTTCAGTGGACCTCACAGGAACTTCAGCACACGCATGACCGTCTGCGTGGCCCACGCCGCCCGTCCCCACCCACGCTGGATGATCACCTCACGGTCATGTGACCCCCGCGATGGCTGGAGGTCAGAGTTCAGCTTTTATGTGGCATCTGCTGAGCAGCTACACAGCAGGTGAGGAGAATGGAGGCTGGTGTGAGAGAGAGAGAGAGAGAGAGAGAGAGAGAGAGTGATTAAACGAATAAATAAAATAGTGCATAAATCATGTTAGAAGGAGCAAGCGCAAGACAGAGCTGTTGAACGTAAGCTTTCCCTGTGTGTCCAGGAAGCTGTACTTCGCCCAGCTGAGGCATAGCCCTTACCCCAGCCGAGTGTGTGCAGCTCCTCCTGGCTGTATCATTAGTGCTGGTCCTGATGGACCCACGCAGGGTGCTTTCTACACTCCACTTCCTGCAGGTAATTGAGGAAATATTGGAAAAAAATACAGCCTCTTCATAATGTCAGCTTTCCTGTGGGATAGGATTCATTAGCATTCATGTTTGTGTTGAGAATAGGCAGTGGGGCTTCCTTTGCTCAGAATTTTAATTTGGTTGTATTTGCCCTGTCACTCAGATCCAGCACAGACGACGAGTTCAAGAACCTCAGGCTTTAACCCGTGCAGAGGTGGCGTTTGTGGGCAGCCAGCAGTGCGCCCCCTGGTGGACACTGGGGCCATGGTGTTTGTTGTGTTCGGGATCCTGGGAGTGAACCGCACACACCGCAAAGACAACCACGTCATCGGGGACATGGTGTGTGACATCCTCATTAATCATATCATGGAAATTGCTGCACCTCTACATTAAGTTGGTTTGAAGTGAAAGTGAATTGATTAGAAGTGAAATGTTCTCTGCAGGGCAGCGTCATCTACGACCCAAACTTTGACCTCTTTAAAGAGATCGGTCACCTCTGCCAGCTGTGCAAAGCCATCAGTGCCAACACACAGTTAGTCAAGCCAGGAGGAGCCCAATGCCTACCCTCAGGTACCAGCATTTAAATGGCAACCTCCGCAGGGGCCTGAAGATATTGAGAATGTTTATCTTGATTTATAAATGTGCATAGTTTGCTAGAATCTTAAAATCATTAAAAATAGTTAACCGTTAAATAAAATGTCGATCTTGTGTTTAAACTGTTTTAGTTCGCTCTTGCAGTGAGTCAGGGATTAATTCCATTGTTCTGGCAAAATTCAGTAAATTTCGTAAAGAAATGTTCTGTTACAAATGCCGCCAAACCAGCATTCAGATTAGCCTTTATGGAAGAAGGGCTAATCTCTCTTGTTCAGGCAAGCGGAAAATTTTAGCATTTTCTAATAAGGCATGATTGCATATTTTATAGCGAGATATAATCTTTGCGGAGATGCAAGATAAATGGAAGATAATTTATCCCAAAGATTACCATCTCCATTCTCAGCCTTTCCGCTTCACGTCTTGGCATATTATTCTCTCCTTAATGATTGGACCAGAAGTGTTTAGAGGTGCTCTATGAACAAGAATATGAACGCTACCAGCTGCTGCTCACCATATTTGCGCAGTTGCGCAGTTCCTCTGTCAGGTCAAAAATGTTCTGCTTGTCAGTTTGCCTATGGACACACACTGCCCATGAAATTGTGTCACTTTGTGTACATTTTAAGTGGCTTTGTCCATTGTCAGTGTAAAATACCGCAACAAAAACAAGTTTCGTTTTTTAAAATCATATTGCATTTCAACGGCGTACAGTCGGTATTGCTGAATGTTATTTACTCATCTTAAGACTAGCGAGCAGTAACTACCTACCTCTGCGAACGCTAGCGTACGATGCTTGATAGCCAGTCAGTTATCCAGCTAGCTAGCTTACACCCCACGCTGGAATAAAAACATAGCAATTGAATTTGGTCTTTGTGCTTGCTAGCCATTTTCTGTCCATTATTGCTAGCTAGCTATTTACTGTACCTGTGGCTAAATTTGGCCAATGTCCCAATAATTTCAGCAAGATAATGTGCTAGCTGACTTAGTCCTAACTTCAGTTAATAACATGCAACAATATCTTTACACTGGTGAAATGCGACCATTTAAATAGAGAATACTGAGAATAGCCTACTGTCTGGATTTTCTAACGCCATGAGAAAACAGAGCAAAGTTGCATAGTGTGTAGGCTGTGGGTGTCTATGTGTAACAGCCCTCTTTCTCTCTCCCTCTTTCTTTGCCTGTACTTCCATCTATGTGGGTCTGACTCAGGAAACAGCCTCTCTTCCCTCCTGCCTCTGCTCCATCCAGAGTGTCAGTCTCTCCCTCAGCCTAACCTGTTGCCAGGGCAGCTATCCCATGGGGCAGTGGGCATGCAGGGCGGAACAGTGCGCTGGCTGTCCATGGCTTTCGAATCTGTGAGTGATGATTCACACACTGTCACCATGTGTTTTCAGTGCTATTTTAAATCCTTCCAGTTATTTAACTCTTAACTCCCTGAACTACTTTCAACTGACTCACACCATTCCCTCCCATTGCCTTCCCTGCAAGACGACCTACAAGGGGAAGTCCTCTTTCCGGACACACTCCGATTTCCTCCAATGGGAGTCCTTCCTGAAGGAGCAGCTCTCGGCTCTCCCCCAGTCGTCCGCTCTGCGCCGAGGCTTCCAAACCTGTGAGCACTGGAAGCAAATCTTCATGGAGATCTTAGGCAAGTCATTAAAGCATCAGACTTGGTTTTGGTCTTAATCTCAAAATACACTCTCTTGGTCCTGTTATATGGATCTCTTGACTAATTGATAATTTCAGAAGGTGTAATGAAATACGCACATGGTTTAGGAAATCTGTCCTTTGGAGGTCATTGGTTACAAACTATTATTCTAAGGACTTACATTTGGTTTCAGTGACTCAGAGTCTAGGCTGCCTGTCCAAACAATTCAAGTAAGGTTCAGGGGGATGTTTCATGAAACAGGTTTATCAAGTTATCCAGATAACTGTGAGAACGACAAGGTTGTACCGTCACATTAGTGAGATTTCAGTTGATGAGTGTGTTTAGGAGAGTGATTTAGTCATACATACTGTATTTGTTAGCTGCTGATACTGAAGAAAGTTTCTGAGGTTATTTCATAGTATTATTTTAGAGTTATCTGGCTAACTTGCTTATCCTGCTTTGTGGAATACCCCCCTGGTAGGAGACTTGGGTCAGGACCAGGACTATGTTCCATTGCCTCAGTTGTTGACACTCAGCCCTACGCAAGAGATTGATTGATTGTAATGGTTCTGCAATAAGACCATTCATTGGGTATGTGTGTATTTCATATCACTCAGGGATGACCAAGGCTGTGCCATTTTGGTTTTAGAAGTTTTGTATCTGGTGTATACCTTAATAGGGACACTGCTGTCCAAACTATTGCAAAACTTCCTACCTTCTCATTTCTCTGTGTGGATTTTCTATAGGTGTGGAGAGCGCCCTCTACAGTCTTCTGCTGTCCTTGGCCATCTGCATAGCTGCTGTGTCTATTTTCACTGCCCACCCACTCTTGCTGTTGCCCATTCTCCTTACTATCTTGGGTAAGAAACACTAACAACCCCTTATCCAAACCTCCATCCCAACTGAATATGTCTGCACTTCCTGGGCAGAGATAGGTAGGTGTTGCGACACATATGGAGGGCAATATAATATCCGGTTGTGTATTTGTACATGATAACCCAGGTGGGTGCTACACATTGGTGGTGGTAGAGGCGAGTTTCCGCCTCATCATTGTAAAGCGCTTTGAGTATCTAGAAAGGCGCTATATAAATGCCATGCATTATTATTATTATTATTATAATAATTCTGACTGATTTTATCCATTGAAACCCCCCCAGTCACTGACGTTTGATGTTTTATGATATGTCATACACAATGAATGCTGTAAACTAGATTCCAATCAATATCAATAGTTTCAAGGACTAGACTTGAATGTACGCTGGAGCAATGTTTTGATAGTACTGAAGCCTGACAGCTTTTCTAAATATTGTGTTCCCTCTTTTGCTTTAAATTTTATAGTCAGTGTAAGGGAAGGCCTGTGGCAAAAGGGATCCAGTAAAACTTTATGATATGGTGTAGTTAAACAAGATTAATAAAGCATTGGAAACTGCATTTCCATCCTTAAATATGCATTTGGGGTGGTTCATCAAATATTAATAGCTGTTAGCAGTCAGGGCAATTATATAGGATTTACCAGATAGCGATATTCCACACAGGGTTAATTATATACTGTTGATAATGGAAGAATATAACATATAACTCAGCAGTATAATGCAGTTGCAAATGGCTTATTAAGAATTTATACCACACTTTATTAGCTGGGATTCCTTGTGAAAGATGGACAGTATAAAAGTTTGTGTAAAGGCCTGTGTTGCTGTGAGTCAGTGCCTTGTTGCTGACTGAGTTCCTGGGCTATTTTTGCAGGTGTTATTTGCCTGGTTGTTGCAGTGATGTACTGGCTCGGCTGGGAGATGGGGGCGGTGGAGGCGATCTCCCTCTCCATTCTGGTGGGCTCATCTGTGGACTACTGCTTGCACCTGGTGGAGGGGTTCCTGCTCGCTGGGGAGACGGGTCCCCGGATGGCCAGTCACAGAGCAGTACGAGTCACCTTCCTCCCCCTCTTTTCCTTCTTCCCAACCTTTTCTGGCCTTTTTCTCCAATTTCACTGTCCTCTTCTTTCTGCTCCCGCATTAATGGTCAGTAATTAATCTTGAAATAGTTTCAGCGTTGTTTCAAATCTCAGTGAGAATGTGTACCAAGTACAAAGGTTAAAAAAAAAAGTTAGCTGCACAACAACTTGGACAATATTGCGCCTGTCATGACAAATTGAAAATAGGGGATTTTTTCTCTGTCTCTCTTTTTTAGCCTTCTCAGGACCTCGCTGGCCTGCGACAGTGGAGGACCTTAGTTGCCGTGGACCACGTTGGCGTCGCGATAGTTTCCAGTGCTGTCACCACGGTGATTTCCACGGTGCCACTCTTCTTCTGTGTCATCGTGCCTTTCGCCAAGTTTGGTCAGATCGTGGCCATCAACACAGCAGTCTCAATTTTCTTCACCCTCACTGTTACCGCCGCCCTGCTGGCCACAATGGGACCAGCTTACTTCACCCGACCCCCTGGTGCAGTGCTAAAAGCCTGTCTTGCTGTGTTGGCGACAGCGACCTTCGGGGTTGGACTGTACTGGGTCGGGGGGCGACTGGTGGGCCCAATGCCTTGGCACACAGTCACCACATAACAACAAAGCCATCACCTCTGACCATTGTATTTGCGGTTTCCTGTTCTGGCTTTTGAAGCCAGTGTTAATTTAAGTTTTCTCCTGATGTTGCGTGATGCCACTCTCAAGGTTTCAGGTACAGCAAGTAAAAAAGAAAAAAGAAAATATCTTTTAAGGACACAAATTGATAGACATATTTTTATATATGATTATGGTAGCAGTATTTACATAAAGGTGATATCAAGGTTGGTGGAATGAAGACATTATGCACATCGAATAACATGAATGCAGTCTGGAAGCCTCAGAAGAAAAAACAAACTGTCACTGGCTAAATCACGGGGAACTCAGATGGGTGTTGCCAGGTAACATAAATCGTTTATTGCTCTCTTGCTCTCTCAGGACATCACTGGCTATGCTTTGAACCCCTGTCCTTATCGCTGCTGTTGTGGATCTCAGCTCTGGCAGACTCCCTCTTTGCACTTTGATGTGCAAAAAGGCAGCTGTTTTTAATTGCCAAGCGAGCAAGTCCAAACAAGGTCTCCCTATCTGATCGCAGACCACTTGAGACCCTTCCATTTGCGCGCCGTCGCCTTAACGGTGCCCTCTGACCTGGTCAAACAACCGCTAGACCTTTCTGACCAAGGACAAGCCAGCGTATCTGTAACTAGAAAATACATTTTACTATTAAATACAGTTATCAGTGTTCAGTTACCAGGTATGACAAAGCCAATGTGAGATGTGTTGTTTACAGTGGGCAGAAGTAAAATTAAGTGGATAAAATGTCACTGAAAAGGCGTCGTGTGTCTCATCGCACAAGAGTGACCCTGGCGCAGTGTTTCCTCTGTCTTGATTCAAGCTACTGGGCAGTTGGTATTGTGCATGCACCGGCATCGTTCCCTGATGACAGCTACCCCCTCTAAGAACAAACAGATGCTTCAGAGGCAAGACAAGATAGACTAAGAAAAAAAGTGCTAACACGGTGCTTGGCGATGGAGGAACTGAAGATAAGCCTTGGTGATCAAGACTTGATGTCACACAGAGAAACGAGAGTAAGTGGCTTCCCTTTGACGGTGCCGACTGTATTGTGTTGTGGCAGACCGTCGATATAAGAAAAGAGATATTGTGCACTGAGGGCTCGTTGTTTTATTGGCCAAATGAAAAGATGTGAATCTGCTGGAATTGACAATAATCGCTGATGTGATGTAGTTCAAAAGCAAAGACTCTGCTTGAATCACAAAAGGTAAAGGTGAGGAAACAGAAGGCACTTTCAGAATACATGATGCCTGTTCAAAGTGTGCTGCTATGATGTTAAAAAATGTTAAATGGACAAATATAAAATATAAATGGACAGTACTACATTGGCCGCCGGAAACTACCTCTCATAAGCAACACATGTTTTAAGCCTTTCAATATGTCAAGCTTGCTCAAGATGAACAAATAGGCCAATTTAGGAAATAAAAGCATTCAACTAAGAAATAATAGCAAGCATTATAGAAATAAATGGTGCAAAGTCTGTAAACACGCAGACAAGTTCAGCAATAAATGCAATCAACTGAGAACCTGTGAGTGAATAGTCGTGACAAATAGATCAATTCAGCAAACAAATGCATTCAAGTGGGAAATTACAGGTGATTCAGTTAAATAAATGGTTATCCTTTATGTTTCTCTTTAATCGTCATGCACCGAAGGTCAGGAGCCATGTATATCTTCTAAACTCTGAGTTTAATCCTAACAACAGGTGCAAATAATCAAATTCACTCAGTAACCTTGATTCTGATAGGAAAACATGTAAATAATATTATTAGTCACCATTTTGTTCATTAAGATAATACAGTATAAGTAGTAAGGCATAGTAAGTGTTAAAAACCAGTATACTGCAGAGCTAGCTAAATCAAAAAAATTGTCACAATCTCCAATTATAAGGGATCTACCATATAGTCAATGTTGCTGTTATTCCAAAGCCAAAGGATTTTTCACTACTGTACGCATGAAGTCTTATTACACACTGAGCCCTACACATGCGTAGCTGACTATAATCAATTAAGTAAGCAGATTGCAGCATGCATTGCCAAAAATGACTCTGAAAGTCTCCATACATTCGCCCGGACAGAGATAAGAAGGCAGATTTACAGTGATATCGCAGTGATGAATGTCGCCCTCACCAAACTCTGTCTCTTTCACATTGACTTACAGAATCAGTCCTCACTGGACCACATTCCATCTGAAGAGGACAGAATGCCACTTATGGCTGGCACATAGACAGCAACAGCTCGCGTGGTTTTCATCCGAAAAGTGATTCTCAACAATGACGATTTACACGCTGTAAAGTCAAATGTTTACTGAACACATACGAATGTTTGAAGAAAAGTAAAGATGTCTATTTATTGCCAACAGCTAGGATATTCTTTCACCTGTGTGTATTATATTTCTAAGAGCATGTTACATTGTCCATTCTAAGAAGGGTTTCCATAGCTTTTCTGAGTATCTTAGTTTCAAAGAATTTTGTGTAATTTGTATTGATTTATGTGTGTTTGGTGGTAGTATGGAGTGATAGAAAACTTGACTTGTAATAAAGAGGTTTGCTTGTCTAAATCTTATGTGGGGAAACTGCTGTTGTACACTTGAGCCATGCATTAAGTGTCCTCAGTAAATATTCAGGTACATACAGTAAATGGACGACATGTAAAACATACCAGATGTAAATTGCTGTGGATATGAGCTGTCATGCAAATGTAATTGTACAAACACTTAAACTTATCAAACTCCCCTGCAATCATCTATTGAGGCTGCGTGTGGACATTTACAAATATCCTGCCAGTGCTGACTGTAGCTCCATAGTGTGACGTGCAGTTGGCGATTGCGTCACCCAGGGAATTGGATAGTGTTCCATGTGCACTGCTAGCTAGCGACCCCTGCTGGTCGACCGGGTGCCCATAGATTGCAGTCAAAGCCACATATGAAAGGTCTTCCTCTGACTGCGCTCTATGTGAGCTTAGTTGCAGTCTGCAGTGTGATAAGAAGCAGCTGGCGACACCATGTGTATTGGAGGAGAACCGTGGATGTAATGTCTGTGGTTGCAGACAATTTGCCATTCCCAATTGGGGTGGGAATTGGATATGTTCAGCCCCGCTTTGGACTCCAAATTTATTAAAAATAAATAAATAATAACATAAAAAAATGTATCTCCTGCTTGGTCTTGTAAGGTCCTGTCGTGCCTTGCTTTTACGATTGTGTAGTGTAGTCGTGCAGCAGCGTGCATTGAACATATACTGCAAAAAAAACAAATCTTAACAAGTATTTTAATCTTATATTTACACTTTAGAATCTTACTTCTGTTATTTTTTTGCTAAATAAGATAAAAAGATTGCCAGTGGGATGAGATAGTTATGCAAAGAAATAAGATTGCAAGTCTCATTACAGGACTAAAGCACTTGTTAAGACAGACATTTTTTGCAGTGTATCTGCTCACCCCTGTTCCCTACACCTTATTTCCTTTTCTCCTTGTACCAAAATGAGCTCTTTAGCCCCGTTTAAACAAATGATTCAGATATGATATAGCCACTTAGCACACTCTCAGACAGACACCCTCATCCTCCTCCACTAGCTACTTCACAGTGCTCACGATAATTCACAGAGCTACTTTTGCTGATGAGGTTAGCACAGAAGAACTGTCTTCCTGACTGACACGGTTTATGAGTCCACATTTCCTGCCCTGCCATCTTCAAGTTAATTACATTTCTGTTGAGATATTAAAATCAATTGATGGGGTTTGTTGGAAAGGTTTTTAATTGCTGTTATTATAATGTACAATGTTTTTAAATTGCTGGTATGTAATAAAATGAAACTGAAAAGGAAAAGAGAAAATGGTGGTATATGATCTTTCCAATGGCAGGTCACATACAGAAAGGTCGATGAATGATCAGGTTAACTGAGGTTTTTCATAAATGTAGCAATATAAATGTGAGCAAGACCACCATCAAATAAAGTGGACCGCTTTAATGTCCAATTCGCATTTGTTAAGTGGTTCAACAGATCAAAAGGGTCAGCCAGCAGCAAAGAAAATGGAACAGGGCTGTTTCACACTGGCTCAAAAAAAAATTTGCACTTACACAAACTTGCAGAAAGGAATTTGTCATGCATAAAAACATGAGTTTCTGGACTTTCCTTTGAATTGGAAACATTTTAGAGTATAGGGTCAACATAGCTCTTGCAAATATAATATTTCAGTCTAACAGAATTACTGGGCTGCTGAATGTGATTTAAAGCCAGCCCCAGCCAGTACTCAGTAGGCCTGCGGAGGTACTGGAAGAGGCAGAGCCGGAGAACAGGGGCTGTGTGGGAGTTGTTCGTCAGTCCTGGCCTTCAGTCGGGCATTCCTATTGGTCAGAGAACAGCCAAAGAGAATGGTTGAGTTCCACGCTTGCGTCTCCCTTCAGATATTTGTCTTAACGGTGGGGAAACATTCAAGCAACAAAAAGGCATGAGAGGATACCATCACAAATTATTCAAAAGGAGTAAATTGCATAAATAAGTGTCTCTGAATAATTAAACAGTGTTGTGCTCCAGCTTGGTGGTTCCACGGCTACCTCAGAGGCAGAAGAGAAACACGGTGCTGCATTGTGAAACGGAAACTGTGAAGAATCTGCTGGTGAAATCTCCTGTATTCTCACAGTGCACTCTCTTAAAAAAGTAAGGTACGAAAAAGTACAAGCGCCTGTCACTGGGGTGGTAACCTTTATGTAAAATTGTATGCCTAGCCAGCAATACATAATACATTTGTACCTTTTTTGCTTGAAAATGTACTTATTAGTTCCCAAATAGATGCATATTATACTTTCAGGGTACATTTGGGAATAAATGTACCTCCAGTGTACCTTTTATTTCTGAGATTATGGAACAGTAGCGTTAACCCCAATAATGCTACTAAAACTGCTATAATCTTGCTGGAATAATCACGGCAACACTCTTTTCTGAGTTTCAACAATACATTTGTTTACCTTTCTATTACTTTTGAATGTGGAGTTCAGCTCATGGGGAAATACATGCATAGTACAGGAATACATACACATACCATTTGCAGCTCTTTGCTTCCAACTGCCAAAAATGCACAATACTCACTCCAGAGACCAGAGCAGAACAATGTGGTCCCCATTTCGCTGCAAATGGCCTATCTCACCAAAGGAACGACTCATTGATACTGCCATCCTTTGGCTTGGGGATGGTGGTACACTACTTTGCCTATTGAGGAGCAGGGCAAGCGGATCATATTTTTCATCCAGAGAGCAAAGAATACTCAGTCGGGCGATGACTATGAATATTTTTATTGGTTCCAACTTCCAACCCTTTTCTTAGCCGGGAAGTCACTAAAATTTTAATATGTTTTAGAAGACAAACTTGGGGCATTACCCCCCCCCCCCCCCATGCAGGTCAGATGCGTGCTGAGCAGGATGCATTACTCAGAGATCGAGCTGCACGGAAGCACAGTGTGGGCAGTGGGGGTGGCGCAGGAATCAATGGTGCCAAAGAGGGAGATCGAAGATTTACCTCAAAATAGAACCAGGATCCTTTACCTGTCCTATGAGAGCAGTATGTGGCTGAGACCCCTGGATCTGAGGGCATGGAGAACAGAAGAGTCTGTTTTTCACAGAGTATCAGCCGCCTCCTCAAATTAAGCAGGAAATTCTGAAGTGCTCTTGCCTTAAACGTAACCGGTCAATCGGAGCGCTCATCCTTAGGATGTGACCCAGGACCTGTCAGAAACGGATGCATTTCCATTCAATTGGAAAGGCAACTATAAAAATAGCCTCACCGAAACCTAAGAACTGTTTCGTCGCGAGCTGCTGCAGCTAAACAATCCCCTCTTTCTTTTTCTCAATTACCTTGTTCAAACATCATGCAAGTTAATCATGTTTACAAAGTGCACTGGTTGCACCATAAATCCAGTTCAATGGCTGAAATATTTGTTCGATATGCCTGGCAGGATTAATAACAGATAATAGCTGCCTGACTGGTTATGAAAATCACAGGATAGAGGAGAAGGTTTGAGACTATCAAGCAGGTTTGTAACAGTAGACACCAAATAGACAGTTCAGTTATTAAAGTACAGGTCAGTATACAGTACATACTGACCACAAAGCCTTTAAGGGACATTAAACTGCCTTCTGAGAACACTGAAAATGCTGAAAACATATCAGCTAGAATTCTCTGTGCAATACGGGCACCCTAACTATTGTACGGTTGTTTTTACCTTTAGTAAGCCATTTTTAAGGCACAACACGGAAGATGTTTGCAAGAAAATCTACAAATTTGAATTGAAAACTGAATTGGTTTCCAGCAAGAGAGAAAAAACATTTTATGTGTCACATAAAAAATTAAATCTGTGGGCGGAACAGTCTATTAAAGAGTGCAGTAGTGCTCCGAAGATCCAATATGGCTCCCATCAGTCATTGGCCAGGTACAGCAGAAGGAGAACATTATTTATCCTTAATGCTTGTTGTGATGGTCTCTGGAATGTGCAGCAATAGAAATGAACCAGTCACTGTAAATTAAGCCGAAATTATAATCAATCACAATATGCAAGTGTGCTTAGTTAAATAAATAAATTTAGCTTACTTTCTTTGCTTGTGTCCCATACATCTTAATACCCAAAATCACACCACATTAAAAGATGAATGCTGTAAAATACGTGGCTATGTAAAATTGGCAAACCATCTTCCACTGCACTTGCGAGCACAACTCTACAGACATTTACTTCTCTTAAAGGGATAGTTTGGAATTTTGGACATAATGTCTCGATGATGACTTACCCATGATGTAGTTGATTGATCGAAACCATTTTCAGCTAATTCCCGTGCTGTCCCTTCTGTTGGACATACACACGTTGCTAATGCTAGCGCAACTCTATGGCAACCGGTAGCATCCACTATCAGGGTTATTTTGAGTGTTTATACCATCATGTTTGAAGTCAAACTATCGTTGAATCCTTTACTTTGTGCTGACCTAATATTCTCTGTGGAAGTATGGCGGCGGAGCGAACGTGGCCATTGCAACTTGTTACTCTTCTTTGTTGTGGTAGTCGACCAGTGCCGGCACTACATTCGTAGGTAACACAAAGTATCGCTCCCCCGATAGACTGTCGTTGTATTTTATTTGCTTTGGGTGCACTGTGGAGTGTTTAAGTGCGTTTGGTAGTGGATGCTACCGGTTGCCATAGAGTTGCGCTAGCATTGGCAACGTGTGTATGTCCAAAAGAAGGGACAGCATGGAATTAGCTGAAAATGGTTTCCATCAATCAACTACATCATGGCGGGTAAGTCGTAATTGAGACATTATGTCCAAAATTCCGAACTATCCCTTTAAGAACGTTTGCATGGTTGGTAGTCAAGGGCTTGACATGGTAGATATGACTTGTATTTCTGAAGACGAGCATACCTGTGAGAACATACCTACACAAGTCTAATTCAAGCATTTTAGAAACCACCGAAAGGAAGACATGGCTGAAATTGCTTGGAGTTTTTAATAATAAAACAATACATTACTGTTATACTTCCATAATCATCTCCCAACATTTGCAACATGGTGGGGTGTACCTGATGGCATTGCAACTAATGAGCATACAATTTCCTGAGAAATTTGCACTGTCCTAAAACACCCAGGTCCCTCTAAAGCATTCTTTCTTTCTAACTTAATTGGACGAGGAACCAATTAACTATAAAACAACTGATTAACTCAGGTAACATACCCTCTGTGTAAATGTTTGCCCTAGTGCTGGTATGTACATACACTTTACTTGCTTCCCAAGTATCTTACAGTTAAACCAGGGTAAAGGCACCATTAGCTTAGTGATAAAAAGGAGGACTGTAATTTGTATAAGATAAATATAACAATTTACAATGTCCAGGAATGGCACTATTACACATAATACACACAATGGAATTAAATAATTGTTATAGAAAAAAAACAACTTCCTAGTCATCTACTTAACTCATGAACCTTCAAAGCCACCTGAAACTAACCAGAATAACATGCTCTTTACCTGCCATAGACATGCCTATCCATCAGCATTATTTACAGCAGCATGCCAGGCATGATGGACCTTTATTTTCCTATTATATACATCTTGAAACCAACCACTTTAATAGCTGTAGAAACACATGCTAAGCCATGCCCTAACTAGCCAACAAGAAGGTAATACATGCATTTAAATATATGTGGAGCAAAACCAATAAACAATTTCATTGCTTCTGGCTCAGGGAATAATAAACCAAAAACTTTTGATTTACATAATTCTTCAGTGGATATGACTGAGAGAATAGAATATGTCACATTTCTCACCAATATAAATTATTTGCCTTTTCCCCTCTCTTCTGTGGAAACAAGGTCATGGTACCCGACTGGCTGAGATTAAAGTGGACAAGGGCTTTGAATAACTGTTTGGCATTTGATGTCAAAAAACATTTTGCACATTAAGGTGCAATACTGGCCATCCGGGAGACTGTCTCATCATTATCTGGTGTATTATTGTAATGTCTTAAATAATAAAGTTACTGCTCTATCAAATTCACTTTGAACTGCACTTGTACTGCTAAAGAATAGTCATGCAGAAAAAACCTCCCAGGCCAGAGAAATAAAGAATAAGCTGATTCAACTTTAATAAAAAAAGAATAAAAAGAGGAGAGGAATATTTTCATGTAACAGGAATTACCATTAACATTTAAGGCAAGTATAATCTTTGAGCAATTCCAACCCAGAAAGAGCCGCATTGGGAATTAATTCCAACTTAGTTTAACAAAACAAAACACCTATTGGGTTTTACAACAATATGAATCAAGGAAATGCAAGACATTAGACACAGGAAATGACATGCCATGCTAATGAAAAAGTCATGTATGCTACCATATGATGCGAGCTAACATATAATGCAAGTGGAATGGTCATTTTAATATGTCAAAATATCCTATATATTACACATGAGTTAGTGTGGCTTTCATGTGTAATCATTTACCTACAGACTAAAACATGGTATATTACATCTTAAATTAAAATAATGCCAATACTTGTATTCTGTGACATTTCGCATGCATTCAAATTCTCTTTTTATATTTTGCTTCCATCTATTTAATATACCTTATTGCACTTTGAAAGTGCAATAATTAATTGGAACAACACTCAATCCTTGCATAATTCTATCTGGTGCCACCTACTGGATATTGCTTGGAACATGTCAAAATTCGTAAATTTAATTCCATACACACAATATGTATGGGAGTAGCGTAGTCATTGTTAAATCCATTTTTGAGCACATTCAACTAACTGGATCAGTCCACATTTCATAAAGACCAAATGTGGAGAAATTCTAATAAATGAATGTCTTACATTTCTGGAATAAGGTAGGTTAAATTAAACACCACAAATGTCATTTAGAAATCAGAAGGGATAGTAAGTCACAGAGGCGAAGAGAGCATGGAACAGGTACCTGGCTTTTATATGATTTAAAAGGGAAAGAAGAAAACCAGTAAAATAATTCAATGGCAACAGTTGTTCTCTATCGTCTTTCTGTACCACTTGAGAAATGTCAGATAGCCTCCACACTATGAGGCAAGGACCGAGCCTTACCCTCTAGGGTACCTTCTACCATTCAGGTCGACTTCAACTTTTTGCAAAGAGTTGGGTGGATGCACTCCACACAGAACAGCAGGAACCCGATTCCAATAAAACGATAGTTATGGCATGCATGCGATGCATAATCCAAGCACAAAGTCTGAGGCATGAATCAGTGTCGAGCAGAAATGAGTCAAATCATTGGGGTGAATCAAAAGGAAATTGCCGGCTGTCTTCGCAAATACGACACACAGGTGTTCCTGTACGGAAATAGCCACAGCCTGCGCGCCCTCGGTGAACATCGCTGGAACAATCTGTGCTCGGCACAGCCGGAGGCATGTCGGCAGATGAGGTGCACTTCGGACTAATCAATCCTGTGGAGCTGTTTCTCTGCGAGATGAAAAACCTCATACAGGGACCTGAGGCTAAACTCATCCACTGCTCCTGATTTTAAAAGGCAGATCATGAAATCCAAGACTGAGACAGACTGAAAGCGGGAGAGAGAAAGAGAGTACATTTCCAAACCATGCAACAGCTAGTTTAGAACACCCGCCGGAGGCTCCCCCCGACAACAACCTTCCATCTAAAATTTGCAAACAAAATCAATGATTTCAGAGAAAGCCAGCCTTTGGTAACGTCAGTGCCCAACACACATAATGAAGCAGAACACACTGAGATCAGCACAGATGAGACAGATGAATAGAGTAGAAGAATATGAGAGGATGAGAACCTGACAGCTAATACCTCAGATAACCACAAACCCCTACTCTTACTCTAGTAACTTCACTCGGAAGATGATTGGATATTTTTGCAGTCATCAGCCAAACACAATTGAGTCTTGATCATGCCCCTGTGTGTTTCTATGACAACCAATACCCCATTGTTTAAGGTCTTTCTTGGTTGCTGCTCTGACCTGCAATCACAGTGGTCCAATCTTCTCTCCTGCGCAGATGTCAAAGCACACTGTAAGCCTCAGCTCTGCTACCATGGAAATGGAGCCATCGGGAATTAATGTAGTGCCTCACCTTCTCTGGTGAGAAATATATAATTAGCATTTCCTGCTCTTGTCACAGAGAAGCAAGCAAAATCGCACCTACTGTGCAAAAGCAAAGGGACTTTGTACTGCTTCACACAACCGGTATCTTTCGCTCTTCTTTAACATTAGAAATAGTGCTTTGGAAAGAGTGACAAGGGGGATTTAGGCTATAGGAAGACAATGCTTCAAATGGCATTGCAAGATTAGTACTGACATGGCGCAAATGATTCCTCATTTAGGTCCATGCTTTCTGTCACATTGTGAACTGGAAACAAATGCCATTTTCAGAGGTAACAGGTGCTTAAATGACAAGCAATTAACAACCAGTAGACGTGGACCACATTTCATTTATTAGTCCTTTAATAAGATAACTGCTTCTTAAATTTTCTTTGTTAACGGTAATAATGAAGAAATCGACCCCAGACCGACGTCCAGGACGATGCCAATTACAAATGTTGGTGCTGCAACTGGACAGCATCTTTCTTTCCTTGTAATTACATGCAAGTCTCTGACATACAGTATCAAAAATCACTAGTTAAGGGCACAAATTCCATAAGGAGTCTGAACCCTTTAACAAAAGGCAGGACAGGGGTGAAGAGGGGAGGAGCGTTCAGGAGAAATTGGGGACAGGAGGGCAGGTGCATCCTTCTGGGCCCTCCCGTACCAACTTCCCACCCCCCTCCCCCTGACGTGGTGGGCTGGCCCGACCAAGAGCAGGAATCTGACCGGTTGATGCCTGCCTTACAGAGGATCCTGAGAAACCATTGTTGTTCATTTTGTTCTTTGTTTGTAGGCGTCTTTAAAAAAAAATAAAAATAAAAATAAAAAAAATAAAAAAAGGAAAATAAATTCCAAGTCAACTCAATTCTCGCCCAGAATCCACCTAACCCGGTATATCCACCCACCCACCCCCCCGTCGTAACCATAAAAAAAAAGGTAAAAACAAGGTCTACTGCAGAATGGCTTAACTCCTCACAGTCAAGGGGGGGAGCCTGTGGTCCTTTGGAGCTGAGGGGCGCCTGGTGGTCTTGCGGCCGTTCCGTCTGGTCTGGATGATCTTGGCGGGTGAGGGTCTCCGAGCGTCAGGCTGGCGCCTCCCCTTGGGTCCCCTCCGCCTCGCCCTCTGCCCCACGCGGCTCCTCCCGGCCCCCGCTGGTCACTTGCGTGAGTGCAGTGTGTCCTGGAATTTGGTGCTGGTGTATCGCACGTGAAAGCCCTTCTTGTTGATGGTGTCGTCGGAGCGGAACTTGATGACGATGGAGTCGCCGGCGGAGTAGATCTCCTCGGGGGGCTGGGGGGGAGAAACAGAGCGGCTCACCAGTCTTCCTCCTCAAACGCTAAGCTGTTTACGTGCATAAAGAAGGTGGCAGTTCAAGGAGAAATGATGAACGTGTTGGGGGGAGGGAGGGGGGGTGAGGGAGCTGCCATTCAATACCTTAAATCAAACTGTGTGGGTCTCTAATGAGGTTTTCACTTAACTCCGCAGTCTTTAGTTTGCTTTGCTGCTCTACTTAAATAGACTGAATGTCCCGATGGTGCAGCATGCATTAAGTGCTCTCATATACCTGCCAATTTTGATTTACTGCGATAGGTGTCAGGAAAAGAAGCTGAACTCATTGAGCTGCCATAAATGAAATCAAGCTGCTCTATGACCCATCAAACAGCCGTTTCAATCCCCAACTGGCCTGACTGCTCACCCTTCTGCTGCAGTCTCACACTGCCCCATTAGCCTGGGCTCCCTCTGCAGACGATCGCTCAAAAGGCTGATTGGCACCCTCGGATTGCAAGGGCTCCTTTTATCAAGCTCTGTAGCTACAGATCATGAAGCAATACATCACGACCTGGAGGGAACGAATCAGCGGTAATGAAGCCATTAAAGGCCGGGAGCATGGAGGAAAGCAAAGAGCCACGCGGCCTACGATCCCATTACCTGAGACTGGTACTGCGAAGATTGGCAGGAGAGAACTAGCTTTTAAGTCAGAGCCCGTGTCAATAACGCGTGGCGTGCCTGCTTCCCATCTCATCACAGGGTTGCCATCGATAATGACCCCGATAATGGAGAGCTGGGACAACGCTGTCCGTTACACCCCCCCGTGCCTTTTGGGGGCTCAGCTTACCCCTGATCCGCAGTAGCGGCCCAGCCTTGGGGACTTGTTGTCGGCGCCGTCGAAGAGCTCCATGTAGTCGTAGCCGCAGTCGGCCTCCTCCTCGATCTCGAAGGTCTGGAAAATGAGCTCCACGCCATAGCCCTTCTCTGCCGAGATCATCCACTGGCAGTCAGAAGCTCCGGGGTAGTTATTATCCCCAAACTGGGCATGGGAGTACAGGTCTTTCGTCTTGACCTCTGCCTTCAGACGACCTCCACACTCTAAACAGACACACACACACACACAAGAGAATTTATAGTACAGAGTGAGGAGTAGGAAAGCAAAAAAACTGATATTCTACAAGGATAAAAACATGGAAAAGGACAAACATTACAAGTTGTAATCTATTGTTGTACTTTAGTAAACACAACACTGGTCAGGTTATAGAAAAACTGCACAAAACTAAGTGAGTATCCTTGCATGGCCGGTCTAGTATTCTACTGCTGTACAGCATGAGGAGTCCCAGGGTGCCACATTAACCTGCTGTGTGGGAGGCCTCAAAGCCTTTCTTCTGGACTGAGTTGTCAGAGAAGAAGCGGAGGAACATCTTGTTGCAGCTGGAGATGACCGGCTGTGGTTTTTTGGTGCCACAGAAGCGGCCCAGGCTGGGGGCCTTGCCGTCACGCCCATCATAGATCTCAACGTGGTCATAGGCGCATTCCAGGTGGGCCTCCATGTCCATCTCATTGAAGTCCTTACAAGATAGAGAGGACCATAGCGTGAGGGTGAGAGGTAAGGGTAGACCACTTAGAGCACACATTTGCAAAACATCCATACATATTACAAAGACAAGGCACACGTTTCTCCCACAGTCTTGCTACTCACACATGTACAGACCAGAGAAAGCTTGCATGCATGAATTCTCTTTCAATCTTTTGAAGCGAGCCCACATTTGCCTTGATCTTGTAGCAAAGTTGTCCAAGCGATGAAGGAGGACAAAACTCAAAGAACAAAGACACAAAGCCGTGCAAGAAAAATCATGGGGATAAAGAATTCTGGGAAGAAGTCTTGAAGCCTGCTAAGCTGAGGGCAACCACTATGCAGCTGAGCCCTCAATCACTTCAACAGCTGAGCAGCACACATGGAACACAGGAGCAAATTAATGCAGACAGAATGGGAAGGGGGGGGGGGGGGGGGGGCACGTACGAGTTTGATGCGATGGCCTGGGGTGGTGGACAAGGCCCAGGAGCATGCCTTCTTGCTGGGGTATTTATCAGGCCAATTGGGGCTTGTGATGGTACCAGTCACGCTGTTCACAATGTGATCGCAGCCCGCTGCAAAAACACATCCACAGAGTCAAAATGGCTCCCTCTCTCCAGACCCAGTCGCCGAGCTCTTGTATTCTCGGCACACGCCCACCCTGACCCCCCCACCCCCGCAATCGGAAAAGATATTCCCTAAAAACATCCGGCAGAGCTCGGTTACTGGCATGGCGCCGAGTTCTGAGGGACCCCAAGGGGCTGGGATCAGGTGGGCAGGGGCGTCGGTACCTTCTTTGCAATCATGCCTGTTTTCGTGCAGCACGAAGCCACTCCGACACTGGCAGCTGTAGCTCCCGAAGGTGTTGACACACTCATGCTGGCAGCCGCCGTTCTCCTTGGAGCACTCGTCCTTGTCTGGGAAGGAGACAACACCTCAGTGGCTGCTCCCTCCTCCCTCGTCCTTTACAGCCCATGGCCGGATGTCAATCACAAATCACCCCCCCCACCCCCCAGGCAACGCCCTCCCTCCCGTGGCTCACCGGAGAAGAACTGGGCCTTGAAGCCTTTCTTGGAGACCGTGTTGTCGGACTTGAACTCGATGCGCATGTTGTTGTACTGGGAGGTGATGGCTTCTGGCTTCTCGGTGCCACAGAATTTCCCATGCAGCTTAGAGTCTGCAGACAGCCCGCTTCTCACCTCCACAAAATCATACTTGCACACCTGGGGAGAAAAACGTCTGGGTTGACGTGATTCCAATAGCCTCCACGAATCATAATTTTTCCAAAAATATGAAACCGGATGCACCAGATATGAAACTGAAGAAAATTAGTAAAAAAAAACGACTGCTTTGTCATCATGTGATAATCTCAGTTAAGGAAAAACCCTTCACAGACTCCTAACAATACAATGACAAAAATATTCCCTCCAACGTCATTTCAAGTAATGAAATTTTTAAAACCATAAAAATACAATATCCTCTCGCCAGGGGCTCACATCGTTGCCCTCGGTCTCGAAAACGTCGAACAGCAGGGTGATGCGGGTACTGGGTGGGGGCCACCAGCTGCCAGATGCAGTTCTTGTTGGGCGGGTACTCTCTGGGCCAGCCGGGGCTGGTGATGGAGCCGTTGAGTTTGGTTATAAAGCCTCCACAGGCAGCTGCAGTGAGGACACAAGGATTAACGGTGTGGTAAAAAAAAACACCGCCCCACTTTGATCCATCCATGCATTAGAGCAGTGGTTCTCAACCCTGGTCCTGGGGACCCCCCTGTGTATGCTGGTTTTCGTTCCAACCACAATTGCAATACTTGAATGTTAACAGGCTGTTAATTTTTCTTAGTTGGGTGTTTTTAATGTTTAGAGGGATTATTTACATTCTTAAGCCACATTATGTTAGTAATAGCTATGCATGCCATGAAGAATAAAAGTCCAATATTCACATTGTGCTGGATTGTAAACAATTAAAAGGAGGTGAAAAATGTTTTAACTGATCAAATTAAAGACTGAGGTGAATCAATTGGCTCATAATTGGTGAAATTGTGGACACATGGCCACTAAAACTAACCGTTTGGTAAATAATGAAGAATTCAAAGACAAAGCAAATGATAACGAGCCAAACCTGCATTGTGTTAACAAGTTTAAGGAAAAAAATTATGAAGGAACTTAAACTTGTGTTCAATTACCTAATTAGGAGCCTATTCACCTGAGTTCTTACCTCTTCTTTGTAATTGTTTGCAATATAACACAATAAGCATAATGAACATGGGATTTTTTTTCTTCAAAGCATACATAGCTATTGCTAACATAACGTGGCTTAAGAGAGTAAAGAGTTTAAAGTGTTCTCGCTATACAATAAAAACACCTAATTAAGAAAAATTAACAGCTTGTAAAAATTCTGGTATTGCAATTGTGGTTGGAACGTAAACCAGCATACACAGGGGGTCCCCAGGACCAGGGTTGAGAACCACTGCATTAGAGTGCCAGTACGTTTCCACATATTTATAATTGACTGTATGTATTTATAAGGAGATTCAGTTAAACAAGCTTCCCATTTAATAGTAGGGGAGGGTTCAAACATTGCATTGCTTTGGAAATCTGTAGTGCATTTCATCAGCTCAAATGAAAGGCAAAGTCTTTTGAATCTGAACCTAAATCCAAATCAAGAACAGCTCGCATTTTGAGCAGTCCTTAGTTATTCTAATGCAACGTTCTCCTGTGTTGTTCTGCAGGCGATTTTTAGAGCACTGAAAGTAATTTCAGTGAAGCACTGCACCACTATAAATCAAAACAGATAATTCATGTCCACCACTGTGAGATAAAACCGGTTCAGCGGCCTTGCGGTTAGCGTCTGCCCTGACATCAGGAGATAATTATCAATCCCCAGTCATACCAAATGCTTAATAAATTATACCTTCTGCTGCAGCATTCGATGCTCAGGGCGAGATTTACTAAGGAAGTAGTCGCAGCGCAAAAACATTCGCTATATTGCGGCTCTATTGTGGTTGCAGACACCGACACATTAACGACCGGTTTCTAATTATGCTATCAAATAAATTAAGCGCCCTCATTCGTAATTTTGTAGTCGGAAACACCTAGGAGCAATGGATCATGTCTTAAAGCATGATGAGATGCCAAACAACATGGCATGCTTACATGTCCAGATTACAATGTGCTAAGGAACGGATACAGAGCAACCGGGCACAAGTTGTTTGTTTTTTTGACCAACTGCAACCTTTTAGTAAATCCGATATAGATATTGCAACCTTGTAGCGACTGCTTTTGCCTCGGAAAAGCATTCACAATCCTTTAGTAAAGCTAGCCTGCGGTATTACAGAGACAGACTACAGTAACGGTTCATGCAATGGCCTGGCCTGTGTACCGGACTGTATCCTCCTACATGTCAATCTACTTCGCTCTTTTCAGCATCAGCTTACATACTACTTCCAGTATAGGACTGTCACAGCTTTCTTTTTCTCGAGTACTTTGATGCGTGTTGACTGCCCTGTGTTTCTTTACATATCTTGCCTAAGCAGAGACATATTTTTGCTGAACACCAGTAAGTTGGATATGACTGACCAGTTTGTGGTTAGTGGTTTGCTTTTGAGTAGAAGCAATAAAACAATGGCCTGATTATGGCCTCAGTAATAAATACGGATTTTGATGAATATATCAGGTGTGTGAAATAACGGGATTGATTTCAGAGTTCCTCTAGATACTTCTATGCGATCATCTCACGGTTGTTTAAATCAATCAATATCAGATAGAGGAGGACCAAAAGCAATTACTGTTGGCTACATGGGACATTGCTCAAGCAATCAAAGCTATCATGGGGTTTGCAATGAAACTACAATCATATTATATTGTGACAAGATTATATTGCTATGAAACTTGTTTATAAACTTCAGACCATATTTAGTGCACTTTTAAAGAGCTAAATGTGTGACAGACATAGGAGTATCGACAAAGCATGTTTACAGGGACATAAGAGTGTGCGAGAGATGCGGACACAGCATGTTTACAGGGACATAAGAGTGCGAGAGATGCGGACACAGCATGTTTACAGGGACATAAGAGTGCGAGAGATGCGGACACAGCATGTTTACAGGGACATAAGAGTGTGCGAGAGATGCGCACACAGCATGTTTACAGGGACATAAGAGTGTGTGAGAGATGCGGACACAGCATGTTTACAGGGACATAAGAGTGTGCGAGAGATGCGGACACAGCATGTTTACAGGGACATAAGAGTGTGCGAGAGATGCGCACACAGCATGTTTACAGGGACATAAGAGTGTGCGAGAGATGCGGACACAGCATGTTCACAGGGACATAAGAGTGTGCGAGAGATGCGCACACAGCATGTTTACAGGGACATAAGAGTGTGCGAGAGATGCGGACACAGCATGTTTACAGGGACATAAGAGTGTGTGAGAGATGCGCACACAGCATGTTTACAGGGACATAAGAGTGTGCGAGAGATGCGGACACAGCATGTTTACAGGGACATAAGAGTGTGTGAGAGATGCGGACACAGCATGTTTACAGGGACATAAGAGTGTGTGAGAGATGCGGACACAGCATGTTTACAGGGATATAAGAGTGTGTGAGAGATGCGGACACAGCATGTTTACAGGGACATAAGAGTGTGTGAGAGATGCGGACACAGCATGTTTACAAGGACAAGGAGTGTGTGAGAGATTCGGACACAGCATGTTCACAGGGACATAAGAGTGTGTGAGAGATGCGGACACAGCATGTTTACAGGGACATAAGAGTGTGCGAGAGATGCGGACACAGCATGTTTACAGGGACATAAGAGTGTGCGAGAGATGCGGACACAGCATGTTTACAAGGACAAGGAGTGTGTGAGAGATGAGGAGGAGTACAGAAGAATGAGGTGTCGCAGATTTGTTTCAGGTTTGTAGGGATAGACTGGTATAACATGAGACATTGATGAGTGGACAGTATGATTGTGGGATAAAGGAGTGTGCGAGAAACAGGAGGTGGTGTGTTTGTGGGTACAGAGGCCCAAGGTATGAGAGACAGACAAAACAGTGAGTTTTGTATGGACAGAATGCCAAGGTGTGGACATGGGCATGACGTGTTTGCAGAGACAGAGTAATACCATAGATATAGAACCACAGATGTGACATATGATGTAATGTAATAGTAATTTGGAATTCTGAAATGGAACAATTTGGCAGCCTTACCTGGGTACAGCTATGGCAAAAGTGTAATGTACTTTCTCACCAACTGTGATGTCATAATCGGGCATCAGAAGCCAGATAGCTGATGATTGACTCATAGATATAAAACCAGGATTACTGGCCACCATCTTACCTGGGTGTGTTCACAAAAATTGCGCCATTAACTATGACATAATGTCACATCTGTGGTTCTATATCTAAGGGTAAGACGTCAGGTCTTCACTTACCCTCGCAGCTGCGCTTGTCAGATGCCAGCTCGTACCCGGGGTCACAAGCACACTTGTAGCTGCCCAGAGTGTTGACACAGCGCTGCTCACAGCGACCGTTGTCAGGCTTGGAACATTCATCCATCTCTGCAGTACAAACACAAGACTGGTGTGAGATATCAGCTGAACACCACCAATCTTATGTCAGCTGCACACAGGCCACAACAACACTCAAGACAAACTCATAAAAGTCATCGTTCCTGTCCTGCTTGCCGATTGGTCGATAAGCTGTGACAATATTCATAACAACCATACAGTGTATCTACGTTTTCCAGATCATTTTTACTTGTAAAACTGCATGAATATGGATAAATTTGTATGGTTTGACATACACTGTACACTGTACACTGAAATTTGTTAATTATAAGAATATGCAACAATATCATTCAGAAATGATTTTCTTACAAGGTTTACAAAGCAGCCAGTAAATCTAGAATCAACAAAGAATAAAGCCTCTGCTGTATTTCAGTAGAAACAAAATCCATCAAAGCTAATACATCTGTGGCTTAGAATTAGGCTCATTGTAATTGGCTCTTTATCACATGGATGTTTTCAGAAAGATTAAGGTAGAATTTCTCTTTTCTACCATGTCAAATGAGTATTTCTACTCTCTAAATCAGTGGAGGATTTAGAGCAGGGCTACTCAATCTTATCTGAAAAGGGCCGGTGTGGGTGCAGGTTTTTGTTTTAGCCCAGCACTACGACACCTGATTCAAATAATTAACTAGTCATAGTCTTCAATCAAGACCTTCACAAGTAGAATCAGGTGTCTTAGTGCTGGGCTAAAACCTGCACCCACAACGGCCCTTTTCGGATAAGATTGGACACCCCTGCTCTAAATCCTCCCCTTTTGTTAGCTTGGCTCTACTCGACCTCCGACCTTTGAAGAAGTTGGCAGCAAAGCCGGCCTTGTTGACGGATCCGTCGGACACAAACTTCATCCACAGCTGGTTGGAGCTGGTCTTGATGTCGTCCGGCTTGTCGTAGCCGCAGAAGCGGCCCAGGAGGGGGCTGTTCTCCGTGTTGCCGTCCCGCACCTCCAGGTAGTCATAGGCGCAGCTGTCGTGCCTCTCGATCTGCAGGGTGAGAGGGTCACATCAGAGGGCAGGAGGGACAGTGGCACTTTGGGTAATCTGCCCTAAAAGCGGGAGCAGCAGCATGCAGTGTGCCGGGCAACTCGTCACAAAAGCCCCATTATCATGCCTGGCTCTCTGTGACAAAGACTAGCAGAGGATCTATACTTAATCTTGAACTTCCAATTCATTTTATGATTTTATCACCACTCAAGCTCAAGAGGAAAGAGGGGGGGCAGTCACTCTCCAGAAGTGAAAAATGCTTCACCCAGTTAATCCTTTATCACACGGGAAGCACAGCCATTGCAGGCTTTTGTATTACCTTTCATTTTCTTCGCATTCACACCTACGGCATAATGATTTTTTGTACAGTTTAGGGGGTCCTGGATTTGAAAATGTCATTGCCTTTGCAACAAAGGCATTGGAGTCACAGGGAATAAACAGAGTAACTGACTGGGTTTATCGCAGATTTAAGAGCAGTTCCCAAGCAAAAGGAGACAGGGCCAGCTGCAGGAAGGAAAGACTGATCTCACTGAATCCACAGCCAGCTGGTGGAAATACACTGGCAGGTAAAGAGAATCACATAGCACATTCATAAGTTCACCGCTACAGACAGTAATGTTTTTTGACCTGAACTGCACTCAGAATTTTGAAGCATTCCTCAGATAAGAGTCGGCAAAAAATTGTTCCAGGTGATGTGCAGGACAGCACCTCTATGTCTACAGTGCAAAGGAATGGTTGGCGGTTTGAGGGAAAGGGAACTGAGGTTATGAGCTGACAACCAAAGGCATTTGACTTGAATCCCACTGAGAAGCGATGAGACCAAAGTACACTCAAGGCACAGATCAGCAGCACCCTGTGAGGAATCGTGAACTACTGTAAACCCCAGATGAAAGGTACTATTGAAGGAACCGGCAGCAGACCTTCTGCACACGCATACCAATGAGGTGTGAAGCTGTTATATGGCTACTATATCAATGGCTACTATACCATGTACACCACCACATAATGTATCAATGTGCTTTCTTTATCTTACAGACAAGTCATTAATTTTAACCACTGGACTGTGAAAGCACCCACAGTTATTTTGATCATATCACCAATATGAACAACAATCTCTCAACTAACTATGAAATGATGCAGCCATATTATATACTGAAAGAAAAAGTCATATAGTCTTATATCAACTTTTTTTTGTTTCTTTTTGAGAGAGAAACAAAAACATATCCACTCTCACTCAAGCACGTCGGTCTTTGGAGTTACTGTATATGCATTGTGCTGTGAACACACTCTCACGTCTGCCAAGACCTCATTCACAGGTTGGTCTGGTCATTCAGGGGTAAACGTGTTTCTTGGTGAGCATTCACCAACAGAAGTAGACCAGTTCCATTTCTAACTCTCCTTTTTGTTCACAGAACAAATTGTACAGCACTCACTTCCCCAAGAAACTCACCAATATTTGGCATCATTATTAATGAAAAACAGTCTCGAAAAACAGAATTTCATACAATTGAAGCCTTGTTAAACAAAGAGAATGTGCTATGTGAAGGCTGTGATGCTCTGTGAAGGTGTGTGAGAGCACATGGTGAGTTAGATCTGTGTTTGGGAGAGCTTGTTCCCTCTCCACTCACCTCGAAGGACTGGAACGTCAGGCCCACGTGGAAACCCTGTGCCACCGTGATCTTCCACACGCACACTTTGTTGGGCCGATAGTCATCGGGGTAATTGGGAGACTGGATCTGTCCATTGTCCCGCTTCACCTCCCCGCCGCAGATCGCTGAGACAGAAAGAACCCGAGCGCCTTAATCACTGTGGACATCATCAACGGACCACAATGCACTGCGGCTCACCTCCCGTTCACACCAAGAGCTACAAACCTCTTGGCTTTGCACAGTTCATTACACATCATGGGAAACACAAATACAGCTTGTGGAACACAGCAGCACTGTGGTGGACACTAATGAGGCGGCAAACCAGATTAGCATTGCGTTGAACGTTATGCATTTGGCAGGTCTGCAGTCTGGCAGCTGACCCCGTTTAAGAAACTGCAGTAATCTCCAGACCAGACCTGAGCTGGCCTACTCGTGGATTGGCACGGTGGGTTCAGTGCAGACGGAGCGTGACGGGATGGACGGATGCTGACGATACCTTCATACACCGCAGAGAAGCCCTTGCCAACCCAGTTACTGCTGCTACGGAACTCAATCCACAGCCGGCTGTCAGTGGAGATGATTGGTTCAGGCACCTTATCCCCACAGAAACGACCTGGAAAACACACAAGAGTCAGGTCCCATTACACCGTGGCCCTTAAATAATCAGCTGGGCATTTCTCCACTTGAAACTTACCACTACTAAAAGCAAAAGCAATATTTCATTCTCAGTTCCCTTAAGACTATAAAACAGAAATTTTGAGACAAATTTACGGATTAAAAAAAGAAGCACAGAGGAAGAATGTGATCGTACTACATAACTCAAAAGTGGAATGGTGCATATTTGGTAAAGTCTTTGAGTCTTAAAGGGCTATGAGATGCCAGTTATCCTCAGTTAAAGACTGACCTTTCAAAGGAGCTTTCCGCCAGTAGCCATCTCTGATCTCAACATGGTCATACCAGCAGAGATGACTCCTGTACAGATCCATGGATGTGAAGTTCAGAATGATCTTTAAAAATAAAGGGGATTAAGGTTATTATTATGCTGAGGTTAAAATATTTAGATATACCAGGAAGAGCAGCAGTAACTGCTCAGCAGAAAAAAAAAATCCAACATACCAAAAGAAACTTCAGAAAGACTGCCAGAAACTGTAGTACAGTTCGGGTTTGAGAACCTTGGATTTTTGTCAAACATTAATCTATCTCACAGGCCAGAATGAACACCGTGAACTCTCTTTCCGGATTCCCGCTCCTGCAAAATTCCATGCTGAAGCATGCAGCGTCTATAGTCTGCCTACCTTTTCTCCAGGTGTGACAGATATCCTCCAGATGCAGTGCATGTAGGCAGAATATCCATTGGGGAATCCGGGGGACGAGAAGTTCCCACTGCTGTCCTGCAGACTGTCACCACATCCTGCCCGGAGACAAGACATACAGGGCATGAAGGCTTCCCATTGGCCAAAGGGATGGATCATGGAGGAGGCAGGCTATGGGCTGTTAGAATGTAAGTGATGCATGGTGATGGTTCTTTTTACAATGCAATACAATTCATCACCAAACCTTAGCCTAGGAGGGTGAACTTCTGTCAAACACACTATAAGAGGCCTGTCACTGAGAACAACCTCCATCAAACACCATCTCTCCTCTTTCATGTTCAAAGGCACATCTGCAGTAGATATTCAACTTCTTCCAGATGATGAATGATAGCAGAATAGAGTAAAAAGGAGGGCAAGGAAAAATAAAATCAAATATTCCATAGCTCCTCTTATGCAGGTATTGTACTATAAATAATAAAGAAAACCTCACCAACAACTAAACAGCATCTCTGCAGGCACATTACCTAGCCCTGAAAAACATCTACTAGATTATCACAGCAGATGGCCCCCTACCCAGAGAAAGAGAGAGCGAGAGAGAGCTCAAACATTCTGTTTCTTGGACGCCTGCCTGTCAAAATATTACCTCTCGTCTTACTTCGCCCGCTTCCATTTCAACCGTAATGATAAAAACGCCCCATACTGTTTATTTTCACTGCCTCCCCGCAAGTAATGTTTTGGCCGGCTTATAAAAGAAGATGGAAAGAGGTTTGTCGAATAATGTGCGGCAGAGGTCCAATGATGTAAACCGTTAACAAGAAGTCCGGCGCTCCGAGGCGGACGACCTCCCCCCAGGAATCCAGTGCGAACAAGGAATCCACCATCCATTCCAGATTATCTGCGAGTCAGCTGTGAGGATCCTCCCCAACACCCCAGAACCCCCCCCCCCAAACCTCCCACCCCACCCCACCCCCAGAGCGCCACATCATCCGTCAGCATCTGGTTCACAGAGCAGACACACTCCTCAACCCCTTCACGCTGAGGGCAGGCTGTCAGCACGAGGCAGCTCCACTCCGTGCTATTAAACAACACGCTTTAATCCACCACCTTTTTTCCTCGAACCTCCACGACGGTTTAGGCAAGCAGGGTTTTGTAAACTTTCTCCATGAAAACCCCCCGTCAGGTCACGGTTTTGCGGTTTGACGATCAGAACGAGTGATGAGAGTGCGCTTGATTCTTCAGAGGAACACGCCTGATTCTAACGTCCCTGTAACGTTTTTGTGTTTTTGTCCACCCACGTACTGCTTACAAGCGATTTACCGTAAACTCATGAGTAAACTCATGTAGTTCATGGTCTCACGAGCCCCCTCATGATGCGGGTATGAATGACGTGGCTACATACGTAAACCCTGACACACTGATGTCTCAATGTTTCCTAACAACCTCCAAGACCCCAGTTTATTTGTTTGTATGACCTGATGATGGCCTTATGACGACATTAGCCCTTACCCTAACATAAGCGATACAAGTGTGGGTGCGCAAACTGGAAAGTGGGGGAGTGGGCCTGATGTTGATTCACGGTTTCTTCTTAGCCCATCGTCCTCTTGAGACCAGCTGTTCTTCTGCCGTCTTCTGGGAAAGAGCGCCGATAGACTTCCTGTCCAAGGGCACTGTTTACATTCACTCCCCCAAGCCAGGAGGCACGGCAACTGTAGCCCGGGATACAGCAGAGCATCAGTGGTAGATGCTCAGCTATTTCGAGACTACATAAAACAGGCCTGCATTCTGGGAATCATAGGAGCACACTGCACAAAGACACTTCCACGCTCTGCAGATAGGGTTCGCCTGTGGCGAGGGCAGCTCATGCTATAGAAAGCAGCAGCCGAAGAGCTGCCCTGGTCTCTGCTGCCCTTGCCTCTACGCTCCACCAGCTCTGCTGCAAGTAAACAATACTGCTCTTACTTGAGCACTTGTAGAGTTTGCGTGCCTGTGTGATGTCCCCTTTGCTCAGTCTTGTCCTCTGGCCGATGGGTGGCCTGACCCCATTCACATCGTAGCGTGGCAAGATGGTGTCCAAGAAGATGCCTCTGCATTGTAGGAAAAAGAAAAAAGAGTAGTTGAGAGATTACATGTAAACCTACACAACTGGGTGTTTATTTCATAGGGACTTTGCATATTGACAATAATCAAATTGAACCACAACATTTACAGCTCACAATAATATCCTATTCGTGTCCCTGGAAAATACTTGTGGACCTGTAACTGTAACTAATAAAATAACAACTGAAATTAAGGATGTACACATGACTACCTATGGAATTGCTTTTTAAATATTGTTTTACTTTGAGTTTGAACTGTCTGAATATGCATACACACACACAGAAAAACACACAGCATAGCTATTAAATTCATATATGCATGAATTCGCTCAGGATAGCCAGGGTTAAGCCATTAGAGCATTACCTCATCTCCATTGACTTCAAATGTTATTTAATGATTCACTTTAGATGTTGACCTACAGATAAGGACTAAATTGGCCAGCAATAGCTTGCTTCAATATGAAAAGCTGCCAAGTGTAACTAGGAATCATATTCAAAGAGAGTGCCAAGGAACTCAACCTTTGCGTTGCCTTCTGTCATTCTAAGGACCACTTATTGGTAGGGAATTGAGACATTTAGTCTGGGAACATTCAACGTTCATCCTCACAGCAGTAAGATTGTGCAAACGAACCAGGAAGAGTGCAGGTGTGTGTGGCCCTACATATCATAAAAATAAATGAACTGGAAATATTGGCACCTATGAATCTCCAGACTCTGCCTGTAATAGTAAAATTACAGTATGATAATGCTGCCACAAGTTCCGGGGCATTCCTGCCGAGTTGTGGGAGGACATAGGGCATGGCGCCAGGTCGTGCTGTGTGGGCTGAGTCACGGAGGCTCTCATCGAGAACACGGGAAACCGGACAGAGGGTTGACCTCTGTGAGCGACCCCTGGAGTTCCCCCATAACACCCCCAAAAACAAATCACATCGGCAGCCGCTTGCTCAGAGCTTCACAAGTATCTCTCAGGGGTGCTTTCAGATTACGAAACCATTTTCTCAGCTTGGCACTGCGCTGATATTTTAGGTGACCAATCGTTACTTAGAACCACTTTTCCACTTTCCAACAAAGGAATTTCATACACAATACAGTGCAACCCTCACATGAAGACCTTGAAGCACTACATTTTAAAAAGGCAAAACCAAACACGCACTGCAGGAGTTACTGTAATACAATACAGCACACACCCATAGAAAAAACATGCCCAGCAGCGTACGGCAGCAGAATATAGCGAAAGTACAGCTTTCTTTCAGAAGAGAGAATGTCATGGGATGCAAGCTTTGCCATCTTCATGTTCACTCGGTTTCCGGTCTTTTTACTTGACTGGTTTTGCTCATTTGGTTTTTTTCCCCCTTCTGTAACTGTACAAACAAACGCATCACCCGTTGCTAACAGCGACTCGTCCTCAGTCCAATATGCATCCAACTGGGAGGCCTTCCCACTCAGAATCAAATTACAGGAGACAGCTTAGCCCAGACTCTGCACCACTTCAGCCGTGCGCTCAACATTCATCACGCTACAATATTGATTAGATTTCACATTTTTTCGCATAATGCAGATAAATGTTTCAATCACTTTCCAGTGAAAGAAAAAAGGCGACATTGTAAAAAGCACCCTTTAAGCCTTACATTATGTGGCCAAGATCTGTGCATACCTTCACCTCTCGCTGCAGCGCACGGACAGCCTTGTCTGAGAGAGCATTTCTCTGTGCGCAAAAAATCACGGTGCATCTGTGCGTGCGTCTAGGAGAACATTTACACCCCGTCCTGCTTTGAGCTTGAAAACAGCGCACCGCACCACGGCAGACACGTAATATAACGTCTGAATAGTTTTCAGACCCCGTGCCTCTCATAGGTCCCTGATAATTAGATGCTTAAGAACAAAATGGCTCTCATTGTAAACATCAATTAGCATTATTCAGACAATGTACATTCCAAGTTTTCCTGGACAATTTCAGTTTTCTTTCTCTCCCCGCCTGAATAGAAGCCTAGAACGCCCTTCAGGTCCTTTCCCACTGTTTTCTCACTTGACACTTCGCTACTTTATCGTCGTTCTTTTCCCCTCCTCTGTGGCGAGCAAAGGCTTGCTCCTGCTCCGTTCCCATGGAGACACGCTCATCAACGGCAGGCATGTGCAAACAGAGCAGCCTGAGCTAACAGTTTAAGCGCGGGCTGGCGGCTCCCGGGAACCCCGGCGCTGGCTGCAGGAGAATACCGCCACTCTGGCCGGTGTCAGCCCGGACAAAGGACGCACTGGCAGGTCTTTATTTGCTTTGGCAGACCACTCCACGCTGTGGGCCTAAAAAACATTTCCTAAAAATAAATGGGCTCGGGTAACACGCACCAGACAAAAAAAAAGGTGAGAGGAGCTGCCTTCCTCGTCCCCTAGAGGCGCGTCCAGTCAAAAAGGCCTGCCGCGAAATCCTTCAAACAGCGATCAGAGCAGAAGTGTCGGTTTCCCACGGTGATTTACAGTAAAGAAACGCTCTGTGAGTCCCAAGGACGGAGAAGGGCAGAAAAATATAAAGGAAACTGGTGGTGGAAAGTAAATCAGCTTGTCAACTACCCTTTTTACAAAGAGAAAATGGGAGATGTATCGCAGACACCGGAGGGAGCTGAAATAGTTTAACCGTGCACGATGTGACAAAAGGAGTCTGCGTTCTTTTAACACTGAACGAGCACAATGGATGACAGTGAAAGTTTTAAAGGCTACATTTCATTGGAGTAGACAGAACCCTAATTTGGTTTTGCTGAAAACAACCCTCTTGTGCTTTTTTTAAACCCTTGCCGTGAAATATTGCCAAAAGGCAGCCGGCTACTTTAAGGCTTCGGACATAACCTCACATCCACTAAAAGTGAACAGAGTCGGAGGCGGTATGTTCCTTTTGCTGGATAATTACAGCATAGGGGGTGAATCTCAGTAAGAGCGGTTTGACTGCAGCTCGCAATATCAACTCAGTTTTGAGTAACTGTCCTCACAGGCAATCTCTTCGGTAAATGACTTTCCACAGGACCATACTGAGAAATTCCGCTAGTTGAACCGAGCTCTTCACGGTCGGCACCGTGAATTGTATTCATCTGCACTGAAGAAATGCGTTTGGTGTCAATTTTCTATCACTCAATGCACTTGGTAACACTGCAGGGAGAGGAGGAAAGACAGCATAACAGGTAATGCTTTTAAGAATTATTTATCTTAAATTCTAATATCAAAAATGAAAAGACTTTGAAAACCGTCTGAGTACATATGGGACAATCCCTTCTGAGGTCTGGCTCTCAGCTCCATATTAAACCTCCGTCTCCTTCTGTAGAAAGAATTTGCCCTCTGTTTCCCAGAATCCTCCTGCCACGAGTGAATGGCAGTTTGTTTGGGAAATGGTCCAGACGGTGAAGCTACAAATGCGACGGGCATGGAGGGAAAAGAAAGGACCGGAAAAAAACAAAAATTAAAAATAAGAACAGAAAAAAAAAAAAACGCCACAAGTCCAAACAGCTGGTTCTCATATCAGAACAGTGTGGTAATCATCACAACCTGGCCCGGTCTTTTCTGCGCTTGCTCGCGTGGACTGCCGCTCATGTTACAGTCACACAGGGGAACTACTGCAGTGGGATTTCAGAAAAGGGGGCTGGAATGTGAAAAACAACCCCAGCAATACCCACCTGCAATACCCACCTGAAATACCCAACACCAATACCCAACACCAATACCCGCCTGCAATACCCGACAGCAATATCCGCCAGGAACACCCGCCAGGAACACCCGCCAGCAATATCCGCCAGGAACACCCGCCAGCAATATCCACCAGGAACAACCGCCAGCAATACCCAAGAGCAATACCCACCAGCAACATCCGCCAGGAACACCCACCAGCAATACCCGCCAGCAATACCCACCAGGAAGACCCGCCAGCAATACCCGTCTGCAATACCCACCAGCAGTACCCTTACAGAATCCACTGAACTGAAAAAAGTTGAAAATAAATTCTGTCATCAGCCCAACGGAAGCTGCTGTTAATCTCCTACAGCTCTCTGTGTTTATTAACAACCTCCTTCCCCAAATACTCCACTACCAAGAAACCGCACACTTCATCATGAGCCGCTAGCATACGACACGGAATGGGCAGATGCTTTCCCTCAAGTCAGTGTAATACCTGCTTTTCACAATGAGCAAAGCCACAGCTATACATACAACATACACCCCTCCCCCTGGAAAAACCCAAAAAACACAAGCATATCACTATGGCTTCTCTCCCCAATCCAAACCACAGAATAGGCACTTTGACACCCCCGTGCATTTCGTTGACTGACAGGAACCCAAGAGAAGTTCCAGAAATGTCAAATAAGAATCCTGGCAAAAATGAAGTCAACCGGAGCAGACTGAAAGGTTGGCACAAGATGGTTTCTCTAAGATGATGCAACATTTGTTCCTCATTTTTTCTTTGCCAAGAGGACGCCAGTCAGGCATAAGTTTAAAATGCTTAACCAGAGATGGAAGCCCTGTGTTAAACAGTAGGAATGTTTCCACCGAAACGAAGCACTTTGGATGACGCCTTTTGCAGGCTTGCAAAAAAATATAAATAAATCACTGAGAACATTTGTATTGTTGACTGATACATCCCAACTGTGGTATGTGTTAGAAAATAAGATATACAGCCAGATTGTTGGGAAGCCATCATGATCAAGAGCAGAAAACGCGTTTCCTGTAACTCATTTGATTTTATAGTTTATCATGTACATCTGACTTGTCCAAAGCTTACTGTGTGTACTATATTCAATGTTCATTACTATGGACAGCTGCTACGTTATGAGAGATGTGCTTTGTCTGATCTGTTTTGTAGTTTCTTCAATGACCTTCGCTATGCACTTATTGTACGTCGGTTTGAATAAAAGCTTCTGCCAAGTGAATGTAATGTAATGTAATGTAAGGAAAGACCTCTACCTCAGTGGTGTTACGTGTTGGAGGAACAGAGCAGTAACACAGTATGTAGTCAGCGCACGTTAATTGTCACTATGCTGGTGCCATTGTGGAAACAATTCTGTTTCCAATTACAAAAAGGCGTGGGCTTTATTTTTATTTTTTTTTCGTTGCCTCACACGGCGAAGCGAGACCACCAAAAACAAAAAGTGGCGTTTATTGTATGTGCATTATTTTTTTTATTTTTTTTTTACTGTCCACAATTTACCGGCTACACAGATTTAAATGATGCATACACAATTACAAGATGTTTGGGCATAAAGAGGTGCCCAGCACAGCGATGGCTCAGCCATAACAGAAAGGAGGATCTGGGCAGCAGACACACAACAAGTGGCAGATTATGATAAAAGCTAGACCCACGCACAGCCTGTTCCACAGTACACAGAGAGAAAAGCCCTTTAGGTGCCCTCTCCATTTGCCTGTCATTTCATCCTTGAATTGTGTCCAGTCAGACTTGATCTGTTTAACTCATCTGCTCCGGGCTCAGTAGACGGTAGAATCTATGACTAATGGATTTGGCGGGAAAAGTCTTGCCACGGACTCTTGGAAAGCACTGAACCCCTTCCCCATTGATATTCCACTCAACTGCTCACCAGCACGATTTTCAGAAAATATGCTTTGAAAGCAAAAACTGCAGACCAAGGTGACCCAGGAGAACAGAACCGTGTGCAAATATATAGCATCGTAAAGTGATGGCACACAAACAAGCTGCCTCTTCTGTAATGGGCTCATGCGCTTGTGTGACATTTTTTCGATTGTGCACCTGCACTCTACCTCAGCTGCCCTCTCAAGTCATATTTTACATCTTGTGGACCAAGAAAACAAACCAATCATAGCCTTTTGGCCTAACACTTTGCTGAACAAATGAGCTTGGAGGCTACAAAGAAAGGAAACAAATGGCAGAATTTTGCCACTAATGATCAAAGCTTCTTCAAAGAGCCAGTCTGTGGCATAATGAGGTGGATCACAGTACGAGAAGGGGAGGTTTATGGGTACGTTTATGGACAGAAGAAAGAGAGGGGCGGGGCGATGTGACGCACGGCCCCATACAGCGAAATAACTCAATAGCGGGATCAACGTACAGGTTTTACTGGCTCGTTGTCACAGCTACAGGACCCAGCATGCATTGGGGTGCGGGGGGTGGGGGGCTAGCTAATTGGAAAAGGCTGAAAGCGAGAAGGACTGGCTAATAAAGGCTGAAACGGGCTCCCCTCTGTTCCTGCCGTGCTCCTGCTGACACGGCCCAGGTTAAAGCCACTTCGCCCCCACCTTCTAATAGAGCTGGACACCGCAGGAGGAAGAGTGTTTGGATTAAAGCATAGCGCCGGAACGGCTAGGTGAAAGGAATTCATAGTCCTTTGCCAGTCTGAGAAAAGCTGACACCACATTCCCAGGACACATTCTCCTCTCTCCTGAAAGGTGGACCCAGGAGTGAGGTGGCCATGCTCTCCGCTGAGCCAAGGGTACAGCCAGCGCCCACATGTTACCAAATCTTCAGTTTATCCAATACGGTCACATCAAGTCAAATAAACGGGGGCCCGGAGCTGGTTTAAATCAAACACAGAATTAAAAACAGGCCTCGAATTGAGCAGAGGCCAAAGTTATAATCATCTGATAGCTTGATACCATTCTTACCCAGCCAAAAGAAAAACTGCCTGAGCCATCGAGGCCAATGACGACAGAGGGTTTAAAGAGGGACAGCATTTGTTTTTACATACTTTTTTTCAGATCTGCTGAATCCCCAACCCCCTCAGATCTCAGGTCTCTTAAAATTGAATCCAGAAAAAGCCCCGGTCTCTCCAACCCATCTGCTTTTCTACGTCAAACTGAGACACAGGAACGCTCGGCGAAAGAGCGTTTGTCAGAGAAAATGGAAGAAATGAGGAGGAGGACTGCACCCCAGTAGCTTTGTTTAGGCTGTGACTCCACACTTCCACGCTGAGACACAGATGCAGCTGTAAAACTCAACGTGCATGAAAATCTCGCTCAGCGCTCCTCTAATTAAGAGTTGCAGCCAGTCGGGAGTCCAAAGGCCCTCGCGGTGGGAAGCGGAGTTAGATATGGAGTGGAATATTTGTGCAACGGAGCTTGGGGGGGGGGGGGGGGGGGGGCAGAATAAGGATGCTCCAGGCACTAAATGTCAGCCAGGCATTACATTAACTTATGAAAAACAACCATAAATTAAAGATTACAACATACAGTATGTGCAGAATTACAATTAAGGAGGTCGCTACAGATGAGTCTGCCCTCTGGCAGAGGCCAAGCCCGCATAATTGAATCCCGATGATGAACAGACCTAAACAGTGTAACAACAGTGACTGGTAGTTCGAGGAACATTCTACACTCGATTTAAAACGAGAGCATCAAGGACAGGAAACGTGCAAAGAAATGTTATGATGGGCTGTGTCAGTTGTAGTGCGTGGCTCCACTGTACCTGGAGAAGGTGTTCCTGGCATAGTGCATGATGCTGTCGAAGTCATAGACTTCCCCCATTGAGTCCACCTCACCAGGCTCCATCTTGAGGAAGTTGTACTCCTGCCCTGTGAGGAGACACCCAACGGCGTTTGCACGCAGGAGAGATCGACGCTAAGAAAAGCCAGGCATGACATCATAGAGAGCGTTCACCCTCTGATGTTCAACACTACTTTCCAAAGACTGTAATCAGTTCACCAGAGTGGATAAGGAAGTCCACTAATTCTAGTTCAAGGCTAAATTTAGTCCTAATTCTACTCAGCCACAGTATGTTTAAGTATTTCCCGTAGTTTTCTTTTTTTTTTTTCCTTCATGGTTTCTCTGCAGTGCAGTCGTTCATAACCTAGTGTACGTGGGGAAGACAGCAGACTTTTCTTAACACAGAAGACTTTTTCAATTTCTTTTTAATTATTTTAAATTGCTCTGGGACCCATTTTATAGTCTGATATCCCCTCTAAATGTGCGCTTCAGTGAACTTGAGAAAATGTATCCCTGCTAAAAAGGAATGAACCTAGACACTCCACGAGGAACCGCAGTTTATGGTTTTGCAACGCAACCACAGAGACCACAGAAGTACCCCTTTATAAAGGGAGGGTACTAGGTTGGAAAGAATAATAATTATAATAATAATACATTGTATTCCAGAAGCAATAATAATTATGATTATAATACATTGTATTTCAGAAGCGCTTTTTCCCCACCCAAAGCGCTAAACACAGAACAGTGTGCTGGGCAGATAGGCTACCTTGCTGGATGTTGTCCCTTATGATGCTGACGTGGTCGTCCCGGTCAGGACGGGTGTGCTCGTGCCAGAAGCCAATCACGTGGCCCAGCTCGTGCACCACGATGCCGAACTTGTCGCAGTTTTTCCCGATGGAGATGGCCTGAGGACCCCCGCCTCTCCGTCCCACATAAGAACAGCATCTGCAGGGGAAGGGACACACGCCGTTAGGGAAGCGAGCGCGCAAGGACGCGAGCTAACATTTGGACAAACTCCGCTCCCCGCACAGGCAGCGGAAAAGAAAACATGAATCCGTTTTGACCACGTAGTCGCAGGGAAAACATCAAGCACAAATTGCACAAAGCCTATGGAAAGAGTCAGCGAAGAGTCACTTGGAAAGCCGGGCGTAAACACAGCGGATTGGACACTCGTGCGGATCGCTGTGTCTTTTGCTGGCAGGGCTAGGAAGGGACTGCAGGTTATTTTTTCACATAAAAGGGCCAGTGTGGGAGCCATGTCGATTGGCGCACACCGCATCCCATCTGGCCCGCGCAAGCCACTCTATAATTTTCTCTCTGTCCAGCCAGCCGCTCCTGCACCTCGCCTTTAACTGGGCAGGGAACGGAGGAGGGCAGCCGATTATGCATTCACCAGGAATTCCCACTGCCGGCCACTGTTGTCTACTTGGATAATGTCACCTCTGTCATGGCTTCCCCACTGGACGCAGTTACAAGTCAGAAATTAAATCATTTATTAGTGTATGAGTACGTAAAACAAGGGCATTATCGCCCTTTTCGACTGGCTAATGACCTACTTCTGGTCCTTCACTCCTCTCCGCCCTGAGTGGTTTCAGAGAAAGAGCTGGTGGCGATGCTTTATCTCGAAAACTGAAGTGATAAAAGTTGAGCAGTTCTTTTTTTATTTTACGTTTATTTTTTTTGCTCGTTTCAGAAAAAAAAAGTTAACAGATGCTTAAAAACGAGTGAGAAAGACAGGAAGGATTAAAGCAGAACAGGTCTCCCCCTGGGATCCTCACTGCACACAAAGCTCAGAACAGAGACGGAGCCAAAACACGTGACGCATGCAGTCAACCACAGAAGCCCTAAGACTCAAAGGCATAGGAAGGCATTCTTCAGGGCTGAATAGCAGCGATTCGCGGTCTGTCAGGGGGGCCGCAATTACCACAACTCATGCAGACAGTTTTGGGAAGGAGGATGAGCAAGGACTATAGACAATGTCCAGGGAAAAAAGCACGGGAATTTACTTAAGCAGGAAGACGATGGGATCTCATCCGGAGCAGAGGATCGCCAACTGTGCTTCCTTCCTGTTTGAGGGGAGCCCCACCCCTCACCCTCGCCCCACCCCACCCCCAGACTCACCCACACGGCCGGTAAGTGAAAACTATGTAGCTCTCCTCTTGTGTTCTCTCAATGAAGGTCACGCAGGTGTGCTTCTCCCAGTGGCGCATGGCCTGCCGAAATATTGCCCGCTGGCTGCCTGGAGAAGGGAGGGGGGGGGGGCAACATTTGGAGTGATGATTGAGTTACGCTACCCATCCCTATCCCATAATATTCCGCTGAAGCACACAAAAGTTTGACATGAGAGGCTAAGACCGCCATTCACTCAGGCTCACGCTGTCCCCCAGCAATTAATCTGCTCGGTTCTCAGCGTTCACCAGCTGATTCAACAACCTGGAATCAAATTCACTCACACAGGGCCTTCTGCTAGCGAGGAACACTTTGCTATCTTTTAATGGAAATTGTAACAGAAAGCACGCTAAGCTAATGGGATTACACGTAACAAAGGCAGCACATTAAAATTCAAACGGGCAAGGATGTACAGTGTAAGCCATTTCCCGCCTCCTCAATAATCCCAACCCCTACCACAGGAAACGTGTTCCAATTAATGTGGGTCCTGACCTAGATTATTTAAGGAATCAGTTTACACTAGCAGTGTGATTAAGGTTACCCACACACACCCCCAAGCGTGCTACAGTACCACACAGCCACGTGCCTACACACTGGTCATATGAAATCAATCAAAAATGGCCACTTTTGACCGTACCGCATCTGATCTGAATGAACATTCCCACAGATGTTTGCCATTGAGAGACATTGTTGCAATGCAGATTTTGAACCCGATTGACCCGAGATTTCAGATATATTTGCATAAATGCAGGTGGTTACAAGTTGAGGGTAACCACCCGCACCCCCGATGTCAAATTTGGGTCACATCCTCACACAGGCCAGCTCTTATCTGCATTTATCATCTTCTTATGATTGCACCCACCGACATGCAACTGTCCAATTTACAGGATCTACTTGCCACCTTTGTTTGGTCTGTGGTGTACCTTTGTGAAAATGCTGAGCAGTATTATCCATGCACACGCACACATAGGCAAAGTTTCATATGAACAGATCGCGGAACCGGGGGGCAGGGGCATGGTGTCGGAACTGATTGCGGACTGTTGTTGGGGGGGCGGAGGGACCTGTACAAATAATTTGAAAAAACCGGACGTTCCGGTCCGGATCTGTACAAATTATTTGAAAACCTGACATTCCGGTACTAAAGCGGGCATCTGGCAACCCTATATCCCGAAGACATACACGTTTTCGAAAAATGTGAGATGAGGTTGATTGCCAAATTATATCATATGGTGTGGTCATATGGCTCAGTGTGCACAATAACGGCGCTCTAAGCACAGGCGACTGAGGCTTTTAAATCTGGCAGGAACTCTGTGTTCCTTTTCTCCTCTTTATTCGTTCAGCTGTTTAAGTTGAAATAGGCTCCCTCAATCCATCAGAGATGAGATCAGATTATGAGCAGCTCTTCTTGAAAATTAACTCATCACAAATCACCGAAAAAAGACAAAAGCCTAAAGAGAGCCACTGAAATATGTCTTTATGAAGTTAATGAGCTCTAATGAGAAACCAGACTACCCTGTATTGTCCTACACACTATAATAAGCAGTTTAAACATCTATATTTTTCCTAACAACGGGCATAGCGGTGAATCTGGTGCCCGCAAATAAAATAACCAAGATAGTATCCTTCATATATTATTCGTGGAAGAAAATAAACCAAAATACCAAAATTATGACAGATAAACTGCAACAATCTTTGGGGCATTTGTCATGAAAATGTATTTTGGACGAAGAGAAATGGGCTGTGATGTTTCCATATTTGAGCTTGTGGAAGTAAGCTCTTACAAGCTCTTATAAGGATAATTACCCTTCTACCTGAGGGTTGTATTCGCTCAATCAAATGGCCTCACACAAGCATACAAGCACAAATATTAGCAAATGCGAAGGACACGGGTCATATCTCTTTGGGACAGAAATAGACTTACCACTGAAGTTACCACTGATTACGTAAGGAATGACACCTTCAGGCCACACCCGCTCGGGTCTGGAGGTCGCCGCCCTTTTCCAACGCCGTAGGCCCCGTCGATTTGGCACCACACTGCTCTGACCAGCCTCATTTGTTGAAGACCCTGTCACTGACAAAGCACAGCAGAGGTCTTACAAACAGGATGTAGGGAAAATTTGCCTTGAATTAAACCTAAAGAACTGAAAGAGAAACAGATTTCCGGAAATACTGTGGACCACTGATAATATGGTGGATTTAGCTCACTGGAATCCCAACAGTACACTACATTCTGGGGGTATTCCAGTCATATCTGCACATATGAAACTATGGGGTCGATTTACTAAAGGTTTGCGTGTACAAAAACATGTGCAAAACCCGCAGAATATCGTCCGAGGTGATCAACTAACGAGGTGTAAAGACGATTGCGTGTGCTAAAATGGAAAGATACGTTGACTTCAAATTTTTGTGGGTAAGCCTGAGTGAATATGCAAAATTGGGCATCCCTACGTTATTTGTGAAATACTGGGAAGTGGTACGTGTAAAGTGATTTACTTAGCCCGAAAGGAAGTTTGGGAAAGGTATTTGCAGGTACATTTTAGTACAAATGGAAAGCAGGTAGCCTATTAAAAGACACAGAATCGATAAGATGACGGATGACATCGTGGCAAGACACGTACGGGTGTGTATGGAATATCCATAACTGAACGTTCTGAATGCATAACAATGGGGGCTAATGAACTGGCCCATTCTAGCTAACGCTCAAAGACTACAAGAGTAACTAGTATTTGAATCAAACAAGCAAAACAACGTCTATTATAACGAACAGTGAATAACAAGCAAATCAAAGCTTTATAAAAAATAAAACCCATGATCAAATGGAAATGTGATTTTATGTGACACGTACGGCGTGAATAGGCTTAGTGCTAGTAGGTTAAGCATAGTTATGATCATTTCAGTCCATTTTCTTACAGTATAACCATTCCAAACATGCAAAATCTCTCATTTAATTATGGGTGTTTGTGTCCCTTTACAAAAACATAGGCCTTCTGGAAAATTTGCATCAAACCTTTGGCATTGTTGCCGCAGGTTTGCGGCAAGCTTAGTTGATCACCCGCAAATTATAAAATGATTGGCTGCAAGCTCATATTTTCACATGCAAATTAGCTTTGTGGGAACTGCCATTCACTTCTGGCAAAGTTTTTAGTTCACCACTACTGGCAAACTCTGACAAACCTCTGGCAACATTCTGTGGTAAACAATTTAGTTTGTGGCCAATGCGCTACATATTAGCTGCAAGTTTGCAGCAAACTATCCAGTTTTGTAAGGGGCTGGAGTAATTTACATAATGACTCTTAGTTGATCACCCGCAAATTATGAAATGATAATGCGTGCAAATACTTTGGCTGCACCTGCAAAATAACAGCCCTTATTTGGGATCTTAGTAAATCGACCCCTATATGTGCAGTCAGAATTTTAATGAAGTAGGCTATAGATCACTGTCAATTTCATCAGCTGCCTGTTGATTATAACAAATCGAACACTCTACTCAAGCATAAGAAAGAATGCCATTAACTGTAAATTATGTTGCATAATAATCTATACATACTGTGCTTTATCAAACACGTGCACAGTGTTAAATAAAGCTTGGTATTTAACAGTTGCTACCACCTACACAGTCTTGGAGGGGAGTCATCACCAGGTGCTAGATATTTCAGGCATTACTTACAGATTTTACTGGCATCAATAGTAGGATCATCATATGACATACTTGCATAATATCGGCGAGAATATACCACTAAGGAAAAGCGAGACGTTTGACATGTACACGTTTAGATGTTTTTTTAAAGACCCCATTGACAATTTTTTTGTTTTCGCTGGTTCAGATGAAGCGGTTAGCTGAAGTGTGAAACAGCAGTGTACTCCCCTGGACTCTAACTCACAATCAGCAACCTGAGAGCGGAAACACAAGGGGAGTCCCATGACGGCTGCTGAGGCCATTCCGGCTGTGTCCCGAACGGCAAAAATGCTGCCTTTGAAGGCGGCATTTGAAGGCAGGAAGGCATCGAGGCGTGTCTCATTCGAAGGTTTGCATAACATGCTGCCTTCTAAGGTGCCTTAGAAGGCAGCATTTGAAGGCAGCATCTCATGTATCCTTCTCCGGCGATGATATCCCGCAAGTCGTTGCGATTACCTCAGGCTTCTCACTTCCGTTAAATTAATGGCGGCCAAAAACAAGGAAGTGGACGTTGCTGCGGCAGCAGAGGAGCTTTTTTTACAGAGTGAATATGCAGTAAACTCCATAATTTGTTGCAGTTATATCTAAAAATGCATTTTAATCATTTAATATACTGGAATAGTGTATCTGATGTTTTTAAGCCTCTGTGAGCTTTCCATTAACCAGCCAGCTAACTTGCTAGCAAGCTGACATAGCATAACGAACAACCGTAAACACTGATCTCACGTGACATCATCCTGCCGTTGAAGTGCGTCCCAAATCCGTTGCCTTTTGAGGTACCTTCAGAGGGAAGCGCGACAGCAAGGCAGCGAGGCGGCTGCCTTCCGTTTGAGACGCGGCTTCCGACTCAACGCAAGAACGGGGCCTCGCCCACGGCCTACGTCCGCTCACTCACCTGGATCTGTGCGGTTGACGGTCTGGACGGTCTGCCGGGCCACGTTCACAATGCGGTCCACCTTGAACATGCGCAGGTCCTCCTCGTCCAGGGCGATGTCTCCCAGAAAGGCAGCTGAAAAACACGGACGGACGGACGGTCACAGCAGACGGGCCTTGGGGTGCCGCTCTTCCACTCAACATGGCGCACAGGAGGAATCCCAGAAAGTCTATAATTTCTGACTTCCCATGTGCCCTGGAGGACTTCCTCCTCTTTAATCACACAAACCCTCTAAACAACTACAGCAGGGGCCCAGAGGGTAGACCATTTTCAAACATGCTTTATTACACTGAACGGTGTTGCTAAATCCCGGTCCCAGGGAACCCAGGCCATATGCTTGTTTTCATTTCAGCTAACATTTTAATTGGGTATGTTGAATACTAATCTGTACTGCGGTTTGCTGAGGGCTACCTATTAAAAGTTTAAAAAAATAAAAAAAAGTCACAGAAACCCATTTATATTTACATTTCAGAAAACATCTCCAATTTTAAAGCATTTCACATAAATCTTGTAGAGGAATATCGTACAATTTCAGATCTGTTAACTAAGTTGTTGGAACAGCTAGCATACAGTGTTGGCCAGGAGAAATATTGCCACAGAACATTCTTTAAGATAATGCTCACTATATGCCATCTACACCAATTGGTGCATTTTTTTGCTTGGTTTTAAAGAAATATATAAATATTACATATTTTTTATCGTCATTTGTGCTTTTCATAATATCACGCCACGCTGGTTTCTTGCTCACATTTGGCCAGTGAGATTTTGGCCTTTCCACAATCCAGTCCACCCTACCGGTGAAGGGATCCATCCAGTCTCACAGACTAAGCCACAGAGACCCACCCCAAAATTTTGTGAGCTGTGAGCAGCGAATCACAACACGATAATTCTGGGAATCATAATTACTTGCTGTGGGTGAAATTTGGTTTGATAGACATGGTGGATTTCTCTGCTTTACGCTGTTTCAACCATCAGCTGATCTGAATCAGACACGTCCAATTCAGCAGGAATGCACAGGGTGCTTGGACTGCATGGCTGCCACATAAATGACTGCTCAACACACTGCACTGTGTCCCCCAACTCACACACATGTACACAAATATGTATATACAGTATGCAGAAGCCTAAGGCAAATGAGGCGACTACACTGTTGATCCTTTCCATTTTAGTCTGTTCCACAGTTTGCAATAACATATCGTAGCTGTAATTATAGGCCTGTCACAACCACAGCAAAGCCACCCATCAGTTTAAAAAGGTGCACCAGCGGGGTGTCACATGTCTCTCCCTCTCTCTCGATCCCCATTCTTCCTCTCTCTCTACACTGTGCTGTCCAATAAAGCTGCAAAAAAGCCCCTAAAAATATTTTTTAAGGAAAGGTGCACCAGTTTAGCTGGCTGCCGCTGCTTTTCTCTTTGATATCCAAGAGGACAGTGAATCTTTCCCATCTGTCATGCGATGAGCCAACTCAAACCCTCCCTTTCTTCGTGATCCTGGGGCCACTTGAGCATGGCCTCCCTGGAGAATGGGTTTATCACCAGCTGGGCTCATCAAGCACGACATAGCATCTGGAGTCAGGCTAGGTCTCTGTTCCCTGGACCCGGTTCACCATTTACGGGTATCAAGTCACCCAGGAACAAGAGCAGAACAGGATAGGGAGAGCAGGCCTGCATCAGACCCAGCGAGCCGAGGGGGATAGTGGCAATGCAAAGCCCCGCTGGAATGACAGACAGAAGCTGGATTAGGCCCTGACCTACCGTTGAGATGGCTCACTAGGACATGCCATCTACCTCCTGCTATTGCCCTGTCCTGCCCTGGACTGGGAACAGCTAGGATTTGGGCAGCCCGGTGTCTGTGGTCGCAGGGCAGATCACAGCACTGCGCTAGCCCAGTGCGCTGTTTAACCAGCCGATGCGGCTCCTCACACGCACACACATAAAAGCGCTCACAAAACCGCTGGTTATATGACCCGCTGCAGTAGGAGGAATGCTGTCTGTAGTACAGCATTCTCTGTAAAAAAAAAGCAGGAAGCAGACCAATGACACTTTTCTTTCATTGAGAGAGGGCATATCAAATTACTACAGTCCAATTTGAATTAGTCTGATAACAGAACATTATGGCATATTATGACATATTAAACAATGAAGGTTTTTCGCCAAGCACCCAAAGGACCCAGATTCAGTTGGCGACAAAACAGTAACGCTTCCACAAAGGAAGTTATGCTGAATTTCAGAGCCCTTTTGCAAACAGGGCACCTTTTTAAAACAGCCCTAAGTGAAGGGGAAAATAAATAGACAGACATGCTTTATGAGAAACCCAGCTTTATGAGATTCCTAGATAAATGCTCCATTCCTGTAATGGCTGCAGTGCAAGCTCTTCGGGTAGAGACAGCATGCACCGTTTTACAAGCTTTTAGCACCAGCACGTTTGCAGAATTTACTGCCCATCTCGTGAGCAGGCTGGGGGGAGGGGGGGGGGCAGGAGGGGGGTTGGGGAGACAAGTATGGGATCATGGGGGGTCGGGGATCATGGGGGGTCGGCTGGCGGGCGTCCGGGGGCACCTGTGATGTTCACACATCCCCACTGGTCATTCTGCCAGCCACCCTATGCCTGTTTGTGTGTGTGTGTGTGTGTGTGTGTGTGTGTGTGTGTGTGTGTGTGTGTGTGTGTGTGTGTGTTGGGGGGCAATGTTTTAAAGAGGCCTTCTGACCTTCACTTCAGAGAAAACTGAGCTCTTCTGTGTGTGCGCGTCATATAGGGAAGAGGACAGAGTGGATCCAGAAATCCACATAGACACATATTTCCATGAGTAGCTCATTGTTGCTACTATTGTCTGAGAGCCTGGGTGAATGTCGGAAAACTCTGCCGCTGGCAAAAAATGCTGGTCGTGGAAGGGGGGGTGTGTGTAGAGGGGGCTGTACTAGACTCCATGGGTCTCACTGTGGTCAGAGCAAACACAGCCCACCCTTCAGCACATGGCTGAGAGTGACATCACAAGGCATCCCTCCTTTAAAAATCTAATATCCCATGAGCGCGGTGCAAACTATTCATTTTGGAGTAGCAAAAAAAAAAATCCTCCCTTGCAATAGAAATTCCACAAATACAGACCACTTGCACAACCGGAGATGGAGAGCAATCTGAGCTTCCTGGGCAGAGAGCACTGGGCAAAACTTGAGCCTGCGGTTTATGTCAATGAAGACAGAGAATTCAAAGCACTGCTCTCTCCAGGTCAGGCAAAGCCAAGCCTACAGAGCAAATTCAGTTTTTTCTGTAAGTGAAAGCGAGCGGGAGAGAGAAAACAGTTAAAGTAAAAAAAAAGGGGAAAAATTGGATTGGCTTTTGTTCACCCTTCTCTAGAACTATTGAAACAATATGTAGCTAGGAGGCAGCTACAATATCCCGCTTGGGAGAACAAGCAGCTTCAAGGGTCGCGGAGGGCATGTTTTCGAACGGCTGGGTTAGACGGGATTAGGAACTAATGACAACGGCAACAAAGGTGTAAATCTCTGCCTGCAAGATCAGGCAAGCTCAGAAGACAGGTTTAGAATACTAGAGAGGTCAATAGGCCCCTCTAATTTGCACTCACACAAAAGGCAAATCACTGTAACCACATTCCTGCAACATACAACAGTGGTTATTTAGGATCAGTGCTAATAAAGAATTGCGCTGCAAGGCCAACGACTTTTTTTCCAAGCTCATAACACATCAGATACCAGGCATACTGTATACAGATGTAACAGATGCAAACAGCGGTCTTATTTTTATCTTCTTGCTCTTTCTTTTTTTTTTTTTTTCTCTTGCTGCATATAAAATGATGCATCAACAAAAAAAAAATATTTGCACAGAAATCTAATTTAGAAATAGCACTTCTGTCATTTTGAAGTGAGCAAGCAGCGATTAAAGCATAGCCTTGAAAGATTTTTGCTGCCACATTCAGCATTTCAAAGTTTTATTTATTTATTTTTTTACAAAAAACCACACACATCTCCTATACTTTATAATCATGTTTTGACTGCAGTAGATGTGATTGAGAGTGGAGACTACATTTATTTGTTAATTCATTTCTGAGCAACTCCTTCCACCTAACAGAGAGAGGGAAGAAGCAGAGGAAACTATACGTCAGAGGCGGAGTAATTTTATTCTACTTTAACTATGCCATATATAACCCGCCATTCTCACACCCAGCTGCAGCCCATTTCAGTTCCACACACGACAAAACAAAGCCCATTAGGAAGTACCGCGCTCAGCATACAAAAGAGTACAGAACCGGCTCCACTGCCTCGCTCAGTGGGCTCTGCGTGGACCCCTCGGGACAGGATCCCCCTTTCCCTTCACTGAGACGCAATCAACCACGAACCCTCCGGGGAGAAGCTTTTAATCCGCCATATAATTGTCCCTCTGTGACGGCAAAGACGGAATTGAGCAAATGCGTAAACAAGTGGAATTAGGACTCCTTTTTTTATTTTTTAGGTTTTTAAGTCGTTGTGGAGACGCAGCGGGATTTACCCGAAAGTCTCACTCAGAGGAATCTCCAATTAATCCCCTTGTCTCCTGGCTCTGATTATCCAGAGATTAGAATCTAGAAACTTTGGAATCCACAAAATGGAACTGAGCCTTACATATAACATTGTTATAATACATTAGATAAAGCTAGACTATATATAATTATATATAGCCTAGCCAAACTATATATATATATATATATATATATATATATATATATAGCAGACTATAAATAGTCTTTTTTAATTGACAATGGGAATTAAATAATAATTTCCATAACCTATAGTCTAGATAGGGGGAATGGGATGGGAGAGGGACAGATGGCAGCTTAGCATCACCGGGCCTGCCAAGTTTCTTACATAAATTTTAACAGCTGCAGCTAGGCATCAGTGGTATTGGAACCCACAGAATTTCCAAAAGAAGGCTTTCTGGATCTCGGCTCCCACTGTTCAACTGTGAAGGCGCCTTCGAATATACACTCCGTACCGTCTCTGTGAATCCACCATGGGTCCCAGCTCCACCGCCGAACCCTCTGTGGTGTAAGATATCGGACTACCATCGCTATCAACCTGAAAACCCAGTGCCCCATGTCCCAAAGCTCTATGGTCTTTAGCAACAAACAATTTGTCAAAGTCTGGACAGGGACACAGGAGAATTCCTCTTGAGGCAAACTCGGAGGAACGGGGATGTCTTCGAGCGGTTTTGACTAATTGCGCTTGTTATGGGACCTAATCGCTCCCAGAGCTGGAGGAAGTCAATTCAAATAATATTCATCGTCCTAATCTCCATCTCATCTCTGTGCCCACCCCTCCACCTCCTTCAATCCTCCAAGGCCCATCAATCAGGCTGTCTAGTCAGATTACTTAACAGATCCCTATCTAATGACGCCCCACTGAGTCTTAATGGAACTCACACGGTGATAGCAGCTTTGTGTCAGTTACACTGTCAAAGGCAAACCTTGCGTAGAAATCCCCACATATTCATCCACAACACAACGGTGCCTTACAATCAGCCCTCACCTGCCAAAATGGCAGCCAGCAGCCAAAAACATGGACTGGACAGCATGGACCGGCAAGGAAAGCTCCATGTTTACCTTGAGGCCGTGCTGTTCAGTAGAGGGATGGAAGATTGCAGCCAAGGGGCATGACTCTATTTGCCTCCGCACTTGCCGTGCATGACAAAGACAAGGCCGCGCCTTGCACTGCTTGGTTGTTTTGACATAAACACTGCATTTATATTCAATGGGACTGTGTGCTGTGCCAAGATTACTGTGGGATCAGTGTTAAGTATTATTTATGTGATCTGCTATATCTGTTCCGTATACCACATTGTACATAACAGTTACTCTGCAGCACAATACTAGTGCAACTTGAACAGGTACAAGGTGGAAAATAAACAACCTACATAGGGGACTGATTTCACAAGTCCTTTTGGAGGCTTAAATTATGTGGAGGTGGAGGTGATGTTGGTGGAAACAGAAGCCTACTAAATAATGAGCCCCCTACCCTGTTGAAAAACAAAACAAAAACAAAAAAAATATATTATAGCTGTAATTCTTTGGTAAATGCTTACCTTCACACTTCTAAAGACTGCAATTTGAGCCAAAATGGTGTGTGTTTGGGTGTGTGTGCTCGGCTGCTTATTTTAAAAGGTGCCTTAATGTATAATCAGAACAGTCCTGAGCTGCCTAAGGCAAAAGCTGGAACTTGAGGAGTATTTGCTAATGCTGGATTTGATTGCACAAGAAGACTCGCTGATGCACACCTACTGCAGCAGAGAGCGAGATGGAGGCGCCAAGGCCCTGGAGGACGCCTGCTGCTAACAACCCAGCAGTGGCGATAAATTCAGAAGCAAAACGTGCGGTGCAGCGCCGGTCATGCTCTCGTTTCACCTTCAAAACCACCCCCCCTCCCCCTCCCCCTCCCCCTCCCCCTCCGCACCAGGCTCTGCCTTTCCCCTGCCAGTTAAGCTAAGAGAGAGGGATGAGGTTATGAGAGACAACAGGAGCAGGCCCTCCCTCCCTCCCTCCCTGCAATGGGAACCTTTCCCGAACCACGTGCCCTCAAACCAGGCCAAGAGAAACGATGACCGTGCAGGGTTTCTGATTGCAAGGAAACCCATGTGCATTTGTTGTTTTGGGCAGTCTAGTTTTCAGCTGGTCAGGCCTCCAGTCCCCCTTTAAACCTTCACCACATGTAACTCACTGTCTACATGGCCAATGTTGTGTAAAATATCAATGAAAAATCTAGGTTTGTCTAGTGTAAACTATGAACGACTAATACACTTTAAGAAGGCAGTCACAAAATGAAGCAGAACATACATCATTAAATGTCAGTAAGACTGAAATACAGGCCTTTAGAGAGAATAGGCTTTACATTTAGTAAATACAATGCCAAGAAATATAACATTAAATGGGTGGTAGTATAAAACAAAGAATATGAGGTACATTAAAACATCCCCAACAACCACACAGCCCATAAATATTTCAAATATTGTCATCTAGAGAGTTAAGACATCAAAACACAAAAAAGTTTCAGATGAACAGCAATGCTGATCCGCTGAATTATTCAGTGACAAAATGGTTCAACTGAATTACCAACGTGATTAACTTGGAGAATGAAGCCTGGCTTCTTCTGGCAGTTAACATTCTCATAATCATTGGGTAATTGGGCGTGAGTTGAGTCATTTAAATGAGCATTCGCAGGGCTTTTGTGATCACCGTTAGCACTTACAACAAACATATTGTTCCAAGCAATGCATTAAATAGAATTAGCCTTTATAAGGCAGAACAGGCTCATTCTTTAGCATTCTAATTACCTTCGACTGGCCAGGGAGGTCCTTTAACTTGAATAAAAAGGTACTTGGATGGGCACAGCTCCAAAAATCACAGGATTAAAAGGGTCAGCTTTGACAGTGCTTGGTTTCTGCTCCACTGTTCAGGGTGATGGATGCCAAGCGGACTAAGGCATCTGATGTGGTTTTGTGAGATGATAAAAACAAGGTGTACGGCTGGACATACAAAGCAGTTATAATGAGCCTCACAAGGCCCATTGACCTAGCATGCACTTGCTACATCTGGTAGCTGGCTACCCTGAAGTACATTGTAAAAGCTCTTCTTCCTTTTTTTATTTTTTATTTAGAGAAATATATATTAATTCCATCTCCAGTTAAACATACCTGATTAATCATCGCTGTAAGGAAAATGACAAGTTCTTTGTTGGTGCCCTTTAAAGAAATTTAATTAAAATTATCCACACGGGCACATTTTAAAATATGCCGGCCCTGAAGTGAAAATAGCTCATTTTAACTGGAATAACATTTCCAACCAGCTTTGTATGCTCCCCTGCAGTTGAGTAAAATCATTTGAGTCAGTGAGCAGGCATAGCCAGCACCATTCCCGCGAGGGTAACAGCCAGGGCAACGTGTCCGAGGCGCGAACTCGACAGAAACCAAACCTTTCGAGAGCAAATTACACTCTTTTTTTTTGCTCTCCAGCCTAGTTTGCAGCACACACGCCCTCAGATCTTTTCTTGATAGCCACAGTGCTTGGTGCTCAATCACCACAGGCCCTGGGAAAATTTGGCAGTGCCCTTTCCAGACGCATGCTTAAGATGTTTTCGGGGCTTTGTTGTATTTTAGGTACTTGCCGGGTCATTTGTTGAGCACAAGGGGACCACGTGCAAAGCCAGCTCGATAGGGGGAGGGCGAGGGCAGACACATCCTGTCATATATCGATGCCTTGCTGGAGTTCCCGTGAAGATGACATTCGCCACTGAGCCTCGCGCCAGCTGTACTGAGATCTGTTCAGCCGGGACGGTGACAATGTAGAAGCCTAACCACACCGAGCCGGGTGACTCTGCATCTGCTCGTTCGAGCCGCCTCAAAGAAAGGCCACAAGCTGGAACCAATAAGCGGCCGCTGGCTTGCAGCCCGCCTGAAACGCATCAGAAACGGGCTATCCAGAGGGATTCCTGGAAGGGATGGAAAGGATGTCATCCTAACATTCCAAATCCCCTGTCCTCCCCCTGACGTGAAGCCAGGGACATAAGCTGATCTGAACACACCCACCCTATCTGCACGTGTGTACACACACACACACATACACACACACACACACTCTTGGCCGTCTACACGGCTGTGCAGTAAACCACCTCGGGTAGCAAGCGAGCCCGCTCTGAATGGCCAGCACTCTCCCTGACTGGCAGCTGGTGTGGCCCAGCATGCTTGGAGCAGATTCCAGCAGAGCTCTCCCCTGGCATGGTGTGAATGACCTACAGTCTGCCGGCTGCAGCACCGGGGCGAGAGGGCAGGAAAACACTGACACCCTTGCATGAGCAGTCGAAGTCTGGGAGGGGAGGGGGGGGGCGGGGGGCGGACTGACGCCACAAGTACGGAGAGGAGAGTCTCTCCCCGCACCATCCAAGAGACACACACACACACACACACACACACACACACACACACACACACACACACACACACACACACACACACACACACACACACACACACACACACACACACACACACACACACACACACACACACACACACACAGCACGGTTTATAAAGCACAGCCCTAGAGCAGAGAGGTCTACAGCAGACACACGAGATGTGGAAAGCCATATGGATAGTAACTAATGTGGTTGAGTCCCTCTAATACAGTACATTTCAATTGCCTCCAGAGGACCAAACATATTCTGAGATCAAAGAAGATCAAAAAGCGCTTTTTTTTGTCAGTATGCGGCCAAGTCTTTAGAAGAGTCATATGTACAGGAGTCCCCGAAACAAGAAGATGCTTTTTATCCAATGCTCTAGCATAAAATGTGGTGATATATTCTAATTTTCTCATTTGTCTGTCCAAAGAGGCCTCAGAAGTGATACATGCGTCCTGGATTTCATTATAGCAGGACAACTCTGTGTTCTTATTGCAGTCACCATATAGTTAACATAAAGATCAAGAGTAAACAAGTGGCCACATGAAAGTCATCTCTAAAGCCTGGGGTAAAATCGTTAGGTAAAACATTGCGTAAAATTCGGTCCAGGGCTTGCAAGTTGTGGACCCCATCTGCGCAGCCTCTGGACTTGAACTTTGCCTTAGATTCACCTCGGCCATGCCAGAGCCCATTTGGTCTTGATTTGCGCTCTACTAGTGCCGTAGAACGACCCCCATCGTATGACAGAAAACAGAAGCGCATAAAATGAATGAGGTGGAGAAAATGAGGGCACGTTGCGCAATCCATCTTCGTTTGCGAGCACAACGCGCCTCCACATTTCTGCGCTTAACAATGTAGTCACATGACATGCAGGCAATTCCCAAAAAACATATCTAATTATCCCCCGACTAATCACGCCTGCTGTTCAACCTAGCAGTGCTGCAACAAGCCACATCACTTAATCGTGAGCGAAGTGCAAACTAGCCGTCCTAGCCCTATCCAGCACAGGACAATGGCTGCGGAAGCAGAGACAAAGTTATTAGATCGAATAGCATGCATGTCCTGAAAGGTGATAAACTACATAAAGAATGTGGCATACTGGTGAAAACAGCAGTTCCCTGATTCCTTTACACTTTCCAGGGAGGAAAGGGAGGTGCAGATCACCATTGTGTATTTTTGCCATTTTGACAAAACTGCTGCATTATAATAGAGCGTTGATTACAGCTTACCCAGCCAATGAGGTTACCAATCTCCTGTGCATAGCATCTGACCATTGGTGAGGAGGTAAGACTCCACAATGCGATTAACCTACGGGCTCAGTTTGGATGCTCTACATCAGGGATGGGCAACTCCAGGCCTAGCGGGCTGGTGTGTATGCAGTTTTTTGCTGCCACTAGTTACCAATTATTTAATTAGACACATTTACACAATCTGATATTTTAGCTACATTCCGCGATATGAACAGCAGCTGATGAATGTTCTTGTGCCTGTATGCATGCATTGTAGTGTTTTATTGTGGTCTAATTTACGAGCGAGCCGGTGTTGACGTATATGACTAATTATCAGATTGAGGCAGGGTAACTGGTGACAGCAAAAACCAGCATACACACCGGCCCGCAAGGCCTGGAGTTGCCCATCCCTGCTCTAGATCAACCACTCACCACTCACACATTGGCCAGTGGCCAACGGGGTGACACATTAGCGCACATAATGGAAAGGCCTATAATCACACGACTAATGATGAAGCAGACATCCTAACCATGTGATTGTGAAGATATTTTATCTCCCGTAGCACAATTTAAAACGCATAATTCGCCAGCAAGCCCTCCTCAATTAAATACGTTTTTTTTTTCTGCATGATTCTGCTTTCATGTCTGCCTTTTCTAAAAATACACCAGCAGCTCAATGAAATAAGTTAACATTTGGTTTTACCCCAAGGCAGTAAACAATTTCATAATTGCACAGGTATTTTAAATTCAAGTATATATAATTAAAGGCCTCATTAAGTATGGTTATCAAAGAAGGTGCAGCACAAGCACCTTGTTAACATGAATTTTAGAAATTAGACAACACCACAATAAGGTTACTGTGAAAACGATATTATAGATGGCTGTATAATGACATAATGGAATTCACAGTCTAGGAAATGTATTGCTTATCTCACTGCATAATCACATTATACGGATGATACACTTCCCAGAACCCAGAATTCAGGCAAAAATAACAATCCCAGTGAACTTTATTGAGTACAGCAAGCAGATGGCACACTGAATTAGGTCAAAGGTCATAAAAGCTTGAAAAGCCATTGTTGGAAAAAAAAAAACTCAATGGATACAGGAAAATCAAGCCAGTGCTTCTTGGCAAGGGAATGCATTTCTTCCTGAGTGCACATTTTTTCACCATTTGGTCCTTTTGCCTGGTTCTATAATGGACAGCCTGGTTTTCAGCTGGTTGGGTCCCCTGCCCTGTGCTAAATTACACCACATGTTCTAACGCTGTATTCAGATGCCAAGACCAAAATCACAGCAGAAACAATAATCCCTTTGGAAGCATGGGTTCAAATATCTATTAAAAATCTAAACAAGTTCAGGCAAAAACTATGGATCAAAAAAAGTTGTTTGGCACATTCTTTTGATCATTGTTACAGAACAATGCAAAAGTCACAACTGCTCAGAGCAAATATAAAATGCCTTTTTTATGTAGCTCAGTTTTTAAACTGCAAGTATGTTTAGTGTAGTAGGACACAATACAGCTGAGGATCTAGTCGTGTTAGTTGTGTTGTAGTTTTTCAGCACTACACTGTGCAAGGATGTGACTAAGTGCACCTCACGGGGGGAAAAAAAGCATAACATTATAAGCAAAGGCTTATGATCTCAGTTTGACTAAAGGCAATGATGAGACGCTCATAGAGATGTTGTGTAAGTCTCTGAATCACACAACTTCATGCGTACAAGTCGCAAACTCAACATCGTTAACATAAGCATGTGTGCGTGTCACAAGACAATAACGATCTTGAGAGTTGAGTTCAAGTCAGTTCCAGGTCATTGTGTGCCTTCCCCTGCATTATTATACACATATTGGGAACTGAACACACGTGAGGAGGTGGGAGGGGAATGGGGTGGCAGTAGGGGGGGAGTGAAGAATTGGTTTTCTGGGGGGTGGTAGCTATTAAAAAGAAATTTAGGATTTTAAACACTTTAGCAGCATGGCAGACATCTGCGAAACAGATGAAGGTGCAGGTCTGTGCTTTGAGAAAATGGGCCAGATCTCTCTTAAAGACAGATTTCTGAAACATACTTAATCCGACACATCAACGATTAGGCATATTTATCTCCGTCTGCACCATATCTCATAGAACCGTAAGCCACTGTCAGTTCACAAGTTCCAAAATGAACATAAACTTCATTGTATTCCGAGTGCCTGCGAATGCCTGCATCTATCCTCACAGTGACAAAATTTCTCAACTATACACATCTCACGCCCCACTCCCCCCTTCATAAATCTGCATCCACATTAAAAAAAAAACCAATAACTTCTGACAACAAAAAAAAACAGATTCTGATAGACTGCTTTTGTCCACTGTTGGCTCTCTTCTGGCCGGGTCACAAAGCAACGTATAAGCAGAATTCCAAAAAGCAAAGTGCACAGCAAATTTTAAACAAAACCAAATGCCCTGAACAACGCTGCCGCCTGTGACCTTTGATCGATGGCAAACACTGCTGTTGACAGCCATTGGGTCGGCGTCCGCTGCTGAAAGCCAGATTCCCTGGATAATCACCATTGCAGAAGGGAGCACGTGGTTATTTGGCCACATGTGCCTTGTCCGAAAGAAGAGACCCAAAAAGCAAACAGGCTTGGCGGCACATCATCCAGCAGCATTATTTATCGCTCGGTGAAAGAGCGTTGTACTGTGAATTATGGGACGCTTTTCCTTTGCAGTTCCCTTCCCTTTCCCCCAACCTTGTCCATTTGCAAAGAAATAAAAAATAAAAGATGCTCCACTAGTAAAAATGAAGCCAGACGGAAACAGTGTCATAAGATGTAGGAGGTGTGTTTAGATGGCAAACCTAACAGGAGGCACGTGTTTACATTAAGAGTTATTCAATGTAGTAGTAACTTGCCGATGGTGAAAGATAGAGCGCCTCACGTCATGAAGTAATCACGTAACCTCTGCCACTGAGCGAACAGGACTAACAAGAATGGTCCCTCAGGACGCTAGATTATACCCCATTCACCTCCAAATGTATTTATTCAGCTATTTATTTCCATTTAAAAAGTATAATCAAAAGTCATGACAAAGAATGCAGGCTAACTCTTGTCGTGTGATTTTGCCATTGTTTAATCGTGCAAAGGTTTATGAGGCTGTAAAATGTATATCAGGAATGAACCAGGGAAAAGGGAACAACGGCGAAAGCTATAAGCCCAGCACGAGGAATCAATGTTCCCTGGGGATCTCAAGGTCAAAAGGCTCAATCTGCAGACACAGCAAATTTGGGCCAGTGACAGATTTATTATTGTGATCCCTTGTCACTGCAAAGCATTTTTCGGTGGGGGATGGGAAGGGGGGGGGGGGGGGGCACAACACAGTCTCTCCTTACAGCTGCAAATGATGACAAGGGGGGAATTCAGGCTGTGAAAAAGCTGAACATAAAACAGAGGGGGCACTGCATTGATATAGTCACATAGACTAGACCCTTGAGTTTTACTAGTAAACTTAGGGTACACACCACAGGACGCAGTCACAGGGGCTGGGATGAGAGGCATGTCAGCCTGAACCAATGACCAAGTAAAACAAACTTCACTTAATGTCAAGCTGTTTTGACTCATTATGAAGGATGGCCCTGTTGCATTTCTCAGTCAGAAGAGCATACCTGCTTTGTGGCCTGTCCCGAAGGCAGCTAGATTAATCAGAAAGAGCAATAACTCAAAACACTCCCTCCCAATAAATCTGTAGAGGAACACTACTTTATAAATATAGATAGACACAGCTGGAGACACAACTGTAAGCACCGTCATTTCAGGTTTTCATCATGTCACTTTTAAGACACGTTATGTAGCCTACTGTTATGTAGGCTACATACAAGAAAGAATGTAACAGTTAAAATATGCAGGTAGGCTATATAAAAACACCATTGAGATTTCTAACCTTGAAAAATTTGGGTAAGGGAGGATTTGTTCAGTTTAATGTAATTCTGGAGACATGACATGCAGCATCGTTATTAACGCGCTTGACCTTGACCGAGTCATGATTAAGGACGTTAAACCTTTACTTTTATGGAATCTTTAGTAGGAGTCGTTAGCTCGTGAAACAAAAATGGGAAAAGTGGGATTTACAGCCTCAAGCGATGGAGAAAATAACCATGAGTTCGGATATACGATAGTCAGATTTAATTAGTTTAATTATAGTCAATTAGTTTCGCGTACACTATACCGCTGGGAGGACAAGAGCTCGTTGCTACGGAAATAAAGCTCATCGCATTTAGCGACCCCCCACCAACCAGTTATTTTCTACGTTATCGTGGTCAGAGAGAAACCCAGCGCTTCAAATATCCCAAGACCGGTAAGACGCTAATTGCGTCATTACGAGATCAACGTCATTTTGCGCATTGACAAAACCTTCCTGGAAAAGTGGTTTAACATATTTCTCCAATTTAATTTCGAGGTAGCTGTATTTTTATAAACTAATTTCTTTAAAGGAAATACATGCACTAACCAAAACCACGGGGTATAAAGTTTACCTCGTTCAGTAAGTAATCTAACCCTAATCTCTTAGTTTCAAAATGCTATCACTGTTATCAAAATGGATGAATTGAACAAAGTCCCCTTTATATCCCAAGTGTCATATTTTGACAGCTGTCTACGTGTGCTCCATGCAAAAAGATAAGTATTTCATTGGGCAACAAAATCTCGCAAACTTTAAGTCCGTCCTCTTCTTGAAACAGTGTCCAAAACTTTTCTCGTTGCTTTTCGACTACCTGAAAAAATGTTGAAATACCCTAATTTTTATTGTTCCACTTTGTTTATTTTCCAACGTTCATTTTTGTCAACCGCGATTACTTATTTTAGTTAACACATTAAATGGAAGGTGTATATGCACGGGTCAATGATCGCATATGTATTGAAAAGAACCAGCAAATCAGATCTGGAACGAATGTTTTCTTTTCTTCCCTTTCTCTTGCCCTAAAGACACATGCAATTCACCGCTGTCATCTTCAAATGCCCTTTCTTCTCTTGACCACAGGACACCAAACACACAATAGCATTTCGGAACATGTTTTACCTCTGCATTCAACAAAACATAACGTTCTTAAACCTTACCAGCTTTGCAGGGATCCTTGTAGTCGATTACATCTGAAGTGGAAGAGGTATCCACGTAGTAGCTTGGTTCTACCGCGTCCAAATCGATCGCCAATAACATGCAAAGACAGGATAGGAGAAACAAACATCTCGTCGTGAGATCCATGGTTCAAGAGTGGGGGGTACGGCTTAGGAAAGACAAGAAATAGAGAAGAAAAGAAGAGGAGGAATGAGATAGGGAGAGGGAGAGAGAGAGAAAATGGGAGGTTTAGGGGGAAATGAGATCTCTCCGGAGGGCGGGTTTAAAAGCAGAGCTCTGCCTCTCCATAATGTCTTGATTCTGGGGCAGTGATTCGCTCTTACAGTCGGGCTCGGGGCCAGTATAGGCTACAGCCTGAAAACTTTTTGCAAAAACGGAGATCGTGGCACATCACACACAGGATTGAGATATTTCTCTTTTTCTTGTCGTGTCCGCAAAAGACACATAATTTCTGGAAACGTCTTTTAAGCAAATTAGTGAATTTTTCCACTTAACCTACCTATAGCACATTTAATGAATCAACGTCCAAATTAACTAAATTCATACATGTCATAAATAGCCTAACCTAACTAAATTATTTTAATATTCGCTATATTTAAACCAGTTGCATTAATTTTAGAAGGGGCGTGGCTTAGTCAGAAATATTTCGACCAATTTATAATTTTTTTCCCCAACGTAAATTCAATGCATAATTTGCTTTTTGCTGTTGCGTCTTTATAGTGAAGACTCAACAACGAAGCCCTAATTTGTTAAGCTTCCTTCGGTTTTTTTAATTGCCAAAAAAAAATAAAAAAAAATAGGCCTACCACAAAGCTCCACTTAATGAGGCAGGATCAGTGCCCGGACCACAAGAATGGAAGAGTGACAATTCAGGAGTACGCCAGATATAAATTCCGTCTATGGTTTCTCACTAAAATACAATACTTAATTAGAACCATTCGTTTCTTTATCTACAACTAGTTAGACGATGAAGGTCACTGTGACTTTTAATAAATAGACTAGTCGAGGCCTATGGAAGATATAGGCATATTTTCAGGGAAAACAGTAAAAACAAAATGTAACTTCCGAACTGTCTAACATTATACAATAAATCCTGGGCCTTTCTATAAACCTCTTTCTAAAACAAAGTTTCTATATTATACCAGGTTATGTAATCGCAGTGGACTGATAATGCAATAAATACCCTTAGCAACTAAGCAACATAGCAACTGATCTGAGTAAAAACAAATCAAGGAAAACACAAGGCGCTACAACTGGAATTCTCACCACGCAAGATGCAGCATGTTCCTATTCCGGAGACATTTTTAATAGAATGAAATGGTTTAAATTGAAGTGCTATTTGGGATCATTTCCATTCTAAGCAAGAACAGTCCCAACGGTTCTTTGGGATTATAAACTCATGAATTATGCAAATAGTAATTTCACCCACAACATATTTAACTTTCAAGCACTGTGAATGTTCCTTGGTCTCATTCATTTTTATGCCAGTTCATATCAACCCTTCTCAATACTCACAATTACCTCATATGTAAAAAGGTATCTAATGACATCTGAAAGAATTTTAGTGTATATGAACAGTTGTTCCATAATGTGGTTTTATAATGTGGCTCCCTTGTGCCTTTTTCCAGACTGAGGCTTTAATACTATCACACCAAATATTGTAAATCCTGTTATTTTGTTTGTTTGTTACGTCCTTACATGTCCCGAACATCATCCATTCAGGCATTCAAGGCCTTTTATCCCTTATTTATGTCAGAGGATTTTGAATGTTCTCAACATTCTAGATGACAGCCTGTTGTTTTTGTCCTGCTCTTTTTTCACATGTTCTCTTTCTTTCTTTCTCTTCCTGTTACTCCCTGTTCTCCAAGTTTTCGTCTTGATATCATTGCCCAATTAGGTTCCGTTTTTTTAAAATAATTTTTTTTTAAATTTGTCATAAATGATCATAAAATTCTTTAATTACACAAGATCTGTGACTACACCCTACACAGCTGCCAAAAATGTACTCAGTCTTTTTACAGCATTCAGTCATTTCCCATCTGATGCATTGAATCCCTTCTTTAAATTAAATGCAAGTAGGATTGGGACTGATTTGGCAGATCATTAGGGAAAGATTGCAAATGACTGGAAGCTCACATCTTCCTGAGTTCCCTTTGTGGATACTTAGGACTGCAATTTACCTAGAGAGAGCTCATGTGAGTAAATATCGAGTTGCAAACTAAACATGGTAAGCAATAGACCTGACTTACATTGTTCTGGTGAAGTTTTCAAAATCCTGGTCTTGTTTATATCAAATTCAAGAGATACAAATACAGCCTTGCCCTGTTGTTACCCTTTTGGCTGACACTCTTGCATTTGGCTCACCTTTGGCCAGACAAAATCCTGTTGACCTAGAGGTGTCCTACTCCTCCAGTCTGTCAAGTACTGGCATTCTTTTTGAAAGAGGGAAAATTAATGTACTCCGTTTGTTGAATGTTCTCTGGAACGGAACATGAGATGAATGGTTTCTTGATACAAATTGATTATTCAATCCTCAACTAGTGAGCCAAGTGCTGAACTCCTTTTAACGTGAACTATATATCTTGTTCTGTTGTAGGCTTCGTCGAGTCTGCCTTGGTTTATTTAATTTGTGAAGATAAAGTACATGTGATCTCTTATATTCAAGATTCCTTTTACTTTTGTACTTGTGTGCAGAACCCTCGGGCAGTGCTTCACCCTCCCTTCTAGGCCTGCATGCAGCTATACGCTATTGTAGGCAATTTACCTGAAATAGTTACATAGGCTGCCACTGTCTAATGCTTCAGGAATTAGCTTCAGGGATTACAGGTATATCAGAACTGACAGTGTAACAGTGTAATTATCAATGGAGAACAGCTGCATATCAAGGTCTAAGGAAAATAAATGTTAGCCCAATTCTATGTAACCATGTGACATTATTTAAATATATGAGAGATTAAAATAATATACATTTTAACGTTTCAGGTTTGTATATGTGTATGAATAAACTACAGTATATACATTTAAATACAAAAGTATTGGCATAGTGACACAATTTTAGTTGTTTTGGCTCTGTACCCCAGCACATTGGATTTGAAATTAAACAATGAATGAAGTGCACACAGTTAGCTTTAATTTTAGGGTATACAGCCCTTTTTATACACAGTCACCCCATTTTAGGGGAACAAAAGTAATTGGACAATTGGCTGTTCAGCTGTTTCTTGACCAGCTGTGTGTCTTCGCATCATTAGTTAATGCACAAGAAAGCTAACAAAAGGTCTAGAGTTCTAGGTGTGGAATTTGCATTTGGAGTCTGTTGCTGTTGTCTCTCAACATGAGAACCAAAGAAGTGTCCATGCCAGTGAATCAGGCAATTATGAGGCTGACAAATAAGAATAAATTGATGAGAGACATAGCCAACACATTAGGTGCGTCAAAATCAACCTTACGTTGGTAGTAAGCAAGAACCCACTGGTGAGCTCAGCAATAGTAAACAACCTGGTAGACTATAGCCACTGGAGTGGATGACTGAAGAATACTTTCAGTTGTGAAGAAAAACCCCTTTCAACTGTTGAACAGATCTAGAACACTCTCCAGCATTTGTCAGCACAGATGTGTCAAAGACTACCATAAATGTTAGAGTTTGCTAAAAAAAAGTATATAAAAAAAAAGTTCTGGAACAAAGTCTCATGGACAGATGATACGAGTATTAACCTGTACCAACGTGATGGAAAGAAGAAAGTGTGGAGAAAGAAAGGAACTGCTCATGGTCCAAAGCACCCCTCCCCCTCCTAATCTGTGAAACATGGTGGAGGTAGTGTTATAGCTCGGGCGTGTATCACTGCCTGGCTCACTTGTCTTCATTGATGATGTGACAGATGATGGTAGCAGCAGGATGGAAATCTGAAGTGTACAGAAACATCTTATCTGCTCAGATCCAACTAAATGCCTCAAAACTCATTGGGCGGCACTTCACCTTGCAGCAGGACAGTAACCCCAAACATACTGCTAATCCAACCAAGGAGCTTTTCAGGGCCAAAAAGTGGAATGTTCTTGACTGGCCGAAATCAATCACCGGTTCTGAATGCAATTGAACATGCGTTTCACTTTCTGAAGACAAGCCAAAACAAGGCAATACAAACAGGAACTGAAGATGGCTGCACAATACAGGCCTGGCATCACCAGGGAAGATACCCAGCGCCTGATGATGTCTATGGGTCACAGAATTCAGGCAGTCATCGAATGCAAATGATTTGCAACCAAGTGCTAAATATGACTTATGTTAATATCAAATATCAGATTGTGTTAATTTGTCTTGTACCAGTTACTTTTGCTGTGTATAAAACTATGTATAAAGGGCTGTAATTCCTACACAGATTACCCAATATGGATGTAAATACCCTCAAATTAACTGCACTTTTACCTCATATACATTGTTTAATTACAAAACCCAATACTTTTGCACTGTATATAGATATGCTACATGTATAGAAGTGAATGTACATGTATCTGTGTATGTTTATCTATGGAATTTGGATTAAGTAATATTAAAAGGATTACACAATAAATGCATTAAGTGGGCATAGACTGTGCAAATCACTCATGATTGCTGGATACACTGACACAATGTCCAGTGTTTTTGTCTAGACGAGTGCACAATATTTATTTAATTCCCATTATGGCTCACAAACTTATTTTCACACATCAATAACTTTTGACATCAGACATTTGGTGCACTAATCAAGAATGGTTTTTAGATCTAATTTAATTTGTTGTCATAGCTCACAATCCCTGGTTATGGCCATCCACAGCCAACAGGGTTAGAAAACGCAATAAAAATAAATAAATCCAGCTTTGTTTCATGAGGCTCAGATTTGGCTCATTTATTATTCATAGGATGTCTATTTATAGTACCCTATGGCTACTTTCATTCATTTATTTCTCTCATTCTAAGAGAGGGTTCTAAGTCCCTGTACATAAGTCAATGCATCTTATGTTTCTGCACGTGCTCATTTAATTTCAAAAACAAGAACCATGCATTTTTTCAGAATTAGTATTCATTAGTTAACTAATATTTGGTGCATTGTCTCAAACACTTAAAATTTTACTATTGGGTTCAGTTTAACGTCACCAGCCATTCAACTTGAAAACCTCATGGTCACCTATAACCTTCTGTTAGCGGTGCATTGGAATGTATGGCTCTGGTAATATATCTGTTTCAGGACAACACAAAGCACACTGTCTGTTAGATTTGAGAGCAGGGCAGCTGTTCCCTTTTAAGTGTGGGGGTGCTGTTGAGGAATTCTGCCTCTACAGCACAAAAAAATAATCCTTTCCACTCCCCCCCCTTGTCCTAATTCGTTTGTCAGTTGTGGTATTGTGCAACAGGGAGGGGCAACTTGTACATAGTATGAACTGCTCGTCAGTGTTGTTGTAGTTGCAGTCGAACGCTCCTGCTTACCATTTTGCTTGTTTCAAATTCTTTTTAAAACAAGATTTTATGAAACGCAACACTTGCTTTCAAGCTTTGGGCTGAGCGGTAAATGTGTTAGGGTGCCTAATGTGGCTCTACATGAACACATAATCCACTGAAGGCCTGTGGCTGGACGCGCTACGCAAATGTAAATTCATCACAAGGGAACCACTGCTTGGTTGTTGCTTGTTATATCCAACTCTTCCCTCTGAGGTAAATGGCAAATAATTGCATTATTCGAAATTGAACTGCGAGGGTGGCGTTTGAAACAAAAATGAGTAAAAACCTTTCAACTGTAAAGGAATGTACTGACCATTTTCTAGAGAAAATCTTGTCAACAGTTTTCTTTCAAGAGAGGTTTAAGACTAGCAGATGGTACTTACTCCTTTTTACGGGGGAGAAAAAGAAATGAACAAAAATGACACAGCTGGACACCGTAATTAGTGTGTTCTATGGATAAAAAAACTAATACTGATTTGTTAAAGTGCTCATATCTTTATCATAATTAGATTGAGCTGTTACACAAAGCCAACCTTGCACACCTGAGTACAGGCTGCTTACCTGTAATAATCTGAGGTCAGTGCGGAGGTGACCTGCGGCCGTGTGTCCACAATTAGGAGCCATTGTCAGTCATAGGAACTGACAAGAGGCACATCTCCAGGGGGAAGCCCCCGGATGAACCCGCTCAACAATGGCACTTTGTATTCCACCTTGAGGTCAGCTGCCTTAAGCATGGTGGTTTACACATGGATAATTCCAGATTCAGCGGCAGAACGAGCCCAATTCGGCTGCTGTTGGTGTTACGCTTCGGATGCCCCAAGGCCTTGTGAGTCTTAGTTGCTTTCCCTGGTGTCACAAGGGAGCTGCCTCCAACTGCATATGTTGGAGAGAGGTTTATATTAGCACATGTTGGGCAAGCACCAACACCTCTGTCAGGCACAAACAGGTACTGAATCTAGCAGAGCCCAAATTCAATCACCAAATACATCTGCACACGTAATTACTTAGTCTGCTGCTTTCTATCCTGCAGTGCTTTTACAATTTGTGAGCAGATTAACAGGTCGGTGTGCGCTATATTGTTCTTGTCAGTAATTATTGTAACAGAAGAGTTGTGGCATATGCAGTTGATCTTATGTTCTATGACTATATTAGTAGAGGAAACAAACATAGTCTACGCATAAATGAGCTAAATTGAGAGCATAGCATGAAATAGAGAACAGAAAATCACAAGCAGAATTCAACTGTAAGTCATAAACTATGTTTGGATTTGCACATTCGCAAGGGTGCACAACTCAGGTCTTAGAGACCCGGGGCCACGTGTATAAACAGTCCTGAGCAGAAAAATTCCCTCAGAAAGCTGCGTAAGCGAGTTTCCACGCGGAAATGCAGATGTATAAAATAAGAGAACCTGCGTACCTCTGCACACGCTGGACACCATACGTACGCAATGTTTAGAGTCAGTGTGATATGGCGACACCGTGATCAAAAGGCAGAGGGAGAAAATGCAAAACTTTGCGTAAGCACATTTCCGACTTTCTCCCTGAGCATTAATTTACACGTTCTTTTATACATGTGGCCCCTGGTATAAGTGTATACGCTGTAGACAACAGCAATGGCTAGGTCCTATATTAGATGACATTAAATAAGAAAAATATAAGGATGCAAAATAAAGTCTTCAGTTCTAATTCACGACTTTACTAGCATTTTCAGATCAAGTAAATGATTGGGCAATCAAATCATTAAGTAATTAAGGGCAGAAGCACAAAATCCAAAGACAGGCCTTGTTCACCTCTTCTCTAGAATGTCTGAATTGCATGGCATCTGCCCTGTATAAAACAAAGGAGATTGTCAAGCAATTTTGAGACATAATAGGGAGGTGATGTAGACAAATGACCTGTTCTCTGCAGTGGGCCAGTCTATACGGAGGAGTGACTCAAACTTTTCACAACATTCTGTTTTTAAAACCAACTTGATGTTTTCTCCTGTGCATTTTTTTTTGTTGACAAGGTCAGACAATAAAACCTCTACCATTAATCATGAGACAGAAGATCCTGCAGTCAAAATGCTCAAGTACCTTTCTAGTGCTTTCAGACACAGACAGATAGACACACACACATTTCTAGAGGTTATGCTGAAATACATTTTATTTAAAAAACAAGGCCACAATAAGCTCAACAAACGTCTGTTTTTTTGCAAATGGAACATATGGTGGTGCAAGAAATGCACAGAAGCTTATCCTCCTCATACTGCTATGCTTCTCTGGAAATGATTTTTTTCACCTGTTAAAAGATATGTTTCAGTTAAACGACGGAAGTGATAACTGTGTCTCGAAAGGTTCACACTGATGCATTATGAATGAGTGGAAAACTCTTTTTCAGAGATGTAGTGACACGCATCGACACGGTCTGACTTTGGCTGGTTCTGGTGAACTCTCTGCTCCAGGGGTGGACAGCCTGGTCTTGGTGAGGACCACAGAATGCTCATTGTTATTTCCACCTCATAAAACAGGCACAAAATCAGGCGAGGTAAGCTAACCACATAATCAGTTGCTTTAGTCTCTCTAGTGCCCAGTAACAATGTAAACCAGCATGACCCTGTTCTCCCGGATCAGGATTGGAGACCGCAGCTCTGATCAGCTTCAATCATCAGGAATTCCAGGATTTCTATAATAACAGTTACACTCCTCATCTGCAGCAAGGAGAAAGCCCTTAGCACCAAGGATACACACTACAATCTAGTTCACACTATGCCTTCTATATTGTACCACAACAATATTAAAACGATTTTAACGGATTTAAACAAAACCCTTTTTTTTTGTTTTTAACACATTACACATTTAAAAAATCAGTTTAAACAGATCCCACATGACACGGAAATTCGAAATGAAACGGGTATATCTGAATGTTCCTGTGTAACTGGGAAGTTTCATGGGTTTATGTTTTGCTCAAACGGTTTTCAGGATGGCATCTGCAGGAATCTAATGCTTTCCAAACTCTGGCAATCACTCTCCTTGCAGAAATTCTTAAAGGGCTCCTTGAGGAGATTCTCTAAAACAAATAATCCCAAGTAAAAGGTTTCGTTTGTTTCATTAACCAATCATCAGTCAACATTGAGCTCAGAACTGAAAGCTTGCTTTGTTCAGTTTACACTGTGCAGTGTAAAGTGTGCTAAACCGTGGGTTTAAAGTGCAAAGGATAGTTGTTCAATTATTCAAACAATATCCCTTGATGCGTGACAAATAGGAATCATCAGTCAGCAGCAGGGAAGGACGTGACTGTGGGAACTAAGGAGGTATATGAATAGTTTTTTTCTCAAAATTGTCCTTTGGGAATAATGTTCCTTAAATAACTCTATTTTAGAAAGGCTTACAAAACAGCAGAAGGAAATTCAGTCAAGGCTGAAATCAAGTGGCAACTCTGAAAATGAATATAATCACATTTTACAAAGTGTAATTGCTAGGTATGTTCATCTGAATATGTAATTATGAAAATAGATCCATCTTTACTTGTCAACCTTGCCTATAATTTAAAGTAAACCTAGAAATGTGTGAAGTCTGGTCTTTAACACTAGTCCCGGCAGTCCTGGCAAACTGTTAAATTAATGAATATGAATGTGTTACAATGTGTATAACATCTTGGGCTCTATTTTCAAACCAGCGCAAGGGGACGGTATAGTCAAACGCAAACTTGTTGACAGCATCAACGTCTTAAAACTGGCGCTATGGCGTTTCTCAGCAATACCGCTAGGATCAACAAATTCTCAACATAACATCCTTTCGGTTGCGCTGCAGTGGGATGGGTGGCGCTGTCTGGGGCGTGTTCTAAAATACTTTCGGCTCAGTGACAATTTGAACCAACGAAAACCCATTGCGTTATGATCAGCTGGAACCACCTCTTAGCGGAAACGCAATAGACTCTGGCAATTTGGTAACTTATTCGTCATGTAGTTCTATGTAGTGTCTATAGGTGATGCCAACATTACACTTCCATTTAATGAACAAATAGCCTATAATTATTATTAATTAATTAATTTTAATTTAAACTACTCGAATAAAACAGGACAGCTTACAAGAAACTTGCGATCATGTAGGCCACTAGCCTATAATATATAAATTACACATTGACACAGTTGAATCATAAGCCTACCATTTGAATCATAATTATGCCTACATCACCTAATGTAGGCTAATTAATGCATTCGCCACCTCCTCCCGTGCCTTCCGAACTTTTGGGAGACGAGGTGGTGTGGATTGTGATCCATAAATTACTACAGTCCTAGCCTGTACTTCTGTTGCAAGTATGTCTGATTCCTGTGCGGAAAATCTTGTCGTGGACGGTCCAGTGCGTTTGGGTTGCTCATTATGAAATTGCATGGAGCGATTGCGTTCCAACGCGATTGCGTTTTAAAGCATGAGAACAACAATTTGATTGGCTACCATAGAGACACACCTTTGACGTTTAAACCCAGCCTTTTAGCAATACCGCCATAAGGTGCGCCAAGATTGCCGTCATGAAATTACCAAATTTCTCGCCGACACGCCCTCAGAGCGATACCGCCAAGCGATTACTCTTGCGTTCACCATTGCGTTTGGTTTATTAAAATAGAGCCCCTTAATGTTTAATGATAAAATGCCATGCATTGCTTCAATTGTCAAACTGAATATTTTTTCCACATCTATTTGGGATATTCTGGAATTAAAATATTGTAAAAGTAATGTTGGCCATGACAACACAATACAACTAAAGGACTAAAACACTATACAGTAGCCTAACTGCTAAAATAATACTTACCACAATTTCTGCACATGGTAGGAAGTCACCCACTGGGATGCATTATTATGAGTTTAATGCCACCTGCTGCCAATTCAGGACATTTACACACTGTACACATCACAAAAGGTTTTCATTTTTAGAAAACGTATACTGTAACAAGCACAGAGGTACCTCTGTCTTGTCTGATTGGTCGCTGCGCGCACGCACGCACGCACGCACGCACGACGCACGCACGACGCACGCACGTACGCACGCACGCACGCACGCACACGCACACACACACACACACACACACACACACAGATACATACCCAGACCTAAGTTTGACAGTTCTCAAACCACTGAATGTGAGTGCCTGGGGGATAATACGAGCTATGTGAGTGTAATATAATATGAGATAATATGAGTGTTTAGGGACCATATCTGCATTTTGATGTACTCTACAGGGCACTTCTGAGGTCACATGCAGTGAGTCATTTCCCATTTGCCTGAAAGAAAAATTCCTGGAACCCTAGAAATGCTTTACTAATGTATGTTAAACTACATTGAGTGGTATATGCCAAAATCACAACTGAATTGGCTCAGTGAAAAGGGGTGTGCCGAGTGTAACAATAAAAGCATCTCCTATACTTTTATTATCACTTTTATTATTATTATTTTGTTAAAAAGCTAAGTTGAATGGCTTCACTAAAGATTGCATGGTGATCAGTGCCTGTTTCCAGTGTGCAGGAAAGGGAGGCTGCATTGCATGTGCCAAGACGAAAAGCCTGCAGGACATTCATTCCACTCCCTCACTGTTTCCAACACACTGGGCTAGGTAACAGATGTCTCTTCCCAGCTCCTCAGCTGTTTTCAGGGTGCACGATGAACACTCTCATTCATATACACAACGAGTACGGAAGGATTTGAACCACTGAACACCCACTCCCTGCGGCATCTTGGGCTGCTTTGTCCCTATATCTGGCAATGAGCAGGGGGCCTGTTTAATGCGCTTAAAAAAAGCTACACACTGTCTTTATTTAAGACCCTAAATATATGCACGTTTGGCCGGTGAAGGTTAAACGAGGCCAGTTGATGGGCGTACTGCTATCAACCTCCTCTTGGTGTCAGTAATCCACAGGCTTCATTGCACACCTGGCCCATTAGTCGTAGCACGGGTATAATGAATAGCATAATTAGTCAGTGTGCAAAGACCCTATCTTGTTTAGATCACAAAAACTATAAAAACGTCAGTCAGCAAGTAGAAATTCTTTGATGATTACCCGAGTGATTGACGAGTCTCTGAATCTCAGTATGTAGCAAATTGGAATGGGCAGTCAGTCCTGAGACGCAGCAATCAGAGAAACAGCTTTATAGAGAAGCCATACTCTGCACAGTTAAAGAACTGTAGTTATTCTATTTATCATAAAGTTATTTAACACAATCAATGGAGAAACATAAATATAGCATATATCCAGAACATAAATATAGTGGGAGAAGCATAAAAACAGAAAACAAGGCAAATTAGTAATATAATTTATTAAAGTTATACATAATGCAAAAATACATAATGCAATCATGAAACAGGATGGATTGCAATCACAAAAAGGAGAGGGCTGGCGCCCATTAAACTAAACTATTTTTGAGCTTTACTTCTCCCCACATGGAAAGCCTCATCACAGATTCCTCCCTGCACTGCAACCTCTTAATCCTGATCCCAAGTATCTGACACTGTCAACGAATTATTCAAAATTATACAAAATTTGAAGTTCTCCTTCACAATTAGTTGTGCATTCCATATCACTGTAAAATAATTTTGCTTGCGTTTTAATCAGACCCGTCCTGATGTCAAAGCTGTTTAGCATATCCTAAAACTTAATTTCCCAGTAAGGCGAGCTCACTCATTCCACCCAGGCACCCCTTACCTGGATAGGAGCTCTACTTCGGTATATATCCTCCAAGAGTATTGTTTGGATGCCCCGATGAAGCCCCACATGAAGGCCATACTGTAGACTTGATGGCCTTCTGTACTTGGTATAGAGTTGATGGGACTGTTCATGCCAACAAATACATCTATTAAAAAAGTTTTTGTTGTTAATCAACATGACCTTACATTCAAAATATGAGAAAAATCTATTCTTTATTTTAGGTAAAATTCTTCAAAGAAAAAAAAAGTCTTCATAAAAAAAAAAAACGTGTCATAATTTTTTGGCACGGCTAGAAATAATTACCAACAAAACCTAATCGAAGTATATTGTTTTAATAAGGTCTTTAGGAATGATTATGTGGTCATTCTCAACTTCTGGTTTCACTGGGGCATATACACCGATCAGCCACAACATTAAAACCACTGACAGGTGAAGTGAATAACATTGATTATCTTGTTGTTATTTTGGTTCTGTACTCTAGCACTGAGTTTGAAAAGATACAATGACAATGAAGTGCTGACTATCAGCTTTAATTTGAGGGTATTTTCATCAATTTAGAAATTATAGCTGTAATTTGTAAGTCTGTAAGTCATCAAGGGTCTGAGGTATCGAACAAGCCTCAAACCATCACTCTGCTTCCAGATATGCAGTAGATATGGATGGATCACTTTAAGGGTTGCTTCTCCTGACAAATTTTCCTATTGAACTCTATGGAAAAATAAGTCAGGAGAAGAAAACCTTCAAGTTATCCAACCATATCTACTGTATTTCTGGCAGCAGAGTGATGGTTTAAGGCTTGTTTGATATGTCAGACCCTTGATGACTTAGAACCATTTAGCCAACCATGTGTTCCATACTGTTCCAGTGTTTTCCCATAGAGATCCATTCAAATGCAGAGAGGTTATAGTATCGCTTGTAGGAGTACCAGAGAATAAGATATCAAGAGTCTTTTGATATTGTTGGATTACAGACATCGGGAGGTCATGGTATGCAAAGGATATGTGACCAAATATAAAAAATTATTACTTTATTCTACATTATGTTAAACTGTCCAATATTAAATTTTTTGTATGTACAAAAAATTTGTATGTACAAAAGGTTCTATAATTTCAAAACGGTTAATCCGATATGGATGAAAATACCCTCAAATTAAAACTGACAGTCTGCACTTCAACCATTGTCACTGTATCCTTTCAAACTCAAAGTGCTAGAGTACAGAACCAAAATAGAGATAATCAATGTTATTCACTTCACCTGTCAGTGGTTTAAATGTTGTGGCTGATCAGTGTATGTGGTGAAACACAGCCCCAAACCCCTTAGTCATCCATCAACATGGTGAATATCAGAGAACACACAAATGAACTGACACAAAAGGTTGTTGACCTTCATAAATCAGGCAATGGCTATATAAAAATAGCTTAATTTCCACCATTACAGCAATAGGCCTATATAATAAGTTTAAAGCAACTGGAGCTGTGATGAACCTACCTGGAAGAGGACACAAGTGTGCCCCCAAGCACAGTGAGGAGGATGGTTTGAGAGGCAAAAATTTATCAAAGAATCAGTTTGAGTATTGCAGAGGAGTTGGTTGCATCCTGGGGTCACCAATTCTCCAAAAGTACAATTATACGCCACCTCTATGCCAACAAGCTATTTAAAAGGCTCACCAGAAGAAAGCCTCTGCTGTCATCATATACAAATGTCAGTGCCTGGAGTTTGTTACTGGAATTTAGATTGGAACCGGGTGCTATGGTCAGACGAGAAAGAAATCAATCTTTTTGGCAATAAATACCAAAGGTGGGTTTGGCATAAAAAGAGGCATAGTTATGCAGAAAATACCCTTGTCCCCATTGTGAAGTATAGTGGTGGAGCTACGATTTTGTGGGGCTGTTTTTCCTCCAAAAGCCCAGGGTAGCTTGTTAGGGCACATGGCATCATAAACTCCATCAGATACCAGGAGATTTCAGACCAAAATCTGGCTACCCCTGCCAGAAAGCTAAAGGTGGGCCAGCAGGACAGGCTGGATCTTTCAGCAGGACAGGCTCATCAAACATTACAGAAGACTCAGTCACTCAGTGATTTCTTTTTCCTCTGATAAATGGTATTTAACACAATTAAACTACACTACATGGCTGAAAGTATATGGGCACCTGCTCATCCAACATCTCATTCCAAAATCATTGCCATTAATATGGAGTTGGTCTCCCCTTTGCTGCTTTCCACCAGAGGTTGGAACACTGCTGCGTGGATTTGCTTCTATTCAGCCAGAATAACATTAGCAAGGTCGAGCACTGATGTTGGGAGACTAGGCTTTCCAATTGATCCCACAGGTGTTCGATGGGGTTGAGGTCAGGGCTCTGTGCAGGCCAGTCACGTTCTTCCACAACAATCTCGACAAACCATTTCTGTATGGACCTTGCTGTGTGCAGGGGGGCATTGTCATTCTGAAACAGGAAAGGGCCTTCCCCAAACTGTTGCCACAAAGCGCAGGATCGTGTAGAATGTCTAGAATTTCCTTCAATTTATTTACTTATCTAATTTCTATTTATCAATTTTTTTGCACATCGAAGATATATGATAAACAAACTGAATTTAATCCGGCACATTTTCCTCATATTAACTGAGGTTGCACATAATTCTGTGCACAAAGGTGATGACTGTGTTGTCCTCGTGCATGTGTGGTTGGACCCAGTCATCAAAGCAGATGTACTAGATCCCACTAGAATCATGATAAATAGTTGTGTTTTAATAGCCGAGCTTGTGGGAGGATGAGAGTAATGGCAGACATCTATACCAAGTACAGAAAAATATGAAAACATTAGGATTTTATGGAAATAATTTAAGGGAGCAGAAATTCAGGACATGCATTCAACACACGGGTTTAAATAATATCCTGCATATACTTTACATTTTATAACTTTTTTCCTTTTAAAGTGATGTCTTTATTGTTGCCAGGTTATTATCAGTAATTATGACTGAATTAGGGGGCTCTTTCACTGTTGCTCTAACATTTGTTCATTAGTATGAGCTCTGGCAAAGAAAATAAGTTTCCATGCCAATAATGTATTCAATTAGATTTAAATGAGGGAAATAGAGAGAAAAAGGATGGCAGGAGCCTAATGCTCACCCTGGAGACAAATATGTGTTTTTACAAAATACTGCACTCTCTCTACTGTCATATACAATGCAACTGTCGTGTCGTGTTTCTTAAATGTCCATAAGAGACCATTACAAATGTCATTCCTTGAGAGTTAATTTAGTCAAGGGTTAAATTGTTTTGAGATAAACACAAATACAAAAGGGTAATTATTTTACTATTCCCTGATGGACCAAAGGCCTTTCCTTTCTCTTCTCAAATAGGAATATCACTTGAATGATCTCTGTTTGGAATCCAACACACCGCTACTAACCTTGATTTTCCAATTGTCTGAGAGTGAATAGGCCGCATTTACACTGCAGGTCTTGATGCCCAGTTCCGATTTTTAGCCTATATCCGATTTTTTTGACCGCCTGTTTACATCTACTTTTGAAAGTGACCCATATCCGATACCTGTGTTTACACTTGCTTAACACTTGAAACAACCCGCATCCGTACAAGAGGGTTTGGTTACCGAAACGAAAAAACGAAAGTAAACAACCAGCCGGCACTTTCTCGCAATGGACGCAAATAATTCAAGCAATTGCTTTCCGAAGCATCTTTATTTATTTATTATTTTTAATTTTTTTGCGCCGACTCTTCGCCCCAAAGGCTTAAAAGACAGGTAACCTCGGCAGGTGTCCACTGGCCTGAGCCTTCGTCCTCCATTTCACTTGCGCCGTTTTTTTCCCCCAGCGGAGAGTAGTTGTACACGTGAAAGTAACGTTATACGTCATTAAAATGCAAAAAAGTACAAGATCGTCGCATTTTCAATGACGTGCGAATCACAATGACAGGGGCTGTGTTCGGAATCGCCCCCTATTCACTCCCTCCCTATACACTACTTAGGGAATCTACATAGGGCACTAGATTATGGAGGATTATTCAACCCAAAATTAAAATGAAAATGAAAACGAAAATGAAAATGAAAACGAAAACGAAAATGAAAATGGAAAATGAAAATGGAGGATTATTCAGCCCAAAATTAAAATTAAAATTAAAATCTTTTTATTTTCGTTTTCATTTTCATTATCATTTTCATTATCGTTTTCATTTTCATTTTCATTTTCATTATCGTTTTCATTTTCATTATCGTTTTCATTTTCATTATCGTTTTCATTTTCGAACTGTACTGTCTATGTTAATGAGGGGGTATGGTCAAGCAAGCAGGGTGGGCCTCATACAGGTTTAGTGCAGTAGCACTTAATGAACACTAGGGGGAGCATAGCATAGGGATGGGTAACAGTCTATGCTTGATACTATGCTGTCAGGGCACTCATACGTTTTAATGTATGAAATGATGAAGAATCTGAGCAGTGTTATAAAGTATTCTTGTTTTATGAAAGAAACGGAGCTAGCTAGCCAGCGCTACGCTGTGTAGGCTATAGGTCAAACCTGCGAGGTGGAAAATCCAGGTTCAGAAAGTGAAAAGATTGCAATCATTTGTTGCAATCACCTGGATTTGCTAATTATCACAATTCTTCAGCCAAGAGGTAGGAGCTAACTAGGCTAATTAGTGAAATCGTGAGTTCATGGGTGGAAGAAACACGGCAGGACTTTTACTTTCTGACCCCTGGAATTTCCACCTCTGCAAACCTGGTAGTAGCCTACGATAGGCTACATTGTGGCAGGTTAAACGTTGGATTGGATGGTTGTGTTGTGAAATCCTCTCTTAAAATAAATGAAAAGACCGCAAATGAGTCACTGGATCGTTTAAACTTTTAACCTGGCTCCGGTACTTTAAGCGAACATTAAGGCATTGCTTCAAAAAGTCTATCGACAGCCAGATTCTATTCTATATGTTATGCAAAATGAGAAATGTTAATGTAGCCTAGGCTATTTCAAAGTGAGTCGGCTTCGTCATACATCTATCGTTAATTGTGTTTACTGTATTACACACTTCATGTGTGTGCCATGAGTCACTGGACCGTTTATTTTAACCTGGCTCCGATAGATCTAGCAAGCCTACTTCAAACGAACATTAAAGCATAGCTTCTAAAAGCTAGCTAGATTCATGACGGTCGTCAAAAAATATGGTCGCAAATATGAATAGGCTAGGGAATGAAAGCTGCGTTTTTGCGTTGTGAAAGAAAAAATATTGGTGAAGACAGCTGAAAATGGAACGCACAAAATGGTGCTATGACGTTTTATTCTATCCGGTTGTTTTAATACACATCGGAGCTAGAATCCTGAAAAATAAACAAGAATGTCTAAACTTGGAACCTGCCAAGTGTGTCGTTGTTTTTTCCCTGAGGGAATTTCACGAAGCAGAGGTGTAGCCTAGCTACTAAACGAGATTAAGGGGTTAGACAGCTCATTTAAATTTCCACCCTGGATTTTCTGTATATCACAAAGCCGACTCACTTTCAAATACATTAATGTCTCGATAGACTTTTAGAAGCTATGCCTTAATGTTCATTTGAAGTAGGCTAGCTAGATCTATCGGAGCCAGGTTAAAATAAACGGTCCAGTGACTCATGGCACACACATGAAGTGTGTAATACAGTAAACACAATTAACGATAGATGGGTAACATAAACACTTATGAGAGCTATTTTAGGATAATAATAAACAGCTAGCAAGCTCAATTTAAGAATTAACCCTGGATTTTTTGTATGACGAAGCCGACTCACTTTCAAATAGCCTAGGCTACATTAACATTTCTCATTTTGCATAACATATAGAATAGAATCTGGCTGTCGATAGACTTTTTGAAGCAATGCCTTAATGTTCGCTTAAAGTACCGGAGCCAGGTTAAAAGTTTAAACGATCCAGTGACTCATTTGCGGTCTTTTCATTTATTTTAAGAGAGGATTTCACAACACAACCATCCAATCCAACGTTTAACCTGCCACAATGTAGCCTATCGTAGGCTACTACCAGGTTTGCAGAGGTGGAAATTCCAGGGGTCAGAAAGTAAAAGTCCTGCCGTGTTTCTTCCACCCATGAACTCACGATTTCACTAATTAGCCTAGTTAGCTCCTACCTCTTGGCTGAAGAATTGTGATAATTAGCAAATCCAGGTGATTGCAACAAATGATTGCAATCTTTTCACTTTCTGAACCTGGATTTTCCACCTCGCAGGTTTGACCTATAGCCTACACAGCGTAGCGCTGGCTAGCTAGCTCCGTTTCTTTCATAAAACAAGAATACTTTATAACACTGCTCAGATTCTTCATCATTTCATACATTAAAACGTATGAGTGCCCTGACAGCATAGTATCAAGCATAGACTGTTACCCATCCCTATGCTATGCTCCCCCTAGTGTTCATTAAGTGCTACTGCACTAAACCTGTATGAGGCCCACCCTGCTTGCTTGACCATACCCCCTCATTAACATAGACAGTACAGTTCGAAAATGAAAATGAAAACGATAATGAAAATGAAAACGATAATGAAAATGAAAATGAAAACGATAATGAAAATGATAATGAAAATGAAAACGAAAATGAAAAGATTTTAATTTTAATTTTAATTTTGGGCTGAATAATCCTCCATTTTCATTTTCCATTTTCATTTTCGTTTTCGTTTTCATTTTCATTTTCATTTTGGGTTGAATAATCCTCCATACTAGATAGGGATTCACTGGTGGAAAAGAAGGAGGTGATTTCGGACACTACATAATCTGAATAGGTTACTTAGCAACGCGCGACGCTTGCGTGACAGCGATCACCGGCTTGGTGAGAAAGCATGCAAGAAACGGTAAAAAAGTGTTCTTTTTTATTTTGAACAAGGGTTTTGTTGTCTCGTTGTACGTATATAGGTAAGTTAGGTAACAAGGTAGCTAGCTAGCTAGCTAATTAAGTAGCATTTTCCATTAAACAGTAATAATTGTTAAATAAAAAAAATAGTTAACACTTTATAATATATTTAATCTACCGCGTTTATTTATATTTCGGTTATAAAACCGATTAAACTGATTTAATATAGGCTGCAAGATGAAACTTGCATTTATATTTACATTTCTAGACCAGCGCAGGCTCAACCGTCGCCATCTTGACAAAAAAATGTCTCCGGTCATGTAGTGTACATAGTTTGTACCCTACATTTTGTGGTGCATTGTGGGGGATATTGAGTGCACTACTTAGGGTGTCAAATTGACATTTTTAATTTTGGACACCCTACAAAATGGCCGACGCCCTAAATAGTGCACTATATAGTGAATAGGGAGCGATTCCGAACACAGCCAGGGATATCCGATCTGTCCGTTTAGATGGCAGTCGCATTGGCAGATATCCGATTAATATCAGATTTATTTCCACATATGATTGAGGCCTGAAACGGATCTGAGAATATACGATTCCATGTGCTTTTTTCCTGTTTACACGTTCATAATACATATCCGATCTGTGCCACATGTGAGCAAAAAATCGGAATTGGGTCACTTTTACCAGGTAGTGTAAAGGCAGCCTAAGTGAGAGATTACTGGTAAATACAATGGTGGTATATAAAACATAGCCTAAGTCACAATGCATTACAGACAGACAAGTTTTATGGTGACACAGGTCCATGTATTTATCTGAGACATTTTCTTGCGACTTCTAATATCTTACATATAATTTCCTCCCTAGCGTCGATATGTATTGAAGTGCTAGAGTAGGCTCTGCTTTCCACAAAACAAATTTTTTGATAAAACTGACTTTGTGAGGGGAACTTGTGGACTGATTTAATCAGTCTACCAGTCTTAACTCCACTTATGGTGAGGCTTTAGATTTTAGATTAGGCCAAGATTTCTGTCACGCACTTTGTTGCGTGGACCATATGCACGATAAAGGCCTAAACCATCACGTTAAAGGAACAGTAGGCTGTATGCCAGGTCAGTCCACATATTGTTTATCTCGTAGTTAACAGCAGTAGTTAATAAAAATGTTTGCTTGAGCTGAAATTTGGTAAGCGACGACAAAAACAATAGCCTACTATTTAGGATTTGGGAACACAATGACTCTAAAGGATATTTGTTGTAGCCTAGGCCTATATCCTATTGCGATATTTTATTGAAGTTACCTTTTGCTGTATTTAAACGCGTAGTTGGCTTCAATGAAACCGAAAACAACTATTTTGGCCCAGTAGCCTAGTTCGTCACATTTCAAGAGGGCTTTTTAAAGTGTAGTCTAGGCCTACCCTACTGTTATTTTAAAGTAGCCCAGGGTAAAATACTTCAAAATCTTCCTTTCAAAATAAATCTAAAGTAGTCTACATAAAAATAACTCAATCAGCCACATTCAACATTCATTCTTGCCGTGTTTCAACGTGTTTTCACGCCTGAGAAATGATGAAGATTGTTTTTGGAAGTAGGCTATTTTTCATTCATGAAAGGCATTATAGAGCGAAAACGTGGATGAATCGTGAATTTCAAAATGACGTTTTAATAGGGATGTTATTACAAACGTAAAGAGTGTCATTATCTTTCCATAGTACTTCCGTCACTCCGTGCTCCCCTGATATTTGGAAGATTAAGGTAGTCCTACGCTACCACCATAATCGTGCTGATACGGCTGCTGATTTTTCAGACATTCTTTGCGACAGTAATTCCACATCTGAAAATTAGTGCTCATTGGTAAAGATACATAACCCAAGAGCATGCTTTTTGTTTAATTTTCATTTGTTCATCTCGTAGATACTGCTCATCTCCATGTGTCACCTGTCAGATATGGTCTAGTGTTCTTGACAGAGTAGCCTACTATTGACAGTAGTAGTGTTCCATCACATATAAACTGCCAACATCGTGCGCAGTGCTGTGGACACATTGTCCTCTGCTTGCGGGTACTAACCACCGTAGGCTACCGACTGTGGTTTATCCTAAGTGCCGCCGTGGATAATGGGTTTAAATGTAGGCTACATTATAACTAAAGTAGCCTACGTGTCGATATATCGTTTATTTGTGAGATGTACCGGTTTATTGTGTCTGCATACGTTCATAGTGGGGAAAAAAAACCGGCCTAGGCTACTACTAGCACCGAGTGGCCACAAAAACATCCAATCAGCCCCTTTTTCAATCTTACAATACCGATAAGTAATACAGTTCCCTCCACAATTATTGGCACCCCCCTGGTAAAGATGAGTAAAAAGGGTTATACAAAATTCACCTTTTGGTGAATTAGCTTAATCTCACTGAAAAAATGCAAAAATCCAACCTTTAATTGAAGTTAATTTATTCTGAGAAAAAAAAAATCCCTCATCGAGAAATAATAATTTTTAGCAAAACCACGTGTGCCACAATTATTGGCACCCCTGCATTTAATACTTTGTACAACCTCCCTTTGCCAATAAAACAGGCTTCTCCCGTAACATCTAATAAGGTTGGAGAATACAGAGCAAGGAATCTGTGACCACTCCTCTTTACAAAATCTCTCCAGAGTCCTAGGTCCTCTCTTGTGCACTCTCTTCAGCCCACAGGTTTTCAATGGGGTTTAGGTCAGTGGACTGAGACAGCCATGGCAGAAGCTTGATTTTGTGTTCAGTTACCCATTCTTGTGTTGATTTGGACGTATGTTTTGGATCATTGTCCTGCTGGAAGATCCAACGGCGACCCAGTTTTAGTTTCCTGGCAGCCAGATTCAGATTTAAAATGTCCTGGTATTTCATGGAGTTCATCATTTTTTCAGTGTGAGACTAAGCCAATTCACCAAAAGGTGAATTTTTTATAACCCTTTTTACTCATCTTTACCAGGGGTGCCAATAATTGTGGAGGGCACTGTACTTGTGTACAAAAGCCTACAACTATACACAGTGGTGCTCAAAAATGCACTGTTGTTTTGTTACATAAGACAAAAAGCCGGTCCATAACTGGAGGACTTCAGACAGACACGGTAGGTTTTTTCTTCCAATTTCAGGGAGAAAGGTGTTGAATTCAGTTTTCTGTGAACATCTGTTATTTTACCCTTGAACAGCTAATGAATTATTCAAATATTCATACTGATTAAAATGACTCCAGAAGCCTACTCAAATTTGAACATTTATTTGGAAAAGCAATCCATTCCACAGCGTTCGTTTCGATGGACAATGTTTTTATGAAGCCAAGCCTATAAGGTTACATTTTAATAACCTCAACTCCTTGCACATTCTGTCACAATACATGATCTATATGCTCAGCAGAAGTTATGATCCACAGTGCTCACAATCAAAAACACAGAACCCATTTAGAAACTTACTGTACGTCGCTTTGGATAAAAGCGTCTGCTAAATGAATGTAATGTAATGTAATGTAGAAAGCTGACGGAAGAAACAGAAGCGAACGGCAGCTTTTTTTTTTGCGTTTCATCGAACTCCTAAAACTTGCCTTACAATGGTTTAGCTTCTTCAAAATGACTACAAACTCAAAGTGATCGACATTGAATTTCAATAAGGCTTCATTTGAGGTCTCAAATATTCAACAGAAATAAAGCAATATTCTTAGGTGTTTAAAAAAACCAACCAAAAAAAACATCCTTTGAGTGATGTAACAATCCACACGATGCTCTTGTGTTCCACATATACCACCTTCAGGAAATACAAATTAGGTATGCAGAATACTCATCCACTTATTTGAAACCCACATCCAGAGGCCCATTTGGTCATTTAAAAGGCATTAACAGAACTTTTCTATTACACTGCAGCTGGAATATCCCCACCATAAATGTACCTTTACTCCATAACTGAGAATTAGTTAACAAGGTAACATCCCCTTAGTGCTGCTGGGTCTGGGCAGCTGAGGAAGTGCCTGGAAGCAAGGCGGTCCTGTAGATGCCACAGATCTGCCTGAATGGCTAACGCTGGTGGCATCTGAAGCAGTGGGGACGGCTCTCTCTGATACCTGGGATAATGATCCCCTCCATGAGTAAGCAGGCCCTGCTCCAGGTTAATCGACGCTGGGGTTAGAAGGACAGATTTAGGGCTCTCTCACACAGCGCCCCTCGCTTAGGCCAGCATCCTCCGATGGGTTCGGGGAGGTGGCAAGGGCTGGACTGGTGAAGGAGCCCGCAGGGAGTCCTCATGGCCGCCATTCGCTCCCGAAACATGACCAAGAATAGCCAGCGACAAAGTTCTGGCGTCTGACATTACTTAACAGGTCTTGATGGGGCCGGTGGTGGTCACTGCAAGGCAAAGAACTGTGCAATCAGATGACAGTTCAAAAATGCAGTAGACTGAAGAGAACAGTGGCACCATATATTAAAAAATACTTGACATACTGAAATATTAATGGGATCATCTGGTTAAATAATTAAATGCAAGGAAGGCTAGGTCATCCTGGTCTTAGAGTTTGACTTTGTCCAACCTCAGCATACGGTAAGATGCGCAATTTGCATAAAAAACCATACCCCACACTGCATAAATAATAAATTCTCACATGCAAATTAGTAATGTGTAGTCTTCACGTCTGAGCTGTTCTTCAAAACCTGACACTCAGACTTAGATACAATTCTTTGTGTAAAATGAACATACCAAAATAAAACAAAATGCAAACCGTGAAACTCGCTCAAATCCCATGAAACCACTTGTCTCAAAAAGGCAATTTGGAAACAGCTGTCTAGAGAAGCATTTAAAGTAAAGTGCTTCAAGGTAACCTTCATTCGACATTCATACCGCATGGTGCCAGGTTTTGCAATATTGTGTGAAAAAAAATATTTAAAGTGAAGAGATTTGAAAGTGAAGTTAAATGAAAAAATATATAATGAAATCCACCCTAGCTATAAAGAACTTAGAAGACAGCATTTTCTCAAACTGCTCAAAACTTTAAACCTAAATACAAAACTAAATAAACCCTACTGTTATTGCCACAGCTCAATTTCCATAGGCTAAACTTTTTCCCAGAGCAGATATATCAAAACCTTAAGAGACGTTTTTCTGATTTTACATTACAGTATGAAAACAAAATGACAAATTATGTCATAGTAATAACTAGCTAAGTTACACTATGAACATAGCAGTTATTCTCACCCCCACCCCCTTTCTGGGGCGAAACCTGCAGTTTTACAAGAGGTGATACAAAGTGAAGTGAGTCCTCTTGCAAATATCAGCATGCATATATGAGGTACTTTTGATTTCTTGATTTCCACGTGCTTATGTTATTGGTTAGTGATTTTAGTCATGCGAAAGGTTTGATAGGTACTCTGCAGTGATTGGAAGTCTTAAAGCTGGAGTACACAACTTTGTAAAACGGTCGCATTTGTTGTCAAAACATTTCAAAATGTTAACACCCTTTGGCCCTGCCCACAGAGAAAGGGACACACCCCTAACCCCACTACTTCCACAGACATCGTCCTGAATGAGCATGAGTTTTCTATCTAGATACAACTGCAGGATTACAGACCGGTATAGCCAATGTTACATTAAAAATGTCAGCTACAGGAGTCCAGGTAAAACAACGGAATCGTTTCTGTTGTTGCTGCATCACACCGAGTTTGTGTAGCGTTAGTCTGAACCTGAACCAGGCATGATCTGTCTACAGCTGGCATGCATGGCGATATAGCCGAGTAGCTGGTTCTAGCTAACGCAATCTATACGAAAGATAAACTTTAGAAAACATTTCCTTCTTCCAAAAACTAGCCGCCGGTCGAAGTAACGTTAAGTATAATAGCAACGTAGCTACTATTCATTATAGGTAATTACAATTGGCTGGCAAGCAGAAAGTCCACTGGTAAATTAGTTAAGTGTTGAACATATTGACCTACCTGTTCAGTAGAAACAATGGGAGCTCCACGTCTGTCTTTAAACCAACCCGCTCCCGAACATCTCGCCACCGCCTAAAATGAGCACCCGTTTACTCTAGTTTTAGAGCAAGCTTTATCCAAATACTTTTTTTTTTCTTTGCGTGAAATGGCCCTGGTCTAACAGGTCGCTTCTCCGCCATTGTTGGTGAAATGTCTAGCTGATGAACGCGCAAGTTCAATCTCATTGTTGATTGGTTCGCGATGTGAACGTGATTGGTTTATGTCATGCGCCACTTTGTTTTGAAAACAGATTTGGGCCGAATTGCCTGGTTTTAGAATGTATAATTTCAGGGTATAAACAAAGTGTATGGTGCTGGATTTCTTACAGGAATTCTTTATACGACTGCTACCAACTAAGCATGACCGTTCCCCGATATTTTTCTAAAGAGTAGGCCTACTTTACAGAGCACTTGCTACTGTATTATCTTGCTACACGGTTATTTTTTCTAGAGGTCATAATCACACTTCCTGAACCAATGGCCATGTGCAACTCATACTCACTTGGCTTTTTTGCATCCAAATGCAATGGCATGAATACTGACAAGTACATTTTATATTTCAAGCTGCCAAAATATATCCACACCATTTGTTAAAGAGTTTATTCTCGATTCTCAGAACGTTTCACCGGTTCACCTTTTCAATGGACCTGGCCACATACGTCTCACATAATAACCATGGAACAGGGAGTAGGTTTAATCACAGTTCCTCCATCGCGGCACTGACATGTGAAAGGAACCCCCGTGGAAACTGCTCATTGGATGGAGCCCTGCGGAGAGCGCGTGCCTAGGTCAGCTGACCCACCTGTATGTCGGAGGGTTTGGTCAGCGTCACTCCTGCACCAGCGGGGCTGAGCGTGGTGACTCTGCTGGGCTGTCCTCGCAGCGTCACCGTGATGGTGGTGGGGACTTTGAGCCCGGCTGCCAACACATAGGGAGGGAGTGGGTTACAGGGGCCACTCCCTTTCACCTCCCCCTTCCTCTCTCAGGGGCCACTCCCTTTCACCTCACCCTTCCTCTCTCAGGGGCCACTCCCTTTCACCTCACCCTTCCTCTCTCAGGGGCCACTCCCTTTCACCTCACCCTTCCTCTCTCAGGGGCCACTCCCTTTCACCTCACCCTTCCTCTCTCGGGGCCACAGCACCCATTCAGACCGCATCCATCTGACAGACAGATCCACTAGGGACTCATTTCCACCACAAACGTCTTTAAGGTGCGGTTGTTTCCAATGGAAACAATTATATACATATATTATATATTACAATCGCTGGGCATATAGGTCAGTATGTTTGGCTGAATAGTTAATGAACAATGAATTTTGGTATCTCTGTTCATGTTATTTATCCAGATCTAGGTCTAAATGGTTATATTATTAGTGACAGTCCCCAACACATACAGTATACTACACTGTAAAAAAAACAAAAAAAAAACAGTTGAGAACTAAATTTCAAGGCAACTTCATATTTTTGAGCTTTGAGCTTAACCGAGATCCGTTATGCCAACTATCATTCATTAGTTCAGTTAACACTAAATTTTAAGTTTTTCGAACAATGAAATGTAAGTTTTCTAAAGAAAAAAACAACAACGAATGAATGTTAGCTGGCATAACTTTACATGAAAATCTAAATTAAAACTCAAAAAATTTGTGAAGTTGCCTTGGACTTTTGAGTGCTGAACTTTTCTTTTTTCTTTTTAAAGCAGATATGCTCACTGTCCCAATGTTACACAGCTTCTCTTTCCATTTTAGCGACAGCCAAAATTTATGTAGCACACTAAATTTACATCAGCCCATTGCTAAAGAGATATTTTGAAAATTAAAGTTTTAAGCTATAGGGCACTTTTCCAGTGAATCCTGAAACCAGTGTAGAACTTCTGATATTTTAATTTAACCATTTATTTTGCCCTTTTACATTTTCATCAGTTTCATTTTTAAGAAGAAAAAAAAGAAAACTGTTAAATTTCCATTCTTTATTACTGCAATGACAGAAAGTGGTACAAATGGATAGAATTGTTTTCACCACTCATTTAACCTTTTTGTCCTGCCTGATGCAACAGTAAAGAGTTGTGTCTCAATGCATGGCTCTGAGTGACAGCCTGGGGCTCTGCTTGCGGCTGATTGGTCAGTGATGTCTGAATTGATTTGCAAGAAAAGAAACATGTAGTGAACTCTAGGTAAATTTTTTTTATAAAATTATATACACCCGAAGGAGTGTTCTGGCAGATGAATACGGTCTGAAATGAGCTTACATTAGAATGAGTTGGCACAATTTGAAAAGTTAGCCATAAATGTAATGAAACTATTTCACTCTTCCACTTCATGTTAGCTGTTCTTGAGTAATTTAAGAACAATTTTTAAAACAGTGGCATTTAATTTTCACAATGTGTTGAACACATTTTTAACGTTCAGTTTCTCAAATTTCGTCCACCTCATTTTGTGCAGACTTGTGGGTCTTTTTATTGAGGAAAAAAAGACAGATAAACTGTATATTGTAAGCATACTGTTAAATATTAACATGGATACAAACACAAACCGTAGCTTTATAATAAGCACTTATACACACACATGCTAAACTGCTGCAGAGGTAATTTTTATGTTGTTGACAAAACCTAAAATTCCATCCACGAATCCTCCCTGACGTCAGCATGTCATCTATCAGGTTCTCCAATCCATTACTACTACAATTTTCCTGTAGTGCTGACCGAGCCCATTGGCGAGTAGCACACTACTCTAATTCGCCGGTGTTGCTGACTGCGTCAACCCGTGAGCCGGGAAGGGCCAATCAGCGAGGCCGCCTCGGCTTGGCAGAGCGTGACGTACCGGCGCCCTGGTTGGAGATGTGGGCCAGTCCGGGCAGGCTACTCGCCAGCTTGGCCAGCCCCCCGTTGGTGAGCAGCTGGTGGATGGCAGTAGTCTTGGTCACGCCCCCTGTGGAGGCCACCGGTACTGCTCTGACGAGGGTGCTGCTGCCGCTGCCAATGGAGCCCAAAACCTGGCTCTGGATCCTCCCCCCAGGAGCCTGTGAGGAGAGCACAAACAGCAGGAAGTTATAGGGGCTGGGGGGGAGTGTTGTCCTAGATAGGGATGTTAATCAAACAGCCGCAAATGTATTAAAGCAATGAGTTTTAAACATCTAAAACGTTAGACAATTAGATGGCAGCAACAATTACAAATGAAATGCTTGTGTGGTGCTGTACATAACAGCATGCAGGCAATGCCACGTCTCTCAGTGAAGACTCAGTGTTGGATTTTGACTGGAAATCCCTCCCTAACTGTAACCAGTCAGAAACCAGAGCACTACTATATCTGGAGGACATGGACGTCAAATTTAAAGGCAAATAATGACATCCAGAGTTCTGTGGCCCTTTTTGAGCAGTTCCAGTTCTTCCAGCTGAACTTGCCTGGGTTTGTTCCAATACATTTGCGCATATTTTCAGCGGATCAAAAAAAATCACACAACCCCCTCTGCGGGCGTTTTGTTTCTGCAGTTTTAACTCGTATCCTTTTGTAATTGCTCCACCGTCAGAGGTTTCACGTACAGTTCTAAATGAAAATGAGCTGCAATTATGTTCAAATCAAACAGTCAAACAAACTGCGTTAATGTGCCCACAGTTGCTGTGAAGAGCTTTGAAGTGAGCCTGTCGCAGAAATAAAGAGAGGGTGGATTAAGATGCAGAGCAGTACAGATAAAATCAGCGTTCAAACGTTTTTCTCCTGTGGTGCCGTAAGGAGGGAGACGTCTGGTGGTTAGGGCGTCTCCCTGCAATGAATCATGGGAATTTAGGAGTACGTCAGTGCGTAGTGACCTGTGTGGTGCTTCCCACGCTGGCCGCTGTGGAGGGCATGCTGTGGGACTTGGTCACGATCTCTTGGAGACTGAAGCTTAGGCCCTGTAGCAGGCTGCTGGCAGAGGGGGCCGCTGCACACATTGAGATAAAGTTTCAGACCAAAGGCGCTTCAACAGGTAGCAGCTGATACTGAAATCTGCAGTCGGGCAGTACCGTGGGCAGCCACGGGGGCCTGTGTCTGGACCGGTGAGGAGGACCCCGATCCTATGCGGCTCTGAAGGGTGTGTACGGAGCCGGAGCCGGAGGACATCTCCGAGAGGCCCCCAGACCTGCAGCAAAACAGACACGCAAACACACCGCCATGTTAATCAGCATCCAAGCCAAGGTGATTTCAGTTAGCATAGCGGTGAGTATCCCCGCCTGTCAAGGGGGAGACCGGGGTTCTATTCCCCCACAGGGAGAAGTAGGTTAAGGGAAGCAGTGTAGCATGATGCTTAGGAAACACAGCTTACTCTGTAACTCAACGGTCGTGGATTCAATTCTCCACTGTGGTGCTGCTGTTGTAACCCTGAGTAAAGTACTTAACCAGAACTGCTTCGGTAAAAAAATATCCAGCTGTATAAACGGATTGTTGGTAAAACTACAATCTGTGCAGGTCGCCACGGGTAAGTTGTGCTTAAACGGCGAAATGCAACAATGTAATTTTCACAGCAGCAAGCCTTTCCCACTTTCACACAGATTGTCGCAGGGTTTTTAGATTTTTACTGCTCCTGCAGCATCTGGCTCCAGCTCGTTTGCAACAGCTGGTGCAGCTCTGAGTGGCACACCAGAGGATGTGTTGTAGGCCATCGTACACACCTCTGTGCCGTGAGCAGGCCGGACAGCTCCTTGGCTCCTGACACAGTCTGCCCCACTGTCACAGTGAGAGGCTTCCCTGAGGACCCCACTGCAGAGGGAAAAACAGGAAGAGAAAGGACTGCTTAGAGCTGCTGTTGAACACTACTCAACTAGTACAGTAAAGAGAGTAGTGTATAGACATTATTATTATTTTTTTTCTTAGGAACTTAAGACAACTGTAATAACATGATATAACAGAGGCTGTAAACTAATGGCAATGGAATACAAACATGGGTAATTGAAAAATGTAATACAAGTCAAGACAGGCCATAGGTGGCTATGAATCTAATCACCGACGGCATACTATTATAGTAGCTTTAAGGATCAAGTTCATAGTGCTGTACTCATTTTTGTTTTAGCTTTACATTAAAAAGTCAAAGTGAATGTCTTTGCCAAACACGAATCAACTTCCTTGGAAGGATTTTTAAAAGACCCTATAAAGGGACGGATAATGACAGTTTAAGCAAGCGGCTTACCTTCGTGAGCGGTAGTGGTGTTGGCGCCCCCAGCCGTCTCTCCGTGGGACAAGATTGTGACTTTAATCTTGGCTCTCTTGGATGCCTTGGCAGGGGTGGGGCTGGGCGTCTGCCTCCTCTTCAGATGGGTGCGCGGGTCCTCTCGCTCGAGCCCGTCAGCCTGCTCACTGGAGACCGGCACTGTCACACAGATAGCAACCCTCCCAGTCACTGCGCCAACACTGTGCATTCTACTGTGCATCTGAACCTGCAGCAACCCCCATAATCCACGTATTCTATTATACACCTGGACCTGCAGCAACCCCCATAATCCACGTATTCTATTATACACCTGGACCTGCATCAACCCCCATAATCCACGTATTCTATTATACACCTGGACCTGCATCAACCCCCATAATCCACGTATTCTATTATTCACCTGGACCTGCAGCAACCCCCATAATCCACGTATTCTATTATACACCTGGACCTGCAGCAACCCCCATAATCCACGTATTCTATTATACACCTGGACATGCAGCAACCCCCATAATCCATGTATTCTATGAGACACCTGGACCTGCATCAACCCCCATAATCCACGTATTCTATTATTCACCTGGACCTGCATCAATGGAAGGAAATTGCTCAATTCCATTTAGTGTTGGAAAATTTTTGTGACCTATATTTAAAAATTTTATTTCAGATTTTTCCCCATTTTAGTAGCCAATTGAACCCCTATTCTAATTCAATTCCCCCCCCGTAGCAACCGCTAGAGAATCACCGCTGCACAACCCCGTCAGACGGCAGCAGGACGGAGATCGCCACGCCCTCTTCAGGGCACGACGACTCCTAGGGCTCCTGACCGTAGTTCCAACTCGCCCAGGGCCGTTCTATGCGCAGCGATTCTCTCCGAGCCCCTCCCCCCACCCGGAAGCAGCCGCCAATTGGTGCTTCCACGGGGCGCCGGCCATGCTCGGATCTGGCAGGACCGGGGAGTGAACCCCAATCCTTGGAGCACAACCGCACCGACTGAAAGTCGGCGCTTTTACCGCTGTACTACCGCGACGGCCTGTGACCTATATTTAACAACAAAGAGGACTACTTAAAAATGTTGGGGAAAAAAATAATACCTGACACTAATATAAGTATACAATTATTTTTAGGATTGGTCAGAGGAAAAGTATTCAGGTTTTGAGTGAGCCGTACTAATCATAGGTCAGAGCAATTGACACTGCTATGCAAAGACAAAGAACCTGAGGGCCATTCACATTAGCAAACTGGACCAGAATAGAACTTTTCACAGCCACAGCAAACGTATACTGAGATTACCGACTGATCACAATGTTCTCACCAGACATAAATCGAGAGCTGCACAATGCACCATAGTACACACTTTACACACATGAACAAGGTTCAACAGCCACCAATCTGTTTAGGAAATGGAAAGGCTTTTAACAATCCCCAGGATTTTGTGGTATAATTATTTATATTTAAAGGTGCTATAGGTAACTTTTTCACGTAGACAAATAAAAAAAATAAGACATCCACAGAGCAAGCAGAAAGATGCACAGTAAAAGTATGGCATTTCCTCAGAAAATTTATATTGACTGTGTAATTTCAAATATATTTGACAGTCTATAAATCGTGTTTTGTTTATGTCTGCCTGTGACATCACATACTGGGGTTACCGCCTCCAACTACGCTCCTGAGCCAGTAGTACATTCTTTTGCTCAAGACTAAAATATGCAGCCAGTTAGAGAAGTTACAGTGAAGAACTGACTGACTTTGCTGGAAAAGGATTCTCCAGGCTGCATAATCAATGGAGAATTTTAAAGTTAGCCATCTAGCTATTGTTCAATCACAGCTAACGTTAGTCTACATGTATATCGAACAACAATGCACATAGCTAGCCCACAAATCACATCACCTAGTGAGCGAAAGATGGAATCTAGACGACTAGAGGGATAGAAATCTAAGTTGAGAGATGTTTTGATATAAACGGACAAGGTTAACCCCAATGTGTCGGTTTATTCGGATATAGCCTGGACATGTCCTAGATGGCTAGAAACTCAGTTTTCAACCAGATGTAACTGGGGTTTTTGCCTAAATGGCAAATATATTTCAACACAAAAATATTCACTGGGCACTAGCAATCTGTGTACCTAACGCATTGCTCTAACATATTGCAAAGTTGCTAGATAAATATATTGTTTATTTATAACTTGTCCGACGTAAGACTCATCACTTGACATTTTGGATGCTACAATAGCCAGCTTCCCGTCACACTACGTTCAACAATGTGCCACCAACACGCACAAAGACGCAGGCTGTAATGCAATCTGGCAACCACTCGCGGGGGCGGAGTTTCGACAGAGCAAAGAGCGAGAGGGTGTCATCCCTTGGGTTGGGATTGCAGTTCTCCCTTGTGGACACTAGATGGGGTTTCAAATTATACATTGCTCCTTTAATTCTGCACGGAGGAAAAAATACCCAATACAAGCCAGAACCTATGCCAAAACCCTTGTTGCATAACCCTATTTACAATAAGTTTGCGACATAAAACAGAAAACTTACTTGCCAGCAGCAAATTGGAATCGTTTAAGTAGAGAAAAAAACCTGCAACCAGACTACCTAGCCATTGTTAACCATTTGCCAAAGGCTAAGTAAGAAAAATGCAATGCAATGTATAGCGGTCATCATCATTAGGAACTCCAAACTGCTTCAAGGCAAGGGTTCAAAACAGCACGCTATGTATAGACTTGCATGACTTTATACATGCAGTTAACATGCTTGACAGTTCATGTGTGATGAAGTTGCTTTTTGCCCAACAGCACAATGTTCTTTGTGGCCAAATAAATTTGATCGGACACGAGTTCAGCCACAGACAAGTCAAACTTTGCCAGAGAAAACAACATTGTTCAAACTGTCCCTTGCTTGCATCCACATAGTCTGTTCCTACAATTACTATGTAAGCGGATAGCTAATGAGCATTCACTTCATGGTATTTATGAATGCTGAGATTATGTAGCCTAATTTTATGTCAAAATAGTCAAATGGAAAGCTAACCATTCCCCCTTTCCTTTCACATTAGCTGGCAATAAGTAAACCCAATCCTAAGCAGAGAATTAAGAGAATTAAGAAATACCATATCACCCTCTTCTGGCTATTTCCTATTACTACAAGTTTTCTTGCACGGTGACAAAAGTTGTAGCTTTGCTTTTAAAAAAAGCAACCAGTGAAAATTTATTTCAGTCGGTCACAGAGATATTAATTATCAGTCAATGGAAATTCAGGTTTATCCTGCCCCATTTAAGCATTCCAGTGATTTTCTTAAAAATAACAATCACTCTGTCCCATATTGTGCAGAAAATGGCTACGCACTCACACACTCCCCCAAACATGATACAGTCTGACTGACTGAAGAGAAAGAAAAGCAGGACAAAAAAAAGGGGCGATCAGGCAAAGGAAAGAAGGAGGGTGATGAAGAAAAGGAGGACAGTGTGAGAGAGAGAAAGAGAGAAAGAGAGAGAGAAAGAGAGAGAGAGAGCGAGAGAGAGAGCGAGAGATACTCACCAAAGACACAGGAGGGGGTGCCAGGAGGAAGGCTTTTCCTCACAAGCATGTTTTGTTTCATAAAAGCAGCAAACTGAGCTGGAATGAATCAGAAACAATGAAAAAGAGAGAAAGAAAGGGGAAAGTTACAGAAAGACAGAAGAGGGCAAACACCTTCTGCCCTTGTTCTGTTCTGCCCTTGACTCTGATGCAATAGTGTGACTGGGCAGTGTACAGAAGATATTACAATAATTCTCTGCCAGAAACCATGACGACAGGTTACCTTCAACCTCCGTCCAATGCACCAACAAATCCAACATGAGCTGAACATAAGCATGGTTTGTGTTGTCAAGAAACTTTATTTTTTTACAACACTTGTTTAAAGCAAAATTGGACTTTGGAAAACTTTCGTTTGTGTAGTTACCTGGCCATGATATGAGTCCAAATAGTGGCGAAATATGTTCATTCAGGAAGCAAGCGTTCCTGGTAGTAAACAAACTGACCTGCCAACATTTTGCTAGTCTTTTCTGGTAGCTTGCTAACCACATAGAAAATAGTACTTTTATAAATAATTTTAATTACACAAAAAAAAATAGGTAAGAGGACTGGTTATTGTTTGTATTGACAGAATCCGCTTTGTTTGCGTTCGTATACGTGCTAGAAGTGTCATTTTGAGACCGTTTTAGCTGCTCTATAGAAGTGAATGGAGAGCGACAAATACACTTTTCTGGATTATCACCCCAGGGGAGCACAGAGCAACTAACAAACATATTTCACCACCATTTGGACTCATATCATGGCCAGGTAACTAGCCTACACAACCCAAAGTTCCACCACTTTAAATATATACTGCTCAAACAAGTGCATTGATTTGACTGAACAGAGGCCTTAAAAAGTGGAACATTATGAAAAGGAAATCAACTTGTTCAGAAGAAATCTGAATTCCTACAAGGCTCATGCTAAACTCACTTCACCATGTCAAAAATCTAAACTTAAACTAATAAAACAAAGTGGATATAGTGTAGACACAGCCATGGAGCAACACAAAAAGGAAATAATCTAAACTTACCTACTTAGCCCATTTACGATTCACCACATGACCACCGCATCAAGTGCCACCATAACTTATTGACCACCAAGTGCCACCATACCTTACTGATCACCAAGTGTCACCATAACTTGCTGATCACCAAGTACCACCATAACTTATTGACCACCTGACCAAGTGCCACCAGTGTTCCAGTGTACAGATGATGATATGTGTGTGTACGTGTGCATGTACGTGTGTGTTGTATGAAAAGGGTTGTGCCAGTACCTTGAGCCTGTTTATGAGTGAGTACAGTCCCCGAGCGTTGCATGTGGGTCTTGAGGAGCTGAGTGGCTGTAATCAGGCTGGACTTCTGCGCTGGGGACAGGCCTGAGGTTTTGGGCTTGGGGCTGGAGGTGGGACTGCTGCACACACTGGAGAGATCCTGGGAAGGAGGTGGAAACACAAATTAAAAACACATCAGTCAACATCAATGCACTCCTCTGCATTCAATAACACAGCTCACATCCAACTGGTTCAGTCTTTTATTGGGAAAGGGGCTACAGACAAACAATCGCTTGGAGACCTTTGATTTGAAGCGAGACAACATAGAGCTCCTGTAACGGGCTTTCGGCCTGACCTCTGACCCCGAGGGGGAGATGGGGACTCTGACGGCAGGGGAGGAGGGCCGGGTCCTCTCCAGCTCGAAGGGGAGCTCCCGCCGCGGCTTCTTCTTCTTCTCCGTGTCCAGGTCGCGCGTCTCTCCGGTGCCGTGCCCGTGGCCGTCAGCCCGTGTTAGCACCCCTGTCAGGAAGTCCGCAATCTCATCCTGGACAGTAAGGGTGGCCAGAGAGTTTATTTCGTTTAATTTAATTTACATTTCTTTTACAACCGCACAAAAAAGGTTTCCAGTTTCAACTCAATTTCAAGTGTAAGGTCACAGAAGGTTCACGCAGTGACAATAATATACTTTCCAGTGAATTAATGAAATCTTAAACCTTAATAAAGGTTCTGGGGGTCACAGAAAGGTAGATATCCTAAGACTAACCTGGATGCAGCGATCCACCATGGTCTGCGTCAGTCCTTCTGACTTCATTTTTGTTGAGTTGATTCTAGGAGAGGACATGAATTTGTTCAGTGGCCAGTCAACAAAAAAAGTAAAATGCAAGTGAGGGAAACCAGTAACAAATCACATGGAATGGTATTGCTGGATGGCCCATTTTTGTCACCAGCTTTCCCTTATTCTTATTTTCTAACGTAACCCACCTGAGGTTATCGTCGGCTCCGCCCACCACCACCATGCTGTTGTCTGCCCGCACTTTCTCTCTGAACTCTTCCATGGCCTCGGTCCCACACTGGAGAGCGTTCTGACCAACCACAAACAGCACGGGGGTCTTCATGTCCAGTAAAGGGTCATCCACATCCTGTAAAAAAACAAACATTTTAGAATGTACATTGGGCTTTAACCACAAAGAATGTGGGTTAAGAGGGTACAAAATTGTGTTGAAATGACAGGTGGATGGAGACATAATTATTTAATACATTAACTGTAAAGCAATACTACCATATTAAAACAGATCAAAAAGAGAGGAAGTTCTTCTGCGACACTGATAGAAGTGGACTTCTAAATGAGGTTTACGCGTTTCACGCTCTTTAAATATTTGCATCCAAAATCACATGATATGCTTCATCATATATATATATATATATATATACACTGCCCGGCCAAAAAAAAAGTCGCACACTCTAATATTTCGTTGGACCGCCTTTAGCTTTGATTATGGCGCGCATTTGTTGTGGCATTGTTTCGACAACCTTATGCAATGTCACAACATTAATTTCCATCCAGAGTTGCAGAAATTTTTGGCTGAGATCTTGTATTGACGACAGGAGAGTCGAACCACTCCGTGAAGTGTTCTCCAGCACATCCCAAAGACTTTCAATGGGGTTAAGGTCAGGAATCTGGTGGCTAATTCATGTGTGAAAATGATTCCTCATGCTCCCTGAACCACTCTTTCACAATTTGAGCCCGATGAATCTTGGCATTGTCATCCTGGCATATGCCCATTGATGGGATAACCTGGTCATTCAGTACATTCAGGTACTCTGCTGACTTCATTTTATTGCTGCATAATGTTGCTGAGCCTAGACCTGACCAACTGAAGCAACCCCAGATCATAACACTGCCTCCAGAGGCTTGTACAGTGGGCACTATGCATGACGGGTGCAATGGCGACTTTGTTTTTGGCCGGGCAGTGTATATAAGTTAATGGCATTTGGCCTTACCCCTCTGGGTCCATTGACTGTGAGCAAAGGGAAGCCGAGGCATACTACGGCAGTCACATACTCCATAATAGAGACCTGGGGACAAATAAATACAAGAGTGAACAAACTGACATGCTCGCAAGAACCAATTACCCAGCATTCAATGTGTCAGCCAAATACATCATCCGATTTTGGTCGCGCGTTTTCTAGTTTGCATTCTAAATAAAAATCAATGAACACAAAACAAAAAACGAATACACATGTTGTCATAAACATTTCTTTGACTGTTCTTCTTCCACACCACATCCCGGCAAATGAAACCAGCACCATCTCTGGACAGAGCCCTGTACTGGCAAACCTCAACTGGAACAAAGAAAATAACAGCAGAGGAAAACTCACGTGGCAAGCGATGAGTGCGCCTACATTCCAGCCCACCAAGATAATGGGCTTGTGAGGGAAGTGGCTGTGCACCTGGACCAAGAACAGACAGAAGTGCGTTACCTCACAGCTGAGAAACTCTACAGGGACAATAATATCCTGCGATTCATCTGCCTGCGCAGAGGCTTCTGGGAGCTTCTGTAGTTCTGAGAACACAGGGCCGAGTGTTGCTACCATTTTATATTGCAAAGGAAAACAGTGAGACTTTAGAAAAATTAGACGCTTCCATGAATGCATCTTGTCCAAAATTACATTTAAACAGCTGCTTAGCAAGCCATTAGACAAGGCAACACTGAGATGCTCCTTGTTAACGTTGAGTTTCTCTCTCATATTTAATCCGATAGCATGGCTCTTTGGAGTCTGGAGTGTAATACTTTGACCAACTCGCACACCATATGGTCTTATAAGAGAGAGAAGAAAAAAATTGTTTTTTTAAGTATTTGGTGTATGAATCTGATAGTGCTTACCCAAACGGCCTGATTAAACTGATTTGCATTGGCGAGGTCTCAAATACAAACTGAATGTTTGACAGCGTTTTTCCCTACTTGGCGCACACTTGTGGGTGGGTGTGTGTGTGGTAGGCTTGTCGCGGTTGCCGGTGTTACAGGTCTTACGCGGTGGTCGGGTGCACACCGAGTGCATTACCCGCACATCGTCCCCACCGTCGTTTCGCTATTATTGTACTTTTTTGTTAAGAACCGAGTGCATCTCCGAGCCTCAGCGCCCACGTTTATGAACCCTTTCACACGTACCATTACAAATATGTGATCATTCAAGAACTGGCCCAAAAGCGTAGTCACAAATATGTGATTAGAACTTTCAGTTGAGAATGTCATCACAAAGGGTCACTGCCTTCTAAAGTGCAAACATATGACCCCAATGCGGTGCATACGAGTCGTTTACTGTTACACTGAACTGCAAATGTTGTTACAGTTGTTATCTTCAGAGTGGTCATCTAGTTTCTTTTGCACTGTCTAAGTTGACCATATATTAAATTTGTAAAAAGAAAAGATGGGGTGGGCGGACATCGAGACATTTTCAGTTTTTATAAATTGCTATAAATAGTCTAGGACTCGGAGTCACAGCTTTCTGGCGATAACAATATTATCTTTCTACTGTAAATATTAAGCAAGATATGCTCATTTAAATCTTGACAGTTACCAAACAGCGTTGTTGATTTATTCAAATAAATTACAAGTGTAGCGATCCGCCGAGTTCATTAAAAGCTAGAGATCGGTCATTCACACATACAGTCAAGCCGGAAAGTCTCCCCACCCTTTCACCTTCTCCACGTTTTATTACGTTACAGACTTATACTACAATAGATTGAGTTCATTTTTTGCCTCAAACATCTACACACAACACCCCATAATGACAATGTGAAAAAAGTTTTTTTGAGATTTTAGCAAATTTATTAAAAATAAAAAACTAAAATTTCTCATTTACATAAGTATTCATACCCCTTGCTTTAACGTATTTTTAAAGTATCATATTTCATATTTGGTCGCATATCCTTTACGTGCTGTTACTTCCTGAAGTCCGTGACCATCAACATCAAAAAACTGTCGATATCTTATTTTCAGGTACTGTTACAAGCGATACTATAACCTCTCTGCATTTGAATGGATCTCTATGGAAATTGGGGGGTGAGACTAGATTCAGCTGTAAATTACACTGGTACAGTATGGAACACATGGCTGGCTAAATGGCTGTAAGTTATCAAGGGTCTGAGCTATCAAACGAGCCCCAAACCATCACTCTGTTGCCAGATATGGAGTAGATGTGGATGGATCACTTTAAGGGTTGTTTCTCCTGACTTTTTTCCCCATAGAGTTCTATAGGAAAATGAGTCCGGAGAAATAACCCTGGCAGTGATCCATCCACATCTACTCCATATCTGGCAACAGAGTGATGGTTTGGGGCTTGTTTGATAGCCCAGACCCTTGATAACTTACAGCCATTTAGCCAGCCATGTGTTCCATACTGTACCAGTGTAATTTACAGCTGAATCTAGTCTCACCCCCCAATTTCCATAGAGATCCATTCAAATGCAGAGAGGTTATAGTATCGCTTGTAACAGTACCTGAAAATAAGATATCGACAGTTTTTTTATGTTGATGGTCACAGACTACGTTAAAGCAAATGGTATGAATACTTATGTAAATGAGAAATTTTATTTTTTTATTTTTAATAAATTTGCAAAAATCTCAAAAAAACTTTTTTCACATTGTCATTATGGGGTGTTGTGTGTAGAATTTTGAGGGAAAAAATGAATTTAATCAATTTTGGAATATGTCTGTAACGTAATAAAACGTGGAGAAGGTGAAAGGGGTGGGGAGACTTTCCGGCTTGACTGTATATATTTATATTAAGTCAGCCCACACGTTTGTGCAGAATTTAGGCATGTTCGTTTGTGTTTGTAGAGTACCTTTGTGCAGGAAAGAAACTTGTGGACATACCATTAGACGAACAGGAGGTTAAATGCTTTAAATTGCAGCTTATTTATTTATTCATCATTTTCAACAAGTCGCGCAGCGCAGTGTGTGGCCTTACCTCCAGGACTTTGCCCCTAACAGCGGCGATCATGTGTTCCAAACACTGCGCGATGCCTACGTTAGCCCCACCGTTCACAAGGTGGGTGTTAATGGGGATGACCTGTGACCAGGACAAAAAAACAAACAAAAAAAAAAAAACATACAACATCAATGCACGTCCATTGAAATCTTTCTCTTTAAAAAATGTACACTTTTCACCCTGCTGGAAGGTGGTGGTTTCATAGAATTTTGAGATTCCCGCCCTACGTTGATATACATAAACTGGAAGCCTATTATTCTGTTAACTTCTACAATACTTGATAATGTCATCACAGGTATAAGGAGAAAGGAATTGCTTCCAGGGCCAAGATGACAGACTGTGTGCGTGTGTGTGCGCGTGTGTTTATGCGTGCGTGTGTGTGTGTGTATGTGCACTGCAGGTGAGCTGACCTTCCCCAGGCAGGAGAGCTGAGACTGCCAGAAGCGCATTCGACGGGAGGTAGAGAACGCTGGATTGGTTGGCCCAGAAGGTGCGATCAGGATGAGTGGAGAGCCAGGGAGTTTGCTCTGAAATAAAAACGGACAGTTAGACTTGGTCCTTTCTCCCATGTTTTACGTACAAACTCCAGCTATTTTTAAAGAACCTGTGCAATCATTTTTTCTTGCATATCAAGTGTTCCTTAAGCGACAAGATAAAGACGTGCATTTTCCAAATATATAAACAGAACTTTTGGAGTGTTACTTGTTATTTCTAAACACCAGAAACAAAGGTCTGCCACGGAACATCCATTCAGAAGGTAGTGCCCAAGTGGTGGAGGTTCGGCTAAGGGGCAGTGTGGACTGGTGGAAGGAGTGGATGACGGGGGTGAGTGGAAGGCGGCATGAGGACTGGTCTGGATATGTGGGGTCCGGGTGATCTTGAGGATTGCAAATGTTCGTCCCGACTCAATTGAATTACCTCGACGGCGCCCCCTGGCGGCCATCGCATGGCATAGCATATCATTAGTTTGCTTAGCCTTTTGATATTACATTATAACAGTTAAAATATGATTATTTTGATTGCACAGGTTCTTTAATGCACAGGTGTGAGTGGAGAGCCTGCTGTGCTAGTCTGCGAAGAGGGAGATGGGAGCTGCACCGGCTTGTTGTGAGAAAGGACGCCCACGGCTGGGTCCCAGGGCCTCTTTAACAGCAGGGAGAGAGCCTCGGCCCCTGCTGCTCCCGTCTTCACAGAGGATGACAGCAGCATCCTGTCAATCAGAGAGGGCAGCTGCACACAGAGAAAGGCAGGCAGGAAGTTAGAATGTGACATCATTATCAATCATGCTTCATAGTCTCCCTCGGCAACCCATCTCGCTCTGGCCCGGTGTATAATTGTAGGAAAATGCAATGATATACTACATACCAAAACACTGGGAAGCGTTATGGCCCTTATCAATTACACAAAAATAGAAGAACTACTCACAGATTAAAGCTCTGAACCATACTGTCAATTACTTATCTCATAGACGCCCACAAGTAATAGAAATCGATACCACAATTCAGTGCAAATGAAATACATGGGCTCCTCCTGTTTTGATTGTGATGTGTACACACCTGTGTAAAGCTTAAAGAATCACATGCTGCCAAGAAATGCTTCCAACAAAAAACAAAACTCCCATGAACAACAACAAGAAAAAACAGCTGTACTTTCATCAACAGGAACTGGCCTTGTAACCGAAAGGTTGCAGGTTCGATTCCCAGGTAGGACACTGCCGTTGTACCCTTGAGCAAGGTACTTAACCTGAATTGCTTCAGTATATATCCAGCTGTATAAATGGATAATATAAAAGTTGTGTAAGTCGCTCTGGATAAGAGCGTCTGCTAAATGCCTATAATGTAATGTATGTAACACAACATCACAGCTAAGTCAAGTGGGGTTTACTTGCTGACCAATGAGACATTTTCAGTGCACACAGCCGAACGAGAAATTTCGACACGAGGCGGGAAAGAAACGACAGGTTTTGTTAGGACACCTGCACTACACCGGGCAGAGAATTCCTCAGAGAGGGGGGCTTGCAGAGCCATCACCTTGCTCTTGAGGGTCTGCAGCACGTCCAGGTAGGCGGCCAGCATGGCCAGGCTCAGGGACTCCACCAGGGTGCTGTGCAGCCACTGCGTCAGCTTCATGTCCCAGTTGACGCTGGCGAGCGCGTGGCGCACTTTCCGCGCGCACTTGTCCACGGCGATGCGCCGCAGCACCGGCTCGTTGCAGGCCTGCAGGTCCGCCCAACACAAACGCAGGCAGCGGGTGAGCGAGACGGCACTGCATTCACGTTAGGTTGTCTCACGCGCAACAATCAATTACTCAGTACAAGTGAAGGCAAGCTTGGCTTGTTTACTCCCCAATAAACTCATTCATTATACATTAGCTATTGACTTGTTATTACTGGTTGTTAGGATTCAGCATCTTTCCTTGTAATCCAAGTCAGGACAATGCAGGAACTCACCAACACAACAAACACTTTACTAGAAAAGGCAGAAGTTTATTGCAAACCCAGCACAAGTTAGCGGGACAGCAACCTTCAACACACTGGTCGCCTAATCAGGCTTAAATGCCCTCGGAGGCCTTGACGCTCATCTGTTATCTGTGAGGGCATAGCTCTTTGTTCCATAATGACATATGCATTTGTTCATCAACAACCCGATAGCTTATGGCACCTAGATGTCCGGTGAGGGAGGGTCGAGGCCTGTCCAAAGATCAACCCTCACCTGCTACACCATATAATCGATCAATACACACACATGCTTAATTACTCTTATATGACAAAACTCAGAACCCATCATGGTTGCCACTAGTGGCACCTTTTCCAGTTTGCACATCAGTAAAATTGAAAAGTAAAGCCACTGATTGGCCCTGCAAAGCTTGTGCGCTGAGAACTCACCCTCTCATTGGCCAGGCGAGCCAGGCGCTCAGCTTGCAGCGCCTTCAGGACCTTGTTAAACAGCTTGTTCTGAGACATGGACCATCCTGCCCTGGAACACAGCACAAAAGTGAGGCTTTCACTATCCAGGTAAGACGCCCACCACAAGCACAGCGTTGCAACAGTTCCAGGAAAGTTTAACGCTCATTAACGGAACAGAATAACTGAACTAATTTTCACCCTGCTGTTGCACAAGATTCACCAAAAAGTAGAATATGGTAAAAACAGTGTGTGTGGGAGCATGTAGAAGCACTGCTTCACGGCGACACTTCTGTGGGAGGCTTATGAGAACAGACTCACTTGTTAATGTGTTCTTCCCAGTCGTCCGGCGGCGGGGGTGCGTCTGCAGCGGTTCGGGCGAACAGGACGTGCCTCTCGCACTCATTCATTACGCTGCGCGCCTTCTGGTTGTCGTAAAGTGGCATGGGCGTGGCCGTTACCGTCTCTACGTCGATGGACATGTCCGTCTCGCTGCGGAAACGAGCGCTTTTAAAGCCCACTGCTTCAAATGGTAAGTGATTACGAATGTCCACGGCCAGGCCAATCACACTGCTAAATAATATCCCAAATGTTATATACAATCTATAATTTATGTATTTTTCCCCATAGACGAGTCTAATCTACTATGTACAGTTGGAAACAGGAGACTGCCAAGCTGAAAAGTCTTAGTTAATTCTAGTTCTGGCATTGTTAATAGTGTACATATTCCATTTATTTAAGTACATTGCTCAAGCATACAATGTCAGTGAACCTGACAATGAGTAAAACCAGCAACATGCAGACTGCGGTCTTTACCCATTCCATACCAACTATGGCACACACAGGTGGCTTCACAACATCTATAAAAGAATATATAGGTGCTATATATATTCTGGATCAGCAACAGCAAAGCCCAGGTTTGTTAAGTTCCTTTTACGTTCATGGGTTTTTGGCAGAGGGCCTGATCACTCACACAGTAGTGTCCTGCTGCCGTCGGGGCGTGACAAACAGCATGCGCGTGGGTCGGGCACTGCTGGCGTCCGGGTGGGCGTTCCATGGCTTTGCGTAGCTGTGGTCCAGGAACACCAGGTCCAGCTCTCGCTCGTGAACCGACAACTGGAACAGCAGCGAGGTGCCCATCCTCCTCGCTGACGTCTGAAAGTCCCTCTCCCCAGCCCGGTACATCGTTTCCTGAGGCCGTGACTGGGCCCTACTGCTCTCAGGGCGAGGGGGTGGCCTCAACACAAGCCTGAGCTGGATACACACACAAACAGATCAACTTTGCCCGATCAATCGGAACTCCTAAAAATAAAACAATCCCACAACTTGAACTGGCAACACAATTACACCAAAAGCCGGATGTCATCTATATCAAAAATAATGGCATTAAAAGTACACAGCCAATTAAGATGAACGAGCCTTTCACCTTAATTAGGTGCAACTCTTACTAAAAACATAAAACTTGAAAAAAGTCTCTGGGTTGGTGCATATCACTGATTTTGTAGGACACCTCTGTGGTTAACACTAACACATTAGCGAGCTTGACAGAGTTAAGGTAACGTTAAAACAAAGCCCTAACTACAGCTAACGTTACCCTGCACTTGGCTATCAAGCAAGCCATCTTGTCAGCTAACATAGCGTTAGCTAATGTGCCAGACACCCATAGGAAAATCCGTGGACGGGCTTAGCCCTATGATATGGCCTAGTTAGGTAGCTAGCTAGCTAGATAGCTACGCACAGTAACATAAAATATAATTAAATAACCACAACAATTTAAGTGAATATTTAACTGCATTGCCAGCTGCCTAGACAGAACTAGCTAGCTGCTTAAGAGACATTAAACCGTCTAACGTTATATAATAAGAAAACTATACTGACTGGCTGGCTAGCATGCTAGCTAGCGGTGGTTGGCTAACGCTATGATACTTACTTTCCCGAGCCTCCGCCATAGGCCTGAAGTCACTGCATGCTAAATCGCCTTCGTGACAAATGAATCTCACCGAAAATACCTTTTAAAACAAAAATATTGTGTTCAGTGACCCCTTTACAGTTAGTAACAAATATTCAATATTACGTTTGGACTGCACCTATTCCTTATGCCATCATGGCCTATTTCCTTTTGTTTTACATCCGCGCCACAACCGCACACCCGGAAAACACGGCCTGGATTATTTTTATTTTCAAAAAGAAATGATCAATGCGCTACTAGCTACATGGAAAACGCGGCGTAGATTTTCTCTTTGGTAATGGTGTTGGGGAAACTGTATTTAAAGTACTTTTGTACGGACCTACGTTTATAAAGTTTGATTTAAATAGCCTACGTTTGCCATCATATAAATCTTGTCTGTACTGTGGGCCAGTTATTTCTGCAATTACAAAATTGCACAAAGGGGCTTATATCCCAAACAGTAATACATATATTAAACATTATTGTTTTTTCCAATTATTTTTTGTGGTGTCATGAGAATAACAAAAACTTCAAATAATGACTGAGCTGGGGAGGTGTGTGATTCCAGAAAATAATAATAATAATAATAATAATAATAATAATAATAATAATAATAATAATGCTCTCAAATAGGCATCTATAGTTTTAGTATGATTTTCTACATACCACTGTTTCAGGTGGTATATTGAGTCAAACCGTATTGTGGCCAATCGTCTCATCACACTTAAATGGACATTGCAAGTAGTCTACTTTTCCTTCACCCCCAGAACCTTATCACGGTTTAAAATTCAATAAATTCACTGGAAAATATATTCTTGTCACAGCGGTGTAGTTTCTGTAACCTGAAGAAGAGGGATACATTTTCAATGCTGAAATTGAGTTGACACTCTTTATTGGAACTGGAAATATTGTGCTGTTGTAAAAATAAATAAACAAAGTGAAATAAAGACTCTCTGGCCACCCTTCCTGTCCAGGATGAGATTGCAAACTTTCTGATGGGGGTCAAGCCGGCGGCCACGGGCACGGCACTGGAGAGCCACGCGACCTGGACACGGAGAAGAAGAAGAAGCCGCGGCGGGAGCTCCCCTTCGAGCTGGAGAGGACCCGGCCCTCCTCCCCTGCCGTCAGAGTCCCCATCTCCCCCTCGGGGTCAGAGGTCAGGCCGAAAGCCCGTTACAGGAGCTCTATGTTGTCTTCCTTAAAATCAAAGGACTTCAAGCGGACTGTTTGTCTGTAGCCCCTTTCCCAATAAAAGACTGAACCAGTTGGATGTGAGCTTTGTTAATGAATGCAGAGGAGTACATTGATGTTGACTGATGTGTTTTTATTTTGTGTTTCCACCTCCTTCCCAGGATCTGTCCAGTGTGTGCAGCAGTCCCACCTCCAGCCCCAAGCCCAAAACCTCAGGCTTGTCCCAGCGCAGAAGTCCAGTCTGATTACAGCCACTCAGCTCCTCAAGACCCACATGCAATGCTCGGGGACTGTACTCACTCATAAACAGGCTCAAAGTACTGGCACAACCCTTTTCATACAACACACACACACACACACACACACACACACACGTACACACACATATCATCTTCTGTACACTGGAATGCTGGTGGCACTTGGTCAGGTGGTTAGTAAGTTATGGTGGCACTTGGTCAGTAATAAGGTCTGTGTGGCCAGGCTTGATTTATTTTCATTTTGCTCCATTGTTGTGTCTACTGTCTACAGTACATATCCGCTTTGTATTATTAGTTTTGATTGTTGACATGGTGAAGTGAGTTTAGCATGAGTCTTGTAGGAATTCAGATTTCTTCTGAACAAGTTGATTTTCTTTTCATAATGTTCCAATTTAAGGCCTCTGTTCAGTCAAATCAATATAGTTGTTTGAGCAGTATGTTTAAACAAATGTTGTAAAAAATAATATTTCTTGCCAACATAAACCATGCTTATGTTCAGCTAATGTTGAATTTGTTGGTGCATTGGACGGAGGTTGAAGGTTACCTGTTGCCATGGTTCCTGGCGGAGAATTATTGTAATATCTTCTGTACACTGCCAAGTCACACTATTGCATCAGAGTCAAGGGCAGAACAGAACAAGGGCAGAAGGTGTTTGCCCTCTTCTGTTTTTCTGTAACTTTCCTATTTTTTTCATTTTTTTCATTGTTTCTGATTCATTCCAGCTCATTTTGCTGCTTTTATGAAATAAACGTATTGTGAAGAAAAGCCTTCCTCCTGGTAGCCCCTCCTGTATCTTTGGTGAGTATATATCTCTCTCTCTCCCTCCCTCTCTCTCTCACAATCTTTTTTTTCTTCATCACCCTCTTTTCTACCTTCCCTTGCCTGATCACCCCTTTTTGTCAAGCTTTTTTGTCTTCAGTCAGTCAGACTTTATCATGTTTGGGGGAGTGTGCGAGTGCATAGCCATTTTCTGCACAATATGGGACAGAGTGATTGTTATTTTTAAGAAAATCCCTGGAATGCTTAAATGGGGCAGGATAAACCTGAATTTCCATTGACCAATAATTATGATCTCTGTGATTGACTGAAATTAATTTCATAATTGGCTGCATGCAAGAAAACGTGTAATAACACGAAATATCCAGAAGAGGGCGATATGGTTTTTCTTACTTAATTCTCTGCTTATGACTGGGTTTACTTAATGGCAGTTAATGTAAAAGGCAAGGGGGATGGTCAGCTTTCCATTAGGGTATTTTATACAGTCAATTAGGCTACATAATCTCAGCATTTATGAAATCATGAAATGAATGCTCCTTAGTTATCCGTTTACAGAGTAATTGTAGGAACAGAAGATATGGATGCAAGCAAGGGACAGTGTGAACTGAATGGACCTCTGTACAGACAAGCAATGTTTTCTCTGGCAAAATTTCACTTGTCTGTGACTCAATTTGTTTTCGAGTCCGATCAAATTTATTTGGCCTTAAAGGGATAGTTCACCCATTTTGAAAAATTTGATATTGTTTTACTTACCCCCCAAAATAGTAACAACGTTGCTTCAACAATGTTGTCCCGGTCTCACAGTTGTAGATAAAATTGGCTAAACCTGAATTGGAACAATGCTAACAATTAGCATCTTGTCATTGGATTGAATTGCTCGGCCTGGCTAACTTTTGTTTAAATAACCACAACCAGGATGTGGTAGTGTCCTCAGACTTTTGGTTACCACACACATGCACACACGCACACATACACACACACACACACACACACACACACACACACACACACACACACACACACACACACACACACACACACACACACACACACACACACACACACACACACACACACACACACACACACACACACACACACACATACACACTTTATTGTTCAGTTGTGTTCAAAAGCAGCTTTGAGCAGTGCTTCCTCTTGCTGTTTTTCCCTCTGCAGTAATAAAGAATGGAAATAGAAGTGTATTCTCTTTTTATTTCTTAAAAAATAAACTGATGGAAGGCTAAACCCTAAAGGGGTTTTAAAATGTGTCCATGATGGTGTCAAGACTGTGAAACAACCAATGCTTTTGTAAAAGACGTATACCCACCATGGACAAAACAAACTGAAAACCTAGAATTAAAAAGAGAGTAGGAGTGAAGAATGTAGAATATGGGGAGATGAAAGAAAGGGGAAATCATTTGGGGTGCACTGCAATCAATGTGGGCAATACAGGTGCTGCCTGTGAGACACTTATCTAACTATTTACAAGCTTCCTTGTAAGCTTGGCATTTCAGCTATCTTGTCTTGACTACCCGTTCACTTTCTCGCTTAGTTTCTGCTCTCTCTTTGTACTGACAATCAAGAACATTTTTCTATAAAAAAACATTTTTGACTGTAAAAGGGTTCCAATCATGTGATTTTTTCTATATATCCATTGTTACTGGTACATTACATTATAGTCATTTGGCAGACGCTCTTATCCAGAGCGACGTACATCAGTGCATTTTCGAACTAGGAACAAGTGCGTTAAAACGACCCTAAAAGGTAAATACGAGTTCAAGTACCAGGCGTAGTCAGTATGATTTTTATTTTTTTTGCGGGGGTAACCACACGATATCGATGATTGGCGTGTACAACAGTAAGCCAATAAGTAACCTTACAAGTATTAAACTAGAAGCTTAAACCACTTAAACAAGTATTCATAAAACACAATCAAGGGAGGTCACAAGGAGGTAGGGAGGGGTGGAGAGAGGTGCAGCTTGAAGAGGTGAGTCTTCAATCTGCGCTTGAAGGTGGTCAGATTTTTTGTTGTTCTGACCTCCACGGGGAGCTCATTCCACCACCGTGGGGCCAGGATAGACAGACGTTGAGACCGGGTGCTAGTATGAAGTGGGGGGGGGGGGGGGGGGTACCAGTTGTCCTGAGGAGGCGGAACGCAGGGATCTGGTAGGTGTGTAGGGTCTGATGAGCTTTTGGAGGTATGGAGGGGCTGATCCTCGGACTGCCTGGAAGGCGAGCTTGTTGTTTTGAATTTGATGCGAGCCATCACAGGTAGCCAGTGGAGGTCAATGAGCAGGGGGGTGACATGGGAGTGTCGAGGGAGGTTGAAGACCAGGTGCACTGCTGCGTTCTGGATAAGCTGAAGGGGTCTAATGGCCGATGCTGGCAGGCCAGCCAGGAGAGAGTTGCAATAGTCCAGGCGGGACAGCACCATCGCTTGGACCAGGAGCTGGGTTGAGTGGGTGGTGAGGAAGGGACAGATTCTCCTGATGTTGTACAGGAAGAACCTGCACGCCCGGGTTACCACTGCGATGTTCTCGGAGAGGGACAGCCTGTTGTCCATCACCACTCCGAGGTTCCTGGCACAGGGCGTTGGGGTCAGTGGAGTGACCCCAGGGAAATGGAGGATCCCTAGGGAAATGGAGAGATTGAGAGGGGGAGAGGTTAGAGCAGGAATGTAGATGAGCTGAGTCTTGCCTGGATTGAGCTTGAGATGGTGGTTGTCCTTCCAGCTCTGGATGTCTCTCAGGCAAGCAGAGATGCGGGCTGACACCTGAGTGTCAGAGGGTGAGAAGGAGAGAAAGAGTTGAGTATCGTCAGCATAGCAGTGGTAAGAAAGAGCATGAGCAGTGATAAGGATGGCAGTGTAGTATAATGGTTAAAGAACTGGCCTTGTAACCGAAAGGTTGTAGGTTCGATTCCCAGGTAGGACACTGCCATTGTACCCTTGAGCAAGGTACTTAACCTGAATTGCTTCAGTATATATCCAGCTGTATAAATGGATAATATGTAAAAGAACATGATAAAAAAAGGTTGTGTAAATCGCTCTGGATAAGAACGTCTGCTAAATGCCTATAATGTAATGTAATAACAGGGCCAAGGGATTTGGTGTAGATGGAGAAAATGAGGGGACCAAGGACTGAGCCCTGGGGGACTCCTGTGGTAAGGGGACGGGGTGCCGATACTTTACCAGCCCAGGCAACCTGGGAGGAGCGTTCCGAGAGGTAGGACTCAATCCAGGCCAGGGCCGAGCCGCTGATCCCCGCTGCAGACAGGGACAACAGGAGGATGGAGTGATCTACAGTGTCGAAGGTGGCAGAGAGGTCTAGGAGTATTAGCACAGAGGAGAGGGAGGCTGCCCGAGCTGCGTGAAGCATCTCGCTGACGGAGAGGAGTGCGGTCTCCGTTGAGTGGCCAGGTCTGAAGCCGGACTGGTGGGGGTCTAGTAGGTTGTTCTGGGTAAGGAAAGAAGACAGTTGGTTAGAACCAGCATGTTCAATAGTTTTGGAAAGGAAAGGAAGAAGAGATACCGGTCTATAGTTTTGGATGTTGGAGGGGTCCAGTGTGGGTTTTCTCAGGATCGGGGTGATGTGGGCTCTCTTGAAGGATGAGAGGAAGCAGCCAGAGGTCAGGGAGGAGTTCACCAGGGAGGTCACAAACGGGAGGATATCTGGGGTGATTACCTGGAGGAGAGATGAAGGGATAGGGTCGAGGGCACAGGTAGTGGGGCGATGGGAGAGTAGGAGATGGGATACATCGGTATCAGAAAGGGGAGAAAAGGTGGAGAAACGGGGGGGGGGGGACACAGAAGGGGTAGAGAGAGGAGGAGAGTGGAAAACAGTGTCCGTGAGGGGAGGGGAAGTGGGGAAACGGGGGGGGGGGGACTAATGGTGCAATGATCGCTAATATCATTAGGAAAAAACACCGATTGACACATATTTATGGGCAGCATTAGTTAAGATGATGTCAATAAGAGTATCATTGCCAGGTTTAGCAGAGTTTATTCTGGTGGGGCTGTCGATAAGCTGGGAGAGGTTCATAGAGTCACAAACCTTCTTAAATGAACCAGATTTGTCACTCAGCCAATCCAAGTTCAAATCACCAATTAAAATCAATTCACAAGTAATTAAATTAGACAATAAATCAGACAAGCTAGTAATGGATTCAGTTATGGCTGAAGGAGGCCTATAACAGCCGATAATGGTAAGAGGAGCGTTTGCTACCATTATCTGGACAGCTAAAAACTCGAACTACCTAGGAATTGATATGGTATGGAGAACAGCTCCCTGAAAACAGTCCGAAATATACATCGCCACCCCACCAGCCCTGCCCTTGAGATCAACTCTGAACACATTATATCCCGCAATATGAATAACAGTGTCAGGAATAGATGGTTTTAACCACGTTTCAGAGACTAATACAATATCTGGCTTAGAAGTCATGAACCAGGTCTTAAAAACATCTAGTTTAGGTACAAGACTCCTGGCGTTGATATGCAAGAAACCTAAGCCATGCCTAGAGCTAAACTCACTAGTAGTTGATAGCTGATGCAGGTTATCACTAAAAGGCTCAGGGCCAGGATTGCTATTTATATTGCCAGAAACAAGCAGCAGCAACAAAATAAGCAATCTAGAGATATATTTTTTAACTTTAATATTAACGTTAGATTAATATTAGGCCTGGGCCTCTGCTGGTGGATGGGCTGCTGTAGCCTGTGCCTGGGCCTCTGCTGGTGGATGAGCTGCTGTAGCCTGGGCCTGGGCCTCTGCTGGTGGATGGGCTGCTGTAGCCTGGGCCTGGGCCTCTGCTGGTGGATGAGCTGCTGTAGCCTGGGCCTGGGCCTCTGCTGGTGGATGGGCTGCTGTAGCCTGGGCCTGGGCCTCTGCTGGTGGATGAGCTGCTGTAGCCTGGGCCTGGGCCTCTGCTGGTGGATGAGCTGCTATAGCCTGGGCCTGGGCCTCTGCTGGTGGATGAGCTGCTGTAGCCTGGGCATGGGCATCTGCTGGTGGATGGGCTGCTGTAGCCTGGGCCTGGGCCTCTGCTGGTGGATGAGCTGCTATAGCCTGGGCCTGGGCCTGGGCCTGGGCCTGGGCCTGGGCCTGGGCCTGGGCCTCTGCTGGTGAATGGGCTGCTGTGGCCTGGGCCTCTGCTGGTGGATGAGCTGCTGTAGCCTGGGCCTGGGCCTGGGCCTGAAGGATAGGCTGCTAAAGCCTGGGCCTGGCCTGGGCTGGTAGCTGGGCTGTTACTGCAGCCTGTGCTTGGGCAAATAGCTGGGCTCTTGCGAAATTTAGGCTGGTAGCAGGCTGCTGCTGAGTAGACCAAGCATGTGAAATAGGCCACAGTTTGGAGAGTAAAGCAACTCTCAAAACAGGTAAAATAGGCCACAGTTTGCAGAGCAAGACAAGTACTTCCAACAATATATAAATCAGCAACTAAAAACCTTAGTAAAAAGTGAAAAAATGATGCTAAAATCCAATAAAAATGACTAATAACAAACAAGCACTGAACAGAGACAATAGACATGCTGCCATCTTGGAAGGGGGCGGAGCCTTTTCCTATTTTCCAACCGTACTGTGGAAGTGTCGTAAAACCAAATGAGCAGATTATAATTCCCTCCCCTTCCAACTTTGTTTATTTTCAAGGGTGAATGTCCTGTTAATGTCCTGTCTATCTTCTACACATGCCTGAAGAAGTCACACAAAAATTTACCTTTGACCTGCAATCATGGTAAGTATCTTCAGATCTATAGCAATGAACTAAAACTTAAAAATGTTTTAATGAGAAATAACTTAAGATCTACTTTCATTAGATTTTAACTGCATTATTAATACACTGTTGTTGCCTCTAAACCAGGAAATCATATTGTTTAAAAATTTAAACTGCAGCATACATTAGATTATCATTTGTTTTAATTTGAATGATTTAAAATATCATTTGAACAATGATTTAATTTTAATATGATGAGATCATGAATTTCCTTACTTTTGCAAAATGTTCATAAAAATGGAGTAGATAAATTTATTGTGAGGAAATGGCTTGGTGAAATAACTATATTATGACGTAATAAAACACCAAGTTTATCTTTAGGTTATATTAATTGAATTGAATACTCAGAAGTACTCAGAAGATCAAATTTGTAATTGTTGGTGCATGGTCTTGGTGTGCAAAGAAACGTATTTGAGGCTATCTCTAATTGTATTTAAGAAAACTGTGAATCTTTATGTTTGTCGGTAATGTGTCATCGTACCCTCTGCTTGTGAATCAGCATAAGACACACTATACAGCAGGGATACTCAAATCTGTTTTTTTTTTACCCACAGTGTTTGGGAAACTACTCTGAAAGTGTAGTTGTACAAAGTACCAATAACTTCACAATGAAAATAGTTGAACGACAGCCAAGTGACCCTAAAGATAAATGTAGCTTGCAAACCTACAATTACTAAAAAATGTAATTCAAACTAGTTCAAAAATTATGTTTCAAAATGTAATAGAAATTTTTATTATAACAAAGACAATACACAATTAAGTGACTTATGAAGGTACAGTCATTGAGTTTATAAAAATAACAAACATATTGTGGGTCAATAATTTTTGCTGAGAAAAACTTTATAGCAGAAAATTTTAATTAGTAGGCCCACAGCACTACAAAACGTCATGGCACTCAATCTCCAGTGAATAAATTTGAATAAAATTATGGTGCGCTTTTCTGTTATGATATAGCCAAATAATAAAGGCTTTTAATATTTTTCTTTGGAGGTTGAGTGCCTTGGAGTTCTGTAGTGCTGTCTGCCTACGAATTTAAATTTTCTTCAATATGAATACAAACCCTACCTTATGAGCACCTCTCCATTTTGACACTATTTGAAGCCAAGGCAGCGTTCACTTTTTAATTTTGTAAAAATTATTTTATCTTGCACCTTTTTACAAACAAAGGAATAACAATGGTACAAACAATAAACCAGTAGTACAACAGGCCTCGAGGGTCAGATTTGAGTATCGCTGCTCTACAGTAACTGCAGCACCTGAAAATGCTGAAGGGAAAATAAAAATGGGTTGGAGAGAACAGAGGAGGATTTATTCAGACTAGAATACAGAAGACAATGATTCACAGCCTGACTCTTATTTTGTTATGTATTTCTGATTTCCTCTTTCCTTCCCATTTTCCATGTGCAGAAGTGTCTGGCCCTGGCTTTGATCTTGTGCACTCAGCTTCACCTTCTCCATGGTGGCTGTTACGGGATGGGGGTTCTGCCAGGTAATCCTCAGTGCTGTAAATAAACACAAAAACCATCCTAAATACATTCTGATGAAGAACAATTTGGACTTTAAACTGTAACAAATGCGCTAGAATTGAATGTAATATTGATCAGCACAGGATTTTGACCCATGACATTTAATGTGTGGCAGTGCTGTGTCTGTTTAGATGCAACTCACTGTCAGGACATTGTGGATAAGACCTGGCATGCCTTTGGCTCCACCTGGAGAAACTCTGCTTGTCAGGACTGCACCTGTACGAGGTGCTGTGACGGGTACGTACAGCACCAGACATGCTTATAGGGACCTCTTAGTACTTCTGTAGGTCTAGTGGCAGCTATAGCAGAATGCAACAATTTGGTCACATATCCTTTGCATGCTTATTTTCTAGTACTCTGACAGGCTATACTATAACGTCTCTGCATTTGAATGGATCTCTATGGGAATTGGGGGGTGGGACTAGATTTGGTTACTTGGGACTAGAAACACATGGTTGACTAAATGGCTTTAAGTTATCAAGGGTCTGACATATCAAAGAAGCTTTAAATCATCACTCTGCTGCCAGAAATACAGTAGATATGGATGGATAACTTGAAGGGTGTCTTCTCCTGACTTATTTTTCAATATAAGTTCAATAGGAAAATTTGTCAGTAGAAACAACCCTTAAAGTGATCCATCCATATCTATTGCATATTTGGCAGCAGAGTGATGGTTTGAGGCTAGTTTGATACCTCAGACCCTTGATGACTTACAGCCATTTTACCAATCATGTATTCCATACTGTTCCAGCATAATTTACAGCTAAATCTAGTCCCACCCCCCAATTCCCATAGAGATCCATTCAAATGCAGAGACGTTATAGTATCGCCTGTCAGAGTACCAGAAAATAAGCTATGAAGAGTCTTTTGATGTTGTTGGGTCACAGACATCAGGAAGTCATGGCATGAAAAGGATATGCGACCAAATATTAAAAAATTTAAAGGCACAATCAACTTAGTGTATGTAAACGTCTGACCCACTGGAATTGTGATATAGTGAATTAAAAATGAAATAATCTGTCTGTAAACAATTGTTGGAAAAATTACTTGTGTCTTGCACAAAGTAGATCTCCTAACTGACTTGCCAACACTATAGTTTGCTAACATGAAATCTGTGGCGTGGTTAAAATGAGTTTTAATGACTTCAACCTAAGTGTATGTAAACTTCTGACTTCAACTGTACTCTATGATGATCTTGAACAAAACTTAAATGTTCTCAAAAGAAAAATGACATTAGTTCACCTTTTGAATGCTTTGCAAATATTGACACCTTCACCCCTTTGTTAGTGCACTCATGCACTGTAAAATAAAAAAAAAAGAGTTTGAATAAACATAAACAGAGCTCCTTATTTATATATATATATACACTGCCTGGCCAAAAAAAAAGTTGCAGTTGCACCAGTCATGCATAGTGCCCACTGTACAAGCCTCTGGAGGCAGTGTTATGATCTGGGGTTGCTTCAATTGGTCAGGTCTAGGCTCAGCAACGTTAAGCAGCAATAAAATGAAGTCAGCTGAGTACCTGAATGTACTGAATGACCAGGTTATCCCATCAATGGGCATATTCCAGGACGACAATGCCAAGATTCATCGGGCTCAAATCCATTCAGGAGTTTCAGGTGCTGCAGTTACTGTAGAGCAGCGATACTCAAATCTGACCCTCGGGGCCTGTAGTAGCCTACCGCTGGTCTCTATTCTTCCCCTTGTACTAGGACTGATCTAACCTGAGACACCAAGTGAGTTAAATCTCTGGCCAATCAGCCGCTACTGGGTAGAAAAGAACATGAACAGTTCTACTGGACAGATTTGAATAACCCTGCTGTATAGGGTGTCTTCTGCTGAATCACCAGCAGAGGGCACCATGACACATTACCGACAAACATGGAAATTCACAGCTTTCTTATACACTGCCTGACCAAAAAAAAGGTCGCTGTTGCACCCGTCATGCATAGTGTCCACTGTACAAGCCTCTGGAGGCAGTGTTATGATCTGGGGTTGCTTCAATTGGTCAGGTCTAGGCTCAGCAACGTTAAGCAGCAATAAAATGAAGTCAGCTGAGTACCAGAATGTACTGAATGACCAGGTTATCCCATCAATGGGCATATTCCAGGACGACAATGCCAAGATTCATCGGGCTCAAATTGTGAAAGAGTGGTTCAGGGAGCATGAGGAATCATTTTCACACATGAATTGGCCACCAGAGTCCTGACCTTAACCCCATTGACAGTCTTTGGGATGTGCTGGAGAAGACTTCACGGAGTGGTTCGACTCTCCCTTCGTCAATACAAGATCTCGGCCAAAAATGAATGCAAGTCTGGACGGAAATAAATGTTGTGACGTTGCATAAAGTTGTCGAAACAATGCCACGACGAATGCGCGCCATAATCAAAGCTAAAGGCGGTCCAACAAAATATTACAGTGTGCGACTTTTTTTTTGGCCGGGCAGTGTATATATATATATAAAACTCTCTAGCCCCAAACACTATGTATCAATGTCGTTGGCGCGCTTGATGCGTTGTGGGAGCGACCAAATTATAGCCCGAGGAAAAAAATATGATGACAACCTGCAACGGCCTCCTAGCAATATGGATTATGCACACAGATATGTCCATCTGTATCTTACTATTTTTCAGTTCTTCTCCAAATTGTAAGTTTAATTTAAAGATCAAAAGCAGAACACTTCCTCAGATGTAGTCTTATTTTTGTAAAATCATCTTCTTCCAAAAGTGTTGGTTGACCCAGAATACTCGACTAGAGGTTGTTCACTTGCTGCAAGTCACACTGTTAGTGCTTAGAGCATGAGCAACCCAATCAAATGCCTTCTCTGAAAGCTATGAGTGTGATTGCAGGTATACCACACCGGTTAGATTTCCTGATGACTGCATGAAGGAGTTTGACAATGAAAAATGTGAATACAAGGTGTTCAAGATGACTGACCCCTCGCAGCCATGCCCAATTTTTGGAGCAGTTGGGAAGTGAAGTGATGGAGTGGTCAAATTACTACAATAAAGCTTTCCCTTGTGTAATAAGAATGACTTGTGTGTCTCATGCATTTGATATACATGCCCAGATGTCTAAAGACGTTTTCAATCTGCCATTTATGTTTAATGCTGAGTGCATTAGACCTATGGTTTTTAAACGGCACAAACCATTCTCTTTTCTCTCTTTCTGTAAATGCCTTCATAAATCTACTTCACAATGTAATATACAGTAAGTACATTATGCCAAGACACAAATATATTTTTTGGATACCGGTTTACAAACCCAAATAGCTTGCTTTACCTATATACTTGCTCACCAGTTTTAAGCATACATTGACAAACATCAATCTTACCTGAAATGGTAATTGTGATAAACATAATTCAGAAATAGTTCTTACTTTAGAGACAGACTTGTTTTCTTCATGGGTTTAGGCTACTTCTTTCTGTACTCACAGAAACATGTACCCCACTTGTGATCTGACTCACAATCATGTAGTCAGGACCTGGTATAAACCAGCTGGATAAGATGGTTGGTATAGGACCCCAACAAAAACGCAATGTAACTGCACAATCAATTTTTTTTATATAAGGTGCACTGCACACTGACTGTTCAAATTTCCCTGTGAAATTCCAAGACTTCTCCAAATGTAACTTACTCTATGACCAGGGTAACCTGGCCTTCCTTGCACTTAATGACTTAATCAGATGATGCCATTAATATATCTACCGGTATGATGCCATTAATATCTATATCAGTAATGGATGATTCCCTGAATGTGTCTAATCAGTATTATTTAACCCTCATATTATCTTGACATTTTATGACGCTTTTAATGTTTGGGGTCAAATTTGACCTCAAAAGTATAAACTGACAGAAAACTATAGCAGTAGAAATATTACACCTTCTGTTTCACCTTTTGTGTGTCTCCCAAGCCTTTTATCACTAAACATAAAAAATCTGTGATGAAAATTTTAGAGCCTAAGGTAAGTGAACGCTTGTGAAGTTTAAAACCGGTATGAGAAAGTGCCAACGCAATCACCCACAAAAAAATCAGAGCCTAAGGTAATTGAACGCTTGTGAAGTTTAAAACCTGTATGTTTATGTTTATGTTTATTTAAGGATCCCCATTAGAAGCACATGGGTGTGCCTCTAGTCTTCCTGGGGTCCTGAACATAGAAAATACAATACACACATGCAAGAAAGTAAAAGACACATTAAGATATAAAAACAATCAAGAAGTAAAAGTAAAAGACACATTAAATATAAAAACAATCAGGCAAGTTAAACAGATACACAAATGAGAAAAATTAAGGATGAAGTAGTAACAGACTTAACATTACAATTAAACATAAAATCAAAAAGAGAAAGACACTTTACAGATATAAAGTGATACTAAAGCACGCAAACTAAACATAAATGAATGAAAGAATTTAAGGATATCAAAATAACAAACCAACCGAACAAACAAACATACGTACATGTAGGGATATTGTAATGTTCTCATTCCCGTCCTCTCGTTTCCCGTGTTTTCCTTCTCCCCCTGTCTCGTGTTCGTCTCTCCATAGTCCGTTTCCCCTAGCTGCAGGTTGGGCGTGGTTTTTCCCTTTGTGTCACTCTGTCTCACTACACTTCTCTCAGCCTATCCCATTTCCCCGTTTTGCATGCATTCCACACTCTCCGCTCTGTTAATCACTCTCGCATACATTCGCACGCGGCACCTAATTGATACCAATTAATGTTCGCATTTAGTCACCCGGTGTTCTCTGTCCTGTGCCAGTTCGTTAATGCTCTTTGTCTGAAACCTCTGGTCTTGTCTTGATTCCTAGTATCCAGTCTAGTCTTGCTAACTAAAGTCTTGTCCTGTACCGGCGTTAACTCGCCTTTGCTATTCTGTCTTAAGTCCAAGTCTGCTCCTGTCTGGAACGGCATTTCCCGCTGTTCATTAATTCCTGCCTCGCTATACTAACTTTGTCTGCTTCAGTCTGCCAACCTGCAGTTGTTTGCTACCCCTGCCTGTGTTGCGGTTTCCCTGCCATCCATCTGACGTGTGTGCATGCAGCCAGGGCTCCTGCTCCTCCATTCTGCGGCGGTGCCTGCCTACTGCCAGTGCTGCGGTTGCTGTTGATGTGCCGTCGCTGTTGCTGCTGCTGTCGCTGCTGCTGCTGCTCTGCTGTTGCTGTGGTGCTACTGCTGCTGCCCTGCCGCTGCGCCTGCGTCCTGCCCGGACTCCACTCCGCTGTCCTGCACATCTTCTGCCACTCCACTCAGCCCTGTTCCCGCTCCCGCTCTACCCCTGCTCCACCAACCTGGTTATCCGTCTCCATCTCCTACCCCTGGCCTCTCCTGCTCTCGCTGCTCCCCTGCTGACTCCTACCCGGACTGTCTGTCTTCTATGTTCTCCCTATGCTTCAGGAGTACTGGTCGAAGCATAATTTATTAGAGCTACGCGCTCTGTCTGTCTGTCTATTTGAAGTCCAGTTCCGGTTTGGAACTTTAACTGCCTCTGCCTTACTCCCCATGCTTCAGGACTACCCTGATCAAGCAGTAAAATCGTAACAGATATATGCTTATCCTGTTTGGCAACATATTTCTTGGTATACTTTTTGAAAGTTATTTTGTTATTAACAGTAGGTATGATATCTTTGGGTAAAGAATTCAAGAGTGCTATTGACCTGTTTATGACAGTAATTTTAAGAAAATTAGTTCTTGGAGCAGGGAGTATTATGTGACCAGAGGCTGCACCTCTTGTGCTGTAACCATGCTCAGAGGCCAAATGTAACTGGTGAGCCAAGCTGGACGGGTTATTGGTGGTAATGACGTTCCGCAGTAGCATTAGGAGACACAAAGACATTTTCTGTTCAACCATCAGCCATACCAGGTGTTCATGTATATAGTTAATGCTTGTCCTGTATGAACAGCCTAGCGCCAGACGAGCCGCTTTATTTTGAGCAACCTGCAACTTTTTCAGATCAGATTTTGTTGCTGATGACCAGATTACAGGGCAGTATTCTAGGTGAGACAGAACCAAAGAACGAATAACTGATTTAATTATTGAGGGACTGATGAAAGCAGAACACTTCCTAGTCATACTGATTCCTCTTCCCATTTTTATGATTGTTTATATGTTTAGACCAGGATAGTGAGCTATCAATAGTTATGCCCAGAAATTTTATTATATTACATTACATTGCATTGTATTGTGTTTACGTGTTCAATATTTGTGGTGCCAATTGACAATTTTAGTTGAGGTGTAACGTCCCGTTCCCATCCAGTCCGTTTTCCTTGTTTTGCCTTGTCCCTCCGTGTCATGTTTGATTCCCTTGTCCATGTTTTCCCCGTTGCTACAGGCTGGGCGTGCTCCTTCTGTTTGTTTCACTCTGTTCCCTCACTTTGGTTTCAACCTATCTCCTTCCCCCCTTGTTGCATGCATTCCCCACCGGTCAATTAGTCAATCCCCCTCGGTTACATTCCTCACGCTTTCCTGATTGTTTCCAATCACACTGTCCCTATTTAACCCACCTGCTGTCTCCCCTCCAGTGTTGGTTCATCACTTATGTTGCCTTCCTTACCCTGTTTGCTTCTCAGTAACGTGCTCCGTTATATCCTGGTCTTTTGTTTCCCTGTCCTGTGCGCTGAACTGTGCAGTGGGTTTTTCCTGGGTGCTCCTCAGCTCAAGAACCTACTGTCTGGTATTTATTCCAGCCCTGTCTTTTGCGGTTTGCTCTGCCTGTATCCTGTCTGCTTAATTACCAGCTTCACCTGTGCTTCCCAGTCTGTAGCTGTTAAGTCTCCCTGTGTGTGTTGCGGTACCCCTGCTCCCAGCTAACGTTGCGTCCGCAGTTGGGTGCTCTGCCTCTCCACCCTACAGTGGTTCCTGTCCGGCCGTGGCTACCTCCATTGTTGCGGTTTCGGTCCCAGCCTCCACTGTGGCCCAGCTACCCCAACCGGGCCAACCTGAGCTCTGCTACACTGCTCTACCCTGTCGTGTCCTGCCCCATACCTACCTCTGCCTTCAGTCCTGTGCCAGTTCCAGTTCGGACCGCTCCTGTCCCGTGATCCAGTTCCTGTTGGACCTCCCGGTCCAGTTCCAGTCCAGTTCTGGCTTGGAACGACCCCTCGTTCCCGCGATCCAGTTCCTGTTGGACCCCCCCGGTCCAAATCCAGTCCGGTTCCGGTTCGGAACTCACCTCCAGTATTGAGTCCAGTTCCGGCTTGGAACTACCCGCCGTTCCCGCGATCCTGTTCCTGTTGGACCTCCCGGTCCAGATCCAGTCCGGTTCCGGTTCGGAACTCCCCTCCCGTGCCAAGTCCAGTTCCAGCTTGGAACAGCCCGTCATTCCCGTGATCCAGTTCCTGTTGGACCTCCCGGTCCAGAAACTGTCCAAGTTCCGGTTTGGAACTTTCTGGGGTGATCAAGTCCAGCTCCGGCTTGGAGCAGTTCGCTGTGCCGAAGGACTTCCTCATTCCTCTTTACTGTTGTGTAAACTTGTGTACTGCTTGGGACTACCCCAAGCTCCATAATAAATACCCATCTCTGTTTGCCTGTCTGAGTCGTTGCACTTAGGTCCTACCCTAACCAGGATCGTGACATGAGGGTTGTTGGCCAACATGTGTCTGGATCCAAACACAATGGAATTTGTCTTGGAAATATTTAAAACCAACTTGTTGCACTCAACCCACTTGTAAATGTCTGTTAGGGCACAACTTAGTGTGAGTTACCACTGGCTCGGATGTGGCAGCACTGTACAGCATTGTGTCATCGTTGTGTATGAGAAAGTGCCACCGGAATCACCCACAAAAAAATCAGAGGTAAAAAATAAAAAAGGTATATTTTCTTACATTTTATACAGCTACCCCACAAATAACCCCACACAACACCTTTGCATACAAAGTTGGTACAGGACCTTTGAAAACATAACATTATGTGTATTGCATGTTTACTATTTAATCCCAACAAATTGTCATATAGTGTCAAGATGAAAAAATAAAGTTAACTGGTTTTTAAGAGACTGAGTCAACACTGAAGGTAATGTGCGGGTTAATATAATGAGGGCTAATATAACATGCCACTTTTGTCTTTAGTCAACTGTATTTTTTAACTCGGATTGAAGAGTTCTTTGCCTTGCAGGGACCACCACCACCGCCCACCAAGACCTGTTAAGTAATATCAGATGCCAGAATGTTGTTGCTGACTATGCTTGGCCATGAGGACTCCTTGCGGGCTCCTTAACCAGTCCAGGGGTGCATCCCAATATTCTCCACTCCACTCCTCCACTCGTCTCCTACCCGGAAGTATGCAAAACTGCCTGTACGTTTCAAGTACAAGCATTTGCATGTATAATATACAATGTACCTGACATTGCGGTTCGCGTCGAGACATTAATTAATATGTGACCATTAATATGCAATTAATATGAAATCAGCAACATTAGATTAGGAAACAAAGATCCGTTTCTGGGGCACGGAGGAAAGGAGGGTGCATTTTTGGAGTATTGGGACACACCCAAGGCATCCCCACCTCCCCGAGCCCATCAGATGACAAACCCGATGACTCCTGGAGGAAGGGAACATAATCCCGGGTATCTGAGAGAGCCGTCCGCACCACCTGCCACCAGCGTTACCCATTCAGGCAGATCTGTGGCCTCTACAGGACCACCTTGCTTCCAGGCACTTCCTCAGTTGCCCAGACCCAGCAGCACTAAGGGGATGTAACCTTGTTAACTAATTCTTAGCTATTGAGTAGATTTAAGGCGGGGATATGCCTGCTACAGTGTAATAGGAAAGTTCTGCTAATGCCTTTTAAATGACCAAATCAGACTCCGGATGTGGGTTTTAAACGGGTGGGCAAGTACATAATTAATAGTTTCTGAAGGTGGTTTAGTGGAACAAGAACACCTGGGGCCACATGTATAAACAGTGCTGAGCAGAGAAATGCCCTCAGGAAGCTGCGTAAGCGAGTTTCCACGCAGAAATTCAGATGTATAAAATAAGAGAACCCGTGTACCTCAGCACACGCTGGACACCATGAGTACGCAGTGTTTGGAGACAGGGTGATATGTGGACACCGTGATAGAAAGGCAGAGGTAGAAAATGCGAAACTTTGCGAAAGCAGATTTCCGACTTTCTCCCTGAGCGTTCTTTAACGCATTCTTTTACTCAGAGTTTTATACATGTGGCCCCTGGATTTTTATATCACTCACAGGCGACTGGTTTATTTCTATGGAATATTTGAGACCTCATAATGAAACCTTATTGAATTCAATGTCATCATTCTGAGTTTTTAGTTATTTTGAAGAAATTATACCATTGTAAAGCATGTTTTTACAGTTCCATGAAAGGCAAAAAGCTGTAATTTTGCTTAATTGTCTTAGGTTTGTCAGTCCAGCTATATAAATGCCTGGGTTATGTGATTGTGATTGAGCAGTGTGGAATATATTAATCATGTATTGTTGCAGATCACTTATTGTTGCACATTAATGGTGCATTAATGTTGCAATCAAGTAGGAGTGATTCAACGCTGAACAAGGTAAATATATAAACTTGAATATTAATATTTAGATATAATATTGAAATAACACAATAAAATTAAAATTCAGACTGTAAAACATTTCCTATGAATACATATGCAATACTAACAGTGAAATATGCAAGTAAGACACAGGAGAACATTATTTAGAGAAATTAAATCATGGTTTTATTTATTGATTGGCTACAATGCAAAGAACAATAGATTGTCAATATGTAGATTTTGATAACAATAGCTGCACTTAACGCATGTATAGCCACACCTAATGATGATGGCTGTTCTTATAGGTACGCAGCACTAGATTATGAGAAACAATTGCTGCACCGTGAACACCTGTATAAACACACCTAATGATGATGGCTATTCAAATATGTATGCAAAACTAGCCCTGAGAATTTATGATTTAATCTCATAGGAAGATTAATATGGAAAACAGAGTCATGCCCAGTTTTGGCCGGAGTTGGGAAGTGAAGTGATGAAGTGGTAAAATTGCTGCAATAAAAGCCTTCCCTTGTGTAATAAGAACGATTTGTGTGTCTCGTGTATTTCATATGCATGCCTTGATGTCTAAAGATGTTTTAAATCTGCCATTTGTATTTGATCCTAACTGCACAACTTTGGGTAAACATTTGGGTTTACCATATTTGGCAAGGCCACCTCTTTTACAATGCACATGCCAATGTAGAAAAGCAAATAAGGAAAGCAAATAAGAAGTTTTCTGTGTGGGTGAAATTGAAACGTTCTGAGAATCGAGAATAAATTATTCTGTTACATATGGAGTGGATATGGCAGCTTGAAATATAAAATGTCAGTATTCATAACATCGCATTTGGATGAAAAAACGCCAAGTGAGTATGAGTTGCACACAGCCATTGGTTCAGGAAGCATGCTGATGAGCTGTACAAAGGCAGCAGTGTAGCAATATTATATAGTAGCAAGCGCTCTGTTAAATGTCCATTGGGAAACATGATTTGATGCCTTAAAAAATGAAAACAATGTTTTGTATACCTAGTGTATTCTTTAAATTTACAATGTGTAATAGTTTCTCAATTAAAGAATAGGCATACGCACATCCAAAAATTCAGCGATGGTGCTTGGTTAAAAACAGAAATGCAGAATAAGAAAGAAACTCCAGCACAATGCTTTGCTCCCAAGTGGTAATTTTATTATCTAGCGACATTCGTGATCAGACAACGTTTCGACCAAATCGGTCTTCGTCAGGTAATAGATGCTCAAGCCTTACAATCACTGCAGAGTAGCTACCTATCAAACTTTTCACTGGTATTTCTATGGCTGAAATGACTAACCAGTAACATCAAAGCACATGGAAATCAAGAAATCAAAATCACCTCTTCACCAAGCCATATTCTAAAGGAGGAAGCACCTAATTTTCTATATGGAAGCTTTATTTTATGTTCATAGTGCAATGTTGCTACTCATTACTATGACATAATCCAGGGGCGCCCGCAGGATTTCTTCCATAGTAGGCCAAGCCATAGGCTACATGAAAACAAAGCCACTACTTAGGACTAACGTTACAATGTAATTTACCGATATATTTTGCACTCATAAGGTCGCATATTACAAGAAGTTCTAACGTAGGAGTAGGCCTAGCCTACGTTAAAGTCTGATCTTTCATCAGCAAAACCGGAGAGACGTACTTCAAAATAGAATGGAAATGTTGCGCGCAAAAAGATGTTACGTGACTTACAGTAGCCTGATATTTCATCAGGAAAACCGGAGAGACCTCACAATAGAATGGAAATGTTGTGCGCAACAAGCTGTTACGCGACTTACAGCACAGTTAATGTTAACACAATGAAAACACTTCTGACAAGTCAATGTAACTATCGAACATGCTCAACAAAATGTATTCACTGCTTAAATTTCTAATAAAATATTATATGCACGCCAATTGTGTGTGTGTGTGTGTGTGTGTGTGTGTGTGTGTGTGTGTGTGTGTGTGTGTGTGTGTGTGTGTGTGTGTGTGTGTGCGTTAGAGAGAGCAAGAGCACGAGCAAGAGCAAGTCACTGCAAATAAAAGAACATTTTGGTGGGTAGCTCGTGTCCCGGTGGGGCTAACTCATCCTCAGCTGAGGACTGGTTCTCCGAAAGCTGATTCTCCGAATTGTTATTTTCATTGTTTTTCAGACTCAACAGTTCCACAATGCTGAGCTGCTTTCTTTTCTTTGACATATTTGGCTAACGTCAATTACTGTATTCGTTTAAGTTAGTTATCTTGACTGACAAGTAAAAAGGCAACTGTAAACTTTTCCCGGTCTAAAGAAAAAGGTGGTCCTCCAATCACTTTCAACTGTGTCTTCCAATCACTTTCAAATGTTTGAAATATGCAAAACTTGGAAAATACAATAACCAGGCAATACAACGAAGACAATAAGCAAATATCATTCCTCAACATTGTAGAAACAGAGACGGAAAGACAATTCAAGTCAGTTTTAATGGAAATACTAATTTTGCTGTTGTTGCTAAGGTACGCAGACTGCGTACTCTGCGTACAGCTGGGGGCGCCACTGACATAATCTATTTGTAAAAGTTACTCTGTTTTCATACTGTAATGTAAAATCAGAACAACTTCTCTTAACGTTTCAACATATGTGCTCTGGGAAACAGTTGAAGATAAGGAAATTGAGCTGTAGCATAAGCGTTTATTTAGTTTTTTATTTAGGTTTAAAGTTTTAAGCAGCTTGAGTAAAATGGTGTCAAATAAGTTCTTTAGATAACAGTGGATTCCATTATTAGGCTATGTTTTATTTTTCCATTGAACTTTATTTTCAAATTTCTTCACACATTTTTTCATAACCAGGAACCATGAATGTCGCATGAAAGTTATCTTGAAGCACTTGAAAGAGTTGCCTTTACTTTAAGCATTTGTCTTGATGAACGTTTCTAAATGGCTTTATCGGGACAAGTGGTATCATGACATTTGAGAAAGTTCCATGTTTTTCATTTTATTTTACTTGGGTATGTTAATTTGACTCCAATGTATATTTGAAGTGTCTGAGGGTCAGGTTGATTATAACAGCTTATTATTTGTAGATATTAATAATTTGCATGTGAGGCTGTATTAATGCAGCCAAAGTGTGGGGTGTTATTTTTTGTGTGGACATTGTGCATCTTACCATATGCTGAGGTTGGACAAAGTCAAAGCTACTCTTTGATCAGGGGACTGGTCTCCCTGCGGGCTCCTTCACCAGTCCAGCCCTCGCCACCTCCCCAAACCCATTGGACGACAAACCCCAAGCAGGGCCTGCTGACTCCTGGAGGACGGGAACGTAATCCCGGGTATCTGAGAGAGCTGTCCCCACCGCTTCAGATGCCACCAGCGTTACCCATTCAGGCAGATCTGTGGCCTCTACAAGACCACCTTGCTTCCAGGCACTTCCTCAGCTGCCCAGACCCAGCAGGTGTGGGTTTCAAATGTGGGCAAGTATTCTGCGTACATAATTTGTAGTGTTATAGTGGAACAAGAGCATCTGGATTTTTACATCACTCACAGGAGACTGGTTTATTTATATTGAATATTTGAGACCTCATAATGAAGCCTTATTGAATTCCATGTCATTACTTTGAGTTTTTAGTTATGTTGAAGAAGCTATACCATTGTAAAGTAAGTTTTTACAGTTCCATGAAAGGCAAAAAGCTATAATTTTGCTTAATTGTCTTAGGTTTGTCAGTCCAGCTATATAAATGCCTGGGTTATGTGATTGTGATTGAACAGTGTGGAATATATTGATCATGTATTGTTGCAGATCACGTATTGTTGCATTTCAAAATACATGTTCAAAGTTGAGAAGGTTTCTGGAATCATTTTGTTCATCATGAATATTTGAATAATGTTAAAATGCAAACCAACAGATGTGTCTTCAGATGAGAAAATGAACACACCCACCTACTTTGGGCAAAAACATTCCCTAAAGTCAACTTCTCACACAGAACGTGGACATCACAAGCATTAGCAAGCGGTCGACTACGTTTCATTTCCACACGACACGAGGATAGCCAATCTATTTGGTAAGTTAATAACATTAACAGTTAACCCTATTGCAGAAAGTTGTTGAATTCTGCCCATATTAATAGCATATTATTGTGTCACTGTTGAGTGATTGTTTGCTTATATTTTAGTATTTTTGATTTGGTAGCCTATATGTGATGGACCATGGTAAACGTCCACAATGAAAGAAAATGTGCTCCGCGGTTATTTACATTTTTATTGAAGTCCAAGTTCAGTTCATTAAAATGATATATCATACAATACAATAAGGGTAATAATGAGCAAGTTATGGCTTGTTGAATGTTGCTACTCCTTGAAAGTAAGTTCTGAGGAAAAGGCTGTTGAAGTTTTGAAAATCTTTCCTACCCGACACATTTTCAATGAAAACCAGGAATAGGCATAGAAAAGCAGAAGCTTAAATGCCCACACATTGATAGTGCTATACTGTAGGAGTGATTCAATGCTGAACAAGGTAAATTTATAAACATGAATATTAAGATTATATACATATTAATATTTAGATACAACATTTATAAAATGAAACAATAAAAATAATCTCCTTGGGATATACTTGCAATACTCCAAGTGAAATATGCAAGTAAGACACAAGATAACATTATTTTGAGAAATGAATTCATGGTTTTATTTATTGTTTGGCTACAATGCAAACAACAATAGATTGTCAATATGTTTTCTGTGTTTGCACCCAATGATGATGGCTGTTCAAATATGTAAGCAGATAACTAGATTTTGATAAAAATAGCTGCACTTAACACATGTATAGCCGCACCTAATGATGATGAATGTTTTCAAAGGTATGCAAAACTAGATTATGAGAAACAATTGCTGCACCGTGAACACCTGTATATAACCACACCTAATAATGATGGCTATTCAAATATGTATGCAAAACTAGCCCTGAGAATTTATGATTTAATCTCATAGGAGGATTAATATGGAAAAGAAAGTTATACGTGAATTCATTTCAGATTCACAGCAGATGGATGATGATATGTATGCAAGATTGATAGCTCAGAGTAATGTGAATTCTCATGAAAAGATGGATTTACAGTACTCCTATACACTGCCTGTATTGCCCGGATCATGAACATACATGCCAAATGAGTCCTTATCGTGAAAGGAACTGATCTGATGACTGCTTCCAATATATTTTTGGGAAAGCAATCATATCTTGCTATATAGTTGACTTTTGTGATGATGGATTTTGACCCCCTAAAGCTAGACTGCACCATCCTCTGGCCCCGCCGCTGGACATCAAACAGAGCGAGGATCATCTTTAGAGTTCGATTCTTAGTGCAATATACTGGCCTTTGTGTTTTAGTAAGCCTCCCGGGCATGCCTAATTTAGTTCTCATGGTTCCATGGTGTTTATTCATACTCCCCAGTTACCAAACACCAGTCACATCCATACATACCATTGAATTACATAGTATTCTTTAAATGGGACCCTGCCAAAGCATCCGCTGAATAAAATAAGTTGGAATCACTTTTCATATTTTTAAAACTCCAAAAAAGTTCCAAAATTCAATTTATTACTGCTTAAAAACAACTCCATACAATAGTTGTAATTAAATAGTAAACAAAGGATGCATTTTTCTAGTATTGGGACGCACCCATAGGTTTCTTCACCCTGATTCCCTGGTTACATTTCACTCCTCCAACTTGGTCTATTTTCAAGGGTGTCCTGTTCCTGTCCTGTCTAGCTTCTACAAATTCCCGAAGAACAGTCACAAAAACCAACCACTGATCTGCAATCATGGTGAGTATCTTCAGATCTCTAGTAATGAGCTAAAACTTAAATGTTTTCATATATTAATGAAAATCTCATTTAGATGTACTGTCAGGAGATTTTAACTGCAGTGTTAATATGTTGAGGTTTCTCTTGCTGCCTCAAAACCAGGAAATCATGTTGTTTCATTTTAAAAAAGCAGGCAAAATTCACGTTGAATCATACATTATCATACATTAGATTATAATTTGTTTTAAAATGTATCATTTGTATCAAATTATTTCATTTTTAGATGATGAGATCATGATTCTTTTACTTTTGTAAAATTCTCATTAAAATGGGCAAATAACCCTTTTTAAAATTGATTGTGGGGATATACTGTAACTAATATTATAGCATAATAAAACATCTTTAGGTTATATTCACTGAATTGTTTTCTTCAATTAGGGAAAATAACTAAGAAGATCAAATAAGTAATTTTTGGCTTATTTGAGGCTATCTCTCATCTTATACACTGCCTGGCCAAAAAAAAAGTCGCACACTCTAATATTTCGTTGGACCACCTTTAGCTTTGAATACGGTGTGCATTCGTCGTGGCATTGTTTCGACAACCTTATGCAACGTCACAACATTTATTTCCGCCCAGAGTTGCATTCATTTTTGGCCGAGATCTTGTATTGACGAAGGGAGAGTCGAACCACTCCGTGAAGTCTTCTCCAGCACATCCCAAAGACTGTCAATGGGGTTAAGGTCAGGACTCTGGTGGCCAATTCATGTGTGAAAATGATTCCTCATGCTCCCTGAACCACTCTTTCACAATTTGAGCCCGATGAATCTTGGTCGTCCTGGAATATGCCCATTGATGGGATAACCTGGTCATTCAGTACATTCTGGTACTCAGCTGACTTCATTTTATTGCTGCTTAACGTTGCTGAGCCTAGACCTGACCAATTGAAGCAACCCCAGATCATAACACTGCCTCCAGAGGCTTGTACAGTGGACACTATGCATGACGGGTGCAACAGCGACCTTTTTTTTGGTCAGGCAGTGTATAAGAAAGCTGTGAATTTCCATGTTTGTCGGTAATGTGTCATGGTGCCCTCTGCTGGTGATTCAGCAGAAGACACCCTATACAGCAGGGATATTCAAATCTGTCCAGTAGAACTGTTCATGTTCTTTTCTACCCAGTAGCGGCTGATTGGCCAGAGATTTAACTCACTTGGTGTCTCAGGTTAGATCAGTCCTAGTACAAGGGGAAGAATAGAGACCAGCGGTAGGCTACTACAGGCCCCGAGGGTCAGATTTGAGTATCGCTGCTCTACAGTAACTGCAGCACCTGAAACTCCTGAATGGAAAATAAATATGGGTTGGAGAAGAACAGAGGAGGATTTATTTGCACACGACAATGATTCACAGCCTGACCCTTATTTTGTTATGTATTTTTGATTTCCTCTTTCCTTCCCATTTTCATGTGCAGAAGTGTCTGGCCCTGGCTTTGGTCTTGTGCACTCAGCTTCACCTTCTCCATGGTGCCTGTTACAGGATGGGGGCTCTGGCAGGTAATACTCAGTGCTATAAAGAAACACAAAAACCATCCTGAGTTCATTCTGCTGAAGAACAATTTGGATTTAAAACTGTCAAAAGTGCACTAGAATTGAATGTAATATTAATGACAACACTGCTTATAACACACCTGCTTAAAAGCAGATAGCATAGTATTCAGCACTGATACTGACCTGTGACATTTAATGTGTTTAAAAAAAAATCATACCGACTGCGCCTGGTGTTTGAAATCGTATTGACCTTTTAGGGTTGTTTTAACGCACTTGTTCCTAGTTTGAAAATGCACTAATGTACGTCGCTCTGGATAAGAGCGTCTGCCAAATGACTAAAATGTAATGTAATGTTTAGGTGCAACTCACTGTCAGGACATTGTGGATAAGACCTGGCATGCCATTGGCTCCACCTGGAGAAACTCTGCTTGTCAGGACTGCTCCTGTAATGGGTGTTGCGATGGGTACGTATAGCATCAGACATGCCGAGCTACCTCTAAGTCATTCTGTAGGTATAGTGGTAGCTATAGCAGAATGCAACTAACAATTTATGACTTTGTTACTTTGAATGCATAGCTAGCAACCTGGGCAGCTACCTTTGTGAGTCCAATCCTCAAAATTGTTTAGCAAAGCCAAACAATGGGTGGGAAGTGCACTCATTTAGAAATTAACGATTTCTGTCAGGTTATGGATGAGCAGTATGTGTGTGCGTGCGTGTGTGTAATAACTGTGAAACCCTACTTTGGTTGACAAAATCAGCAGTACCTATGATTTAATTACTTGTCTTTGTGCCTTTGGTTAATTGAATGGAAACTGTTCTGCATTCTATATTTCTATACTGGATATATTGACAGGCTTGCTCAATACCAGTGCCCCAAAGATTCAATCCTCCCTCACCACTCTTTCTACCAGTCACACCCACACTCCCAGCATATTTGTAACTCACAATTTTTTCAGTTCTTCTCTAAATTTTTAATTAATGATGAAAATCAGAACACTAGCATGTCATATCTTCATGCAATCACCTACTTCCAAAACTGTTCGTTAACTCAGAATACTCTTGAGTAGCCTACTGGATTGGAGGTTGCCCATTTGCTACAAGTCACATTGTTAGTGCTTAGACTGTGGGCAACCCAATAAAATGCCTTCTCTGAATGCTATGAGTCTGATTGCAGGTTTTCCACACCCGTATCGATTCCTGATGACTGCATGATGGAGTTTGACAGTAAACAATGTGAATACAACGTGTTCAAGAAGGCTGACCACACACAGTCATGTGTAGTTTTGAGCGCAGTTGGGAAGTGAAGTGATGAAGTTATAATTGCTATAAATAAAGCCTTCCCTTCTTGTGTAATAAGAATGATATGTGAGTCTTGTGTATTTGATATACATGCCTTGTTTTAAATCTCCCATTTGTATTTGATCCTAACTGCACATTTAAATGGCACAAACATTTCTCATTTTCTGTAAACGCCTTAAAATAATTTTACATTGTAATATAAGAACATATGGTGGTGGTAGAGGCGAGTTTCCCCCTCATTATTGTAAAGCGCTTTGAGTATCGAGAAAGGCGCTATATAAATGCCATGCATTATTATTATTATTATTATTATTATTATATGCCAATGGAGAAATATATTGCTTGGAGACCACTTTTCAAACCCAAGCAGATTTATTTACCTATAGCTGTTTAAATATGTAAATGATAGCAGTGTGTTTTGGTGATATCACGGTCATAATTATAGAAATGACAACACAATGACAAACATAAATTGTCAAGCAGCATTTCTTCCTGAAATGATCATTGTGATAAACATAACATAATTAATCATAAATATTTCTTAATTTGGAGGCAGCGCTCCAATGGGCTTCAACGTCTCTCTCCGCTCTCAGAAACATGTACCACACTTGTAATCTGACTCACAATATAGATAATTCCTGAGAGGACATTGCTAGGACCCCAAGACCAAAAAGGTATGGACTCCAAAATATAAACTGCACAATTAATCCTTTCATATAAGGTGCACAGCACACTGACCGTTCAATGTGGGGAGGGGGAAATAGTGCGTGCACACCATTATGAATTACCATACTCACACGCCCATTTACTACCATATTTGGCAAGGCCAGCTCTTTTAAAATGCACATACCAATGTAGAAAAGCAAATAAGGAAAGCAAATAAGAAGTTTTCTGTGTGGGTGAAATTGAGATTTAAAATAAAAATAACCTTTCACAAAAACAAATTGAATGCTGGAGGAAAGGGCATCCTGGACCTACAGGTGAGAGGATGGGGGATATCATTGGGAAAGTGGCCCTGGAAGGGGTGGTAGAAGAAGACTGGTGATGCGTAATTATTTTCATATGGCCGTCTCCAATAGCCTAAATCCTTATACAGAGGCTATTTCCTGATTGAATCATTTGGATGCTGGGGATAGTGAGCACTCAAGTAGTAGGTTGCTTTGAAATATTTGAATATTCTCACTTTTGTTTTTTTTACATTGTAGTATATACTGTACTGGACTGGAAACTCACCAACAATATACACATTTAGACCTTGATCTGGATAAATAGAATGAAGAGATTCATTGTTCATTGTTTTATTGTTAACTATATCAGTCACATGTCCTGACCTATATGCCCAGGAATCATGAAAAATGTTTGTTTGCATCTTATTTCTATTACTTTTTTGTTAAATAAGACAACAATATTGCCAGTGTGGTGAGATAGTTTTACTAATTTCAAGATTTGCCAATGGGGTAGAAAAAAGTAACTTAAAACAAGCTAATATTTTCTTCTTGAGAGAAACAAAATAATATTTTAAGCCTTCTTACACAATTAAAAGACTTGTTAAGACAGGTATTTTTTGCAGTGTGGTGCAGGAGTGAAGCTGACCAGACCCTCAGACATACAGGTGGGTCAGCTGACCTAGGCATGCACTCTCAGCTGGGCTCCATCCAATGAGCCGTTTCCACAGGGGTTCCTTTCACATGTCAGTGCTGCGATGGAGGGACTGTGATTAAACCTGCTTCCTGTTCCATGGTTATGTGAGACATATGTGGCCAGGTCCATTGAAAAGGTGAACCAGTGAAACGTTCTGAGAATCGAGGATAAATTCTATGGAGTGGATATGGCAGCTTGAAATATAAAATGTCAGTATTCATAACATCGCATTTGGATGAAAAAAAGCCAAGTGAGTATGAGTTGCACACAGCCATTGGTTCAGGAAGCATGCTGATGAGCTGTACAAAGGCAACAGTGTAGCAATATTATATAGTAGCAAGCTCTCTGTTAAATGTCCATTGGGAAACATTATTTGTTGCCTTAAAAAATACAATGTTTTGTATACCTAGTGTATTCTTTAAATTTACAATGTGTAATAGTTGCTCAATTAAAGAATAGGTATATACAGTACCAGTCAAAAGTTTGGACACACCTACTCATAGAAGGTTTTTTTCCGTTATTTTTTACTGTTATCCACATTTTGGAATAGTAAAGACATCAAAACTATGAGATAACACAAATTGAATTATGCAAAAACCAAAAAATTGTTAAACAAATAAAAAAAAGTCTTATATTTTAGATTCTTCAAAGTAGCCACCCTTTGCCTTGATAACGGCTTTGCACATTCTTGCTATTCTCTCAAACAACTTCTGTGGTAAACAGGTATTCCACAGGTAAACAGGTGATGCCATCATGATTCTGTATAAAAGGATATCAAAAGAATCCTGATATCTTATTTCCAGGTACTCTTAGAAGCAACAAGGGTCTGAGGTATCAAACGAGCCTCAAACCATCACTCTGCTGCCAGATATGCAGTAGATATGGATGGATCACTTGAAGGGTTGTTCTCCTGACAAATTTTCCTATTGAACTCTATGGAAAAATAAGTCAGGAGAAGAAACCCTTCAAGTTATCCATCCATATCTACTGTATTTCTGGCAGCAGAGTGATGGTTTAAGGCTTGTTTGATACCTCAGACCCTTGTTGACTTACAGCCATTTAGCCAACCATGTGTACCATACTATTCCCGTGTAATTTACAGCTTAATCTAGTCCCACCCCCCAATTCCCATAGAGATCCATTAAAATGCAGAGAGGTTATAGTATTGCTTCTAAGAGTACCTGGAAATAAGATAACAGGAGTCTTTTGATATCCTTTTATACAGAATCATGATGGCATCACCTGTTTATCTGTGGAATACCTGTTTACCACAGAAGTTGTTTGAGAGAATAGCAAGAATGTGCAAAGCCGTTATCAAGGCAAAGGGTGGCTACTTTGAAGAATCTAAAATATAAGACTTTTTTTTATTTGTTTAACAATTTTTTGGTTTTTGCATAATTCAATTTGTGTTATCTCATAGTTTTGATGTCTTTACTATTCCAAAATGTGGAAAACAGTAAAAATAACGGAAAAAAACCTATGAGGAGGTGTGTCCAAACTTTTGACTGGTACTGTATGCACATCCAAAAATTCAGCGCAGGTGCTGAGTAAAAAGGATAATGCAGGATAAGAAAGAAACTCCAGCACACTGCTATAATGCTCCCAGGTGGTAATTTTATTATCTAGCGACATTCGTGAGCAGACAACGTTTCAACCAAATCGGTTTTCGTCAGGTAATTGTCATGGGGGTTCTGCCTCCTTTTATTTCTGTGGTCGTTCTCCCTCAGAGCGGCTAGAGGGCGCTCTTGCCTTACTTTTCCGTCCTCCTCTCCGGGTTTTTGCTCTGCCTTTTCCTAATTCCCTACACCTGTTCTTGTTACCGGGCAGCCATATAAACCTTGTGTTTTCCTTTGTTCTATGTTTAGTTGTTGTCTTGCGACTGCACTTAGCAGGTAAGGTATAGGACTTGGGATACTGTTTTCTAGTGATGGCAAAATGAGGCTTCCTGAAGCACTGAGGCTTTGCAGCCAATTGTATCGCAAATAGATTCATTACTCAAAGCCTCATTCAACACAGTGTACACTAGTGACACCTGTTGGTAAAAGTAATTTAGAGCAACAAAATCATTACAAATTCCACCCCAGGTTTAAAATAATGAAGTTGCCACAAGCTAACAACAAGCGACCCTTTAGCTCACTGGTAACGCGTCGGACTTCAGATCCATTTCTGTAAGAGAAAGTACCAGTTCAAAACCCTGCTCACTTGATACACATACTAACATACTCATAATTTATATTTGTAACTGTCATTAGGCTAGATTTGTTTTATACTAAGATATATTATAAAATAATATATGTAATAATATTATATTAACTTTCAAAATGAAAAAAACAGGAAGATTGATATAAAGGGGGACAACATTTGTGTGGAGTTCTATTGAGCAGTAAAAGTGTTTCTGGTCTGGGACTGGGAGTGCTTCTGTAACCAGGCAGTGAAAGTGAATGTGCTTCAGTATGGGCAGTGAAAGGGAAGGTGCTTTTATGACTGAAAAGGGAGGTTTTTATAGATTTTTATTAACGGCCTCATCAAGTTCTTGCTTTCTGGAACCTATGGCAAAATAACAATATGCAAATGTGTTTTTATCAACATGTATGTCAGTATGATTATGATAAAGCAACCATAACTGCTATTAAAAAGTAAAATAAATAAATAAATAACCTCCGCTGGTTTCTTGCTCATTGGCAGGTGCATTTTCATGCATTGCCCGATAATGCCTGGACGAGGTATTATTGCTGTAAGCCAGCTCCTTTAGGCACAGCAAGCACTTTACCTTCAAAATTAAATAATATGCCATTTGAGAAGGAATGCAGATGATAATGATAATAAGAAATAACAATCAAATCATAATAATATTAAACAAATCGTAATAATCTGCTGTAGTTACGTTAAAATAACAACCAACGAACTACATGCACAGTCGATTGCTAGCCCAGTGTTCGAATAGCTTTTCAGTGTGTTTTTATATCTACGCCACTTAGGCCTGCCTTATTTGGAGATATCGGGTCAAAATATTCCCAAGCAGGAGAAGATTTTCGCTTCCATGCAGGTTCCATTAGCCTATTTTTGTACAAAAACTACAAAACTGTACAAAAGTTGTACAAAAAAAATAAATAAAAATACTCCAAAAATTCCTCAAAAAAATACTCCAAAAAAATAATACCAATAATAACAAACTCTCCGCAACAACCCTCGAAATAAGGGGGGTATCGCTCCTTTATATCTACAATTGCTCCTTTATATCTACAATTCAAAACCCCTAATTCCACCCAAAACGCAAAACAAACCGATCACATGGTTCTACAGCACCCGAGGCCTCGTTTGTCATTGATCACGTGCTTCTCTGAAAGTGATACAAGCTTCGGTGCGAGGCTTCTGTAGAAACTGCACTATGTACTCGTCACACAGCTCGGAGCTTCGGTATCATCCGTAACATCACTACTGTTTTCCTTGTTATTTCAAATAACAAGTACCTCTGTTTTACCTCTCTCATCTGCTTTCTTTATTGAAAGTAAGAGGTTTTTTCTTTTCTTTCACTACCATCCTCGAGTTCTCGCCCTGTTAGGGTCGTTTTCATTTATTTCCTGTTTTATTCACCTCCTTTATTTTCTTTCCTTATTTTTGAGTGTTGAGGCGAATTCTCCCCTTTTTCCCCTTTCGCAAATTGTTTTCGTGTGGCTGTTCCTACGGGGATAGCTTTTAGAATCCCTTTGTCGCGTCTGGTCCTCCGAACCCGACCCCCTTACAGTAATAGTTGCTCAAGCCTTACAATCACTGCAGAGTACCTATCAAAATTTTCATTGGTTTTTTATGGCTGAAATGACTAGTAACATCAAAGCACATGGAAATCAAAATCACTTCTTCACCAAGCCATGTTCTAAAAGAGGAAGCATCTAATTTTCTATATGTATGGAATGGATATTGTTTTATGTGATGAGTCCTTGTATTGATGTTGTAATACAATTTCATGTGAAACGGCACTCCAGCTTTGACGCCAACCCTTGATTATTCGCTTAACATTTTGCATAAGAAGCACACTTTTACACCCATGTTCTCACAATGGCAAAGACAATTGTAAAGCAGGGAGCTTTTATGTTCCATTTTATATAATCATATGCATAGTGATATTTGAAGAGGACTTGACTTGTCTGTGTAGCTATCACTTGTACAGCTGCTCGTTTTGCCCCAGGAGGGACTAACCGCTCGCTTCATTTTATGTTCATAGTGTGATGTTGGTACTTATTATTATAACATAATTTGCTTGAAAAGTCACTGTGCTTTCATACTGTAATGCAAAATCAGAAAAACATTTCAATATATCTGCTCTGGACAGTTGAAGCACTTGAAAGAGTCATTTTTACTTTAAGCGTTTGTCTAGGCAAGCATTTCTAAATTGCCTTATTGGGACAAGTGGTATCATTGGATTTGAGCGAGTTCCAGGTTTTTCATTTTGTTTTATTTTGGTGACTTCATTTGACATGTAGAATTGTATCTAAGAATTGTATGTCTTTGCCTTGCAGGGACCACCACTGGCCCAACCACGACCTGTTAAGTAATGTCAGACGCCAGAACGTTGTCGCTGGCTATTCTTGCCATGTTTCGGGAGCGAATGGCGGCCATGAGGACTCCCTGCAGGCTCCTTCACCAGTCCAGCCCTCGCCACCTCCCCGAACCCATCGGAGAATGCTGGCCTAAGTGAGGGGCGCTGTGTGAGAGAGCCCTAAATCTGTCCTTCTGACCCCAGCATCCATTAACTCGGAGCAGGGCCTGCTGATGCGTGGAGGATGGGAACATAATCCCAGCTTTCTGAGTGAGCCATCCCCACTGATTCAGATGCCACCAGCGTGTACCCATTCAGGCAAATCTGTGGCATTTACAGGACTACCTAACCATGCAACCACTTCCTTCCGCAGCTGCCCAGACCCAGCAGCACTAAAGGGATGTTACCTTGCTAATTATCATCTATGGAGTAAAGGTAGATTTAAGATGGGGATATGTCCGAAAGCCCTGACTGTTACAGGAGCTCTATGTTGTCTTGCTTAAAATCAAAGGTCTTCAAGCAATTGTTTGTCTGTAGCCCCTTTCCCAATAAAAGACTGAACCCGTTGGATGTGAGCTTTGTTAATGAATGCAGAGGAGTACATTGATGTTGACTGATGTGTTTTTATTTTGTGTTTCCACCTCCTTCCCTGGATCTGTCCAGTGTGTGCAGCAGTCCCACCTCCAGCCCCAAGCCCAAAACCTCAGGCTTGTCCCTGTGCAGAAGTCCAGTCTGATTACAGCCACTCAGCTCCTCAAGACCCACATGCAATGCTTGGGGACTATACTCACCCTTTTCATACAACACACGTACATGCACACGTACGTACACACACACACACACACACACACACACACACACACACACACACACACACACACACACACACACACACACACACACACGTATCATCATATGTACACTGGAACACTGGTCAGGTGGTCAGAAAGTTATGGTGGCACTTGGTAGTCAGTCAATTATGGTGCCACTTGGTCAGTTGGTCAGTCTGTGTGGCCAGGCTGGTGGTATTGTAAATCTTAAATAAGCTGAGTGTGTCAGTTTTGATTATTTTATTTTCATTTTGCTCCATTGTTGTGTCTACTGTCTACAGTACATATCCGCTTTGTATTATTAGTTTTGATTGTTGACATGGTGAAGTGAGTTTAGCATGAGTCTTGTAGGAATTCAGATTTCTTCTGAACAAGTTGATTTTCTTTTCATAATGTTCCAATTTAAGGCCTCTGTTCAGTCAAATCAATACAGTTGTTTGAGCAGTATGTTTAAACAAGTGTTGTAAAAAATAATATTTCTTGCCAACACAAACCATGCTTATGTTCAGCTAATGTTGAAATTGTTGGTGGACGGAGGTTGAAGGTGACCTGTTGCCATGGTTCCTGGCAGAGAATTATTGTAATGTCTTCTGTCCACTGCCAAGTCACACTATTGCATCAGAGTCAATGGCAGAACAGAACAAGGGCAAAAGGTGTTTGCCCTTGTGGCGAGGTGAGCACCACCGCTCCCATGCAGAGACAGTAACCAGGCAGGATTGTTGAGAGAACACGGTTTTATTCCGAACTCTCTGGGTTTACACACACACAAATCCAATCATCCGCTCTTCTCCCCGCAGATGTTCCGGCCGGCTTTTATGCACTCAGGCTCACTGTCGAACAATCAAGGCAATTGGTTAATTGATACAATCAATAATACAATCAATCGTTACCAATTGCATGATTCCCGAGAGCTGTGTCGGCTCCACAAACCACACGCGTTCACTCTCTCTCTTGCCGGCAGCGCCTAAAACCACGCCCCCCTACCACAGCCCTCTTCTGTTTTTCTGTAACTTTCCTCTTTCTCTTTTTTCATTGTTTCTGATTCTTTCCAGCTCATTTTGCTGCTTCTATAAAAATAAACATATTGTGAAGAAAAGCCTTCCTCCTGGTAGCCCCTCCTGTATCTTTGGTGAGTATATATATCTCTCTCTCCCTCCCTCTCTCTCTCACAATCTTTTTTTTTCTTCATCACCCTCTTTTCTACCTTCCCTTGCCTGATCACCCCTTTTTGTCCAGCTTTTTTGTCTTCAGTCACTCAGACTGTATCATGTTTCGGGGAGTGTGTGAGTGCATAGCCATTTTCTGCACAATATGGGACAGAGTGATTGTTATTTTTAAGAAAATCACTGGAATGCTTAAATGGGGCAGGATAAACCTGAATTTCCATTGACTGATAATTAATATCTCTGTGATCGACTGAAATGAATTTCATAATTGGCTTCATGCAAGAAAACCTGTAATAACACAAAATATCCAGAAGATGGAGATATAGTTTTTCTTATCTTCTTATGACTGGATTTACTTAATGGCAGTTAATGTGAAAAGCAAGGTGGATGGTCAGCTTTCCATTAGGGTATTTTATACAGTCAATTAGGCTACATAATTTCAGCATTTATGAAATCATGAAATGAATGCTCCTTAGTTATCTGTTTACACAGTAATTGTAGGAACAGAAGATATGGATGCAAGCAAGGGACAGTGTGAACTGAATGGACCTCTGTACAGACAAGCAATGTTTTCTCTGGCAAAATTTCACTTGTCTGTGACTCAACTTGTTTTCGAGTCCGATCAAATTTATTTGGCCTTAAAGGGATATTTCACCCATTTTGAAAAATTGAATATTGTTTTACTTACCCCCCAAAATAGTATGTAAGGCTTCAACGATGTTGTCCCGGTCTCACAGTTGGAGATAAAATTGGCTAAACCTGAATTGGAACAATGCTAACAATTAGCATCTTGTCATTGGATTGAATTGCCCGGCCTGGATAAATTTTGTTTAAATAACCACAACCAGGACGTGGTAGTGTCCTCAGACTTTTGGTTACCATACACATGCACACACGCACACATACACACACACAGACAGACACGCACACATACACACACACAGACAGACAGACAGACAGACACACACTTTATTGTTCAGTTGTGTTCAAAAGCAGCTTTGAGCAGTGCTTCCTCTTGCTGTTTTTCCCTCTGCATTAATAAAGAATGGAAATAGAAGTGTATTCTCTTTTTATTTCTGAAAAATTAAACTGATGGAAGGCTGCTGGATGGCTCGTTTGGATAAGGGTGTGGTGCATGGATGAGCCTCAGATCGAATCCGGACCATACCAGTGCCAACAGTGGCTGGTAGCTTCACAGGGCCACTCACAATTGGCACCTGCGTCACCCAGGGTACGGAAGGGTTCAGTTGGACAGGGTTCCCCGTTTCATCGCTCTTGGGCAACTCCTGCTGGCCTACAGGGCATGCATATGACTGTGTCCTCTGGCACTGTTTTGTGCAAGCTTAGTGTGAGCTTATCTGTGATCTGCAATGTGAAAAGAAGTAGATGTTGACACCACGGTTGACACCATGGGTGATTCTAGGATTTGACACATACGGGGTCTGTAAGAATGTGAGACGTGCTCATGTAAAGCACGAGCCAAAATTTTAATTAAATTAATTTCTGTTACACAAAAACACCACTATGGTGGTCGCTCTCAAACTTGCAAACAAACAAACACTGATTCTCCAAATGGCATACAAAGGGGTCTAAAGGTTTTAAAATGTGTCCATGATGGTGTCAACTAAAGACTGTGAAACAACCAATGCTTTTGTAAAAGACGTCCACCCACCATGGACAAACCAAACTGAAAACCTAGAATTAAAAAGAGAGCGGGAGTGAAGAATGTAGAATATGGGGAGATGAAAGAAAGGGGAAATAATTTGGGGTGCACTGCAATCAATGTTGGCAATACAGGTGCTGCCTGTGAGACACTTACTGTATCTATTTACAAGCTTCCTTGCAAGCTAGGCATTTCAGCTATCTTGTCTTGACTACCCATTCACTTTCTCGCTTAGTTTCTGCTCTCTCTCTCTCTCTTTGTACTGACAATCAAGAACAAACATTTCTACAAAACTACAAACATTTTTCTATAAAAAAACATTTTTGACTGTAAAAGGGTTCCAATCATGTGAATTTTTCTATATATCCCTTGTTACTAGTAAAAAATATTAGAAAATAATGGAAAATATTTTTGTAATATAAAAGAGTGTAAGAAGAAGTGAGGAAAATCCTTTGATAACAGTATGCCAATCCGCTGATTAGCTTAGCTAGTTAGGGGAAAAGAGGAAATCATTTGGTCACAAACATCAGACAGAGGCATGATCATAGAGTCAGACCTTTAGTACAATATACTGGCCTTTGTGTTTGGTAAGCCTCCAGGGCATGGCTAATTTAGTTTGTGTGGTTTCATGGTGTTTATTAATGAATCAATTAGACAGTAAGATGTCATGTGACCTCCCCTGTTTGGGACAAACACCCCAGGTACCAAACACCAGTCACATCCATACATGCCATTGAATTGCAAAGTATTCTTTAAAATGGACCCTGCCAAAGCATCTGGCGAATAAAATAAGTTAGCAACCCTTTTTGAACTGGCAACATAATTACAAAGGGCCTTTGCAAACAGAGCTACAGAGGGTCTCAGTTCATCAGTTTTCCTGCTATCCCGTGATATGGCGCAGTTACTTCTCAATGAAAACCACCGTTGTCACTTAATGCTCTGCCGCGTTAACTTGTCAGTACTGGAAGACGGAATTATTGTAATGTCATCCCACGTATTGCACCCTTTTCTGTTTTACCACTGAGTGGACTTCCCCCCTGAGGCCATGATTAGAAAAATTATTATTGCAGTCGTATCAAATACTAAATGAGCAGATTATAATTCCCTCCCCTTCCAACTTTGTTTATTTTCAAGGGTGAATGTCCTGTTAATGTCCTGTCTATCTTCTACACATGCCTGAAGAAGTCACACAAAAACTAACCATCCACCTGCAATCATGGTACATATCTTTAGATCTATAGCAATGAACTAAAACTTAAAATGTTTTAATGAGAAATAACTTAAGATCTACTTTCATGAGATTTTAACTGCATTATTAATACACTGTTGTTGCCTCTAAACCAGGAAATCATATTGTTTGGTTTAGGAAAGGCATGCAGGCAAAATTCAAACTGCAGCATACATTAGATTATCATTCATTTTAATTTTAATGATTTAAAATATCATTTGACCAATGATTTAATTTTAATATGATGAGATCATGAATTTCCTTACTTTTGTAAAATTTTCATAAAAATGGAGTAGATAAATTTATTGTGAGGAAATGGCTTAGTGAAATAACTATATTATGACGTAATAAAACACCAAGTTTATCTTTAGGTTATATTAATTGAATTGAATATAAATACTCAGAAGATCAAATTTGTCATTTTTGGTGCATGGTCTTGGTGTGCAAAGAAACGTATTTGAGGCAATCTCTAATTGTATTTAAGAAAACTGTGAATCTTTATGTTTGTCGGTAATGTGTCATCGTACCCTCTGCTGGTGAATCAGCATAAGACACACTATACAGCAGGGATACTCAAATCTGTTTTTTTTTTACCCACAGTGTTTGGGAAACTACTCTGAAAGTATAGTTGTACAAAGTATCAATAACTTCACAATGAAAATAGTTGAACTACAGCCAAGTGACCCTAAAGAGAAATGTAGCTTGCAAACCTACAATTACTAGGTTTGTAGTTCAAACTAGATAAAAAATTATGAAGGTACAGTCATTGACAAACATATTGTGGGTCAATTATCTTTGCTGAGAAAAATTATTTTCTAGCAGAAAATTTTAATTAGTAGGCCCACAGCATGACAAAACTTCATGGCACTCAATCTCCAGTGAATAAATTAGAATAAAATTATGGTGCGCTTTTCTGTTATGATATTATGATATATCCAAATAATAAAGGTTTTAATATTTTTCCTTGGAGGTTGAGTGCCTTGGAGTTCTGTAGTGCTGTCTGCCTAATTAAAATTTTCTTCAATATGAATACAAACCCTACCTTATGAGCACCTCTCCATTTTGACACTATTTGAAGCCAAGGCAGCATTCACTTTTTACTTTTGTAAAAATTATTTTATCTTGCACCTTTTACAAACAAAGGAATAACAATGGTACAAACAATAAACCAGTAGTACAACAGGCCTCGAGGGTCAGATTTGAGTATCGCTGCTCTACAGTAACTGCAGCACTTGAAAATGCTGAAGGGAAAATAAAAATGGGTTGGAGAGAACAGAGGAGGATTTATTCAGACTAGAATACAGAAGACAACGATTCACAGCCTGACCCTTATTTTGTTATGTATTTCTGATTTCCTCTTTCCGTCCCATTTTGCATGTGCAGAAGTGTCTGGCTCTGGCTTTGCTCCTGTGCACTCAGCTTCACCTTCTCCATGGTGGCTGTCACAATCCAGTGATGAAGACAGGTAATCCTCAGTGCTATAAAAAAACACAAAAACCATCCTTTTGCATTCTGATGAAGAACAATTGGGATTTTAAAAAGTGCACTAGAATTTAATGTAATATTAATGCCAATACTTGGAACACACCTGCTTAAAAGCAGATGGCATAGTATTCAGCACTGGATTTTGACCTGTGACATTTAATGTGTGGCAATGTTGTGTCTGTTTAGATGGAACTCACTGTCAGGATGCTGTGGATAAGACCTGGCATGCCATTGGCTCCAAGTGGAGAAACTCTGCTTGTCAGGACTGCACCTGTACGGGGTGCTGTGACGGGTACGTACAGCACCAGACATGCTTATAGGGACCTCTTAGTACTTCTGTAGGTCTAGTGGCAGCTATAGCAGAATGCAACAATTTGGTCGCATATCCTTTGCATGCTTATTTTCTAGTACTCTGACAGGCGATACTATAACGTCTCTGCATTTGAATGGATCTCTATGGGAATTGGGGGGTGGGACTAGATTTAGCTGTAAATTACACTGGAACAGTATGGAAACACATGGTTGGCTAAATGGCTTTAAGTTATCAAGGGTCTGACATATCAAAGAAGCTTTAAATCATCAGTCTGCTGCCAGAAACACAGTAGATATGGATGGATAACTTGAAGGGTGTCTTCTCCTGACTTATTTTTCAATATAAGTTCAATAGGAAAATTTGTCAGTAGAAACAACCCTTAAAGTGATCCATCCATATCTATTGCATATCTGGCAGCAGAGTGATGGTTTGAGGCTTGTTTGATACGTCAGACCCTTGATGACTTACAGCCATTTTACCAATCATGTATTCCATACTGTTCCAGCATAATTTACAGCTAAATCTAGTCCCACCCCCCAATTCCCATAGAGATCCATTCAAATGCAGAGACGTTATAGTATCGCCTGTCAGAGTACCAGAAAATAAGCTATCAAGAGTCTTTTGATGTTGTTGGGTCACAGACATCGCTTGTAAGAGTACCAGAAAATAAGATATCAAGAGTCTTTTGATGTTGTTGGGTCACAGACATAAGGAAGTCATGGCATGAAAAGGATATGCGACCAAATATTAAAAAATTTAAAGGCACAGTCAACTTAGTGTATGTAAACGTCTGACCCACTGGAATTGTGATATAGTGAATTAAAAATGAAATAATACTTGTGTCATGCACAAAATAGATGTCCTAACTGACTTGCCAACACTATAGTTTGCTAACATGAAATCTGTGGCGTGGTTAAAAATGAGTTTTAATGACTTCAACCTAAGTGTATGTAAACTTTCGACTTCAACTGTACTCTATGATGATCTTGAACAAAACTTAAATGTTCTCAATAGAAAAATACCATGTGCACTGAGATATGTTTAATAATTATCTTGAACCCAACTCAATGAATGTTTTCAATAGCAGAATATAATGGACATTGACATTAGTTCACCTTTTGAATGCTTTGCAAATATTGACACCTTCTTCACCCCTTTGTTAGTGCACTCATGCACTGTAAAATAAAAAAAATTGAGTTTGAATAAACATAAACGGAGCTCCTTATTTATATATATATATATACACTGCCTGGCCAAAAAAAAAGTCACAGTTGCACCAGTCATGCATAGCGCCCACTGTACAAGCCTCTGGAGGCAGTGTTATGATCTGGGGTTGCTTCAATTGGTCAGGTCTAGGCTCAGCAACGTTATGCAGCAATAAAATGAAGTCAGCTGAGTACCTGAATGTACTGAATGACCAGGTTATCCCATCAATGGACATATTCCAGGACGACAATGCCAAGATTCATCAGGCTCAAATTGTGAAAGAGTGGTTCAGGGAGCATGAGGAATACAAGAGATTCGGCCACAAATGAATGCAAGTCTGGACGGAAATAAATGTTGTGACATTGCATAAAGTTGTCGAAACAATGCCACGACGAATGCGCGCCATAATCAAAGCTAAAGGCGGTCCAACAAAATATTAGTGTGCAACTTTTTTTTTGGCCGGGCAGTGTATATACTGTATATATATATATATATATAAAAAACTCTCTAGCCCCAAACACTATGTATCAATGTCGTTGGCGCGCTTGATGCGTTGTGGGAGCGACCAAATTATAGCCCAAGGAAAAAAATACGATGACAACCTGCAACGGCCTCCTAGCAATATGGCTTATGCACACAGATATGTCCACTCAGTTCGTATGCACGTTGAAAAATGCTCACACTTAGATATGTTAACTCAGTTCCTATGCAGTGGACAAAATCAGCAATACCTACGAGTTAATTATTTGTCTTGGAGCCTTTCTGTTTTTTTTGCATTCTGTACTTTTATATAACTTATTATCAGTCTTGCTCAATAGCAGTGCCCAAAAGATTCAACCCTCCCTCACCGCTCTTCCTCAGTCACACCCACACACACACACACACACACACACACACACACACACACACACACACACACACACAGCATACACTATCTGTATCTTACTATTTTTCAGTTCTTCTCCAAATTGTAAGTTTAATTTCAAGATCAAAAGCAGAACGCTTCCTCAGATGTAGTGTGTCTTATTTTTGTACAATCATCTTCTTCCAAAAGTGTTGGTTGACCCAGAATACTCGACTAGAGGTTGTTCACTTGCTGCAAGTCACACTGTTAGTGCTTAGAGCATGAGCAACCCAATCAAATGCCTTCTCTGAAAGCTATGCGTGTGATTGCAGGTATTTCACACCGAATAGATTTCCTGATGACTGCATGAAGGAGTTTGACAATGAAAAATGTGAATACAAGGTGTTCAAGAAGACTGACCCCACGCAGCCATGCCCATTTTTTGGAGGAGTTGGGAAGTGAAGTGATGGAGTGGTCAAATTACTACAATAAAGCTTTCCCTTGTGTAATAAGAATGACTTGTGTGTCTCATGCATTTGATATACATGCCCAGATGTCTAAAGACGTTTTCAATCTGGCATTTTTGTTTAATGCTGAGTGCATTAGACCTATGGTTTTTAAACGGCACAAACCATTCTCTTTTCTCTCTTTCTGTAAATGCCTTCATAAATCTACTTCACAATGTAATATACAATAAGTACATTATGCCAAGACACAAATATATTTTTTGGATACAGGTTTCCAAACCCAAGTAGCTTGCTTTACCTATATACTTGCTCACCAGTTTTAAGCATACTGTAATGGGGCGTGACGTGTGAGGTAGGAGGAGCCAAATGCAGCAAGGGGATTCTTAAAGCCCTAGGGCCACTAAGGCGGGAAACCCCGCAGATAAGGGAGGAGACAATAACACAAACACACCACAGCTACAGACCGGCTCACTGTAATGTAAGAGGGGAGTCAAAGTGAGATGCAGGAAAGGCTAACATTTGTGAGGAGCTCGAGAACGGTGCTCGTCATAAACTTCAAAGGACCAGAGGGCCTTGTAATAAAACAATACAACTCTGACTTCCTTTGGGTTTTTCAGCCCATTTGTTCTCAAGGATGTCCTCACCTGGGAAAAGACTGTGATAAGAGGAAGTTGGACTGTTTTGTCATGGGTGTGTATGTGTGTGTGTTCGGGGCAGTTAGGGCAGAAGAGGCCATTAAGCCCCTGGCCAAAACAATACATCTGTGATCTTTCCCGTCTCTCATGTTGGCACCTCTGTCATTGCACCCCCTCCTTCTCTCCTGGGTTAAGACTCAAAAACTTCAGTTTAGATGGTCAACAGACCCTGTAAAACTTACAAACATTGCACATGTGATTCTTATATTGTTACATTATGTCTTATGTAGTAGTACCAGGAATTGCATGTAAAATGGTTCATCAGGAGGGAATTTTCATGACAACTGCAACATAATAAGACTGTTAATCTGTTAATAATAATCATAATGGTAAGCTGTTTGGTATGGATGTAATCCGGTAAAATCAAGGAATCAAATGACATACATTTCATACGAAATGGAGTTTAGTAAAACATAGTTTCAATAACTCAGGAAAAACTATAACACTGGAATGTCCTCTCTGGTAATCAACTCCTTTTCCCCTCTCCCTACTCAACAACCCCCAAAGGTGGGGGTCTAAATTCCAGATTCGACCACACCTCCAGGTTAATTTATGGCACTGCCGCCTGGTTCAAATGCGGGATTTGGCATAAAAGAAAGGGAGACAAACCTATCTAGGAAGATTGCAACCGACTTCCCACACCGTGCAGACTCCGTGAATACTCTGTGTTTTTGTGTAAGGAAGATCGTAATCGATTTCCCACACTGTGCAGATTCTGTGTGTGTGTGTAGCTGCAGCAGGCCGGGTAAGATATTTACTCTGTGTTTTCTTTTCTTAATTTCTATATTTTGTAATTGACTAATAATTTTAAGATAATGACCTACGTACCTGCCTGTGAATAAATGATTCTTATTTTAACTTGCGTGGTCTCCATGACTCTAATCCATTTTATACCTTTTTCAGCCTAAATTACGACTGAATACTCAGGGGAACAATTCTGACCAATGACCAACTGATCAGTGGCGTGGTACTTTATGTGGAGTCCCCAAGTTGGGTAGGCGGCTGAGTTCTGCCAGTAAAAGGGATTGGTGATGCATGGCTCTGGGAATTTGATGTGAAGAGAACCCATGGACGCTCTACGTCGGTTCTTGTCAAATTAGCCTTAAGGAGCCCTCTGAGTGCACGCTGACCTGTGCGCGCAACTATCTATGTAAAATATAATGCATGTATTGTGTTGGCCAGACCCCCAACCTCTGTGTTCTCCACCGAACTGAGATTCGGCAATAGTGCTAATCCCGGGAGCATATATTGAGTAATGGTGGCACACAAGGAAGAGTCGAGTGTAACCACTCTGAGCTTCACGCATGATTAAAGTGAAATTCTAAATTATAGTTTAATATGGAGTCAGATAATTACGAGTAAACCAATAGTAACTGTTACGCTTACTTTTGTGATCATAGATATATTCGATGTGTTGTTCAGCTCCTTTGTGAATGTTCTAATGCTCCCATTAGAATATTGACATTTGGACAACAGGTCGGATATATCCGTGATGACAACATGGCCCCGTTTGCGAACGGAGAATAAGAATCATACTGATCCGTTTCAGGCCTGTCTTAAGCGGGATATGGAGCAGCGCAGTCATATCTGACTCGTGGCGACGGACCCAGTATATTCTTAAATGTACTTGTGCTCTGTTCATGAACGGAGGATAAATCACTAATCTCTTTTTATTTACATCACAACAGCAGAGGAAAAACACGTTTGCTCCTTCCCCTCCAGCTATTAACTATTCCCTCATTGGTCTAGCTGTGCGGGTTCTACAGTAACATACCACAGAGTAGAAGCACTAACGCCTGGTTTCCCAACAAGAAAACCCAAACAAGGCGAAAGGGAACAAAGAACTGCTACCCCATACTTCTACAAGCGAAGTAACTAAAAACGAGCCGGAAATAGAATGCCCTGTCTCGATAACGAGACGCATAAGAACAGGCGAGTAGCACAATAGCACAAACAAAACACACAGCAAACAAACACAGAAACAAAAACTTATTGGAATAGAAGAAGGCGAAGGAACAGCGATAACGTTCCGTGGCTAATTCCATAAGCTAGCCGTCACATGCAGAACATAAAGGGGTGAACGCCCGATCTCCCCAGGGGGGGAAGAAACATTTTACAGGTGAGCCAACGGAGCACCGCAGTCCCATAGCCTTACCAGCAAAATGACCAAGCTTAAAATACAAAGCCACGCCCAAGCCTCTCAGAAAGGAGAAATGCAACGAGGCAAAGGAACAGATAATTAACGTTCCAAGGCTTAGATTGAGGCTTGCAGTCAAACGCAAACATGTCCAAAACATTGCCCGGTCTCCCTAAGAGACGAATTGCACCGAAGGGCGAACAGAACTACAGTTCCGAACAGAATCGCCCAAATCTCCATACACGGAGAAAGAGCACAAAAGACGAAAGGACAGCTGCACCAAAATTATCGACTATCTGACTAACACAACCACAAACACAAATACAAGCCCTGCCTCTCAGTAAGGGGAAATGTAACGAGGCGAACAGGAACAGATTTAACGTTCCATGGCTAGTTTAATAAGTTCGCAGTCTAATGCAGAAAACAAAGGGGTAAACACCCGATCTCCCAGGAGAGAGAAACATTTTACAGGTGAGCCGACGGAGCACCGTCGTCCCATAACTTTACTATCCAAATTGACTAATGCAAGCTTAATTGAAAACACACGCCCTAGCCTCTCAGTAAAAGAATGTGTAACGAGGCAGAGGAACAGAGATAACGTTCCATGGTTACTTTCATAAATGCGCAATCAAACACAAACATGTCCATAGCATCGTCCAAGCTCCATATAAGGAGGGACACACCCGGAGAACGAACAGAACTACAGTTCCGAACAAAATCGTCCCGCAGGTGAAAAGGACGAACAGGAACAGCTGTAACAAAAGACCAACGCAAACTTAATAGAAAATAACCGACCTGCCTCTAAGAATAAATAAAACCCTAAAGTCAGTATGATACAAACGCCCTGTCTCTTAGTGAAAGGCAATAGATCTCGATAAAACGACAAACAAAGGACAGACCAGAAAGCGGAGACTGAAATGAGCACACCAAACAGGAATTCAACCTGAAGCTCAAAGCACAAAGGCCAGTACCGCAAAACTTCAATAAAAGCACAACGGAGCAAAATGGTCTCCTTAAAAACCTAGATCTAATCATATGATTAAAACTTTAAAAGGGCAAAATAAACCGTACACAAAACAGCACAACTAATACCAGAAAATACACCACAGAACAAACAATCAAACAATCACAATGAACAATTAATATCGAAGCCCCGATAGAAGGAAACGGAAGGCTTAAATAGCTCTCAGTGACCACGCACAGGTGTAGACGCTAACAGAAGCTCAGCAAACTCAGCAGGGCGGAGCAAGCATCTACTAAAAGGGCAGCGCCCTCGCGTGGCCACTAAGGAAAACACTGCATAGGGAAACAGGGTTAAAAACCATGACACATACATTGACAAACATCAATCTTACCTGAAATGGTAATTGTGATAAACATAATTCAGAAACAGTTCTTACTTTAGAGACAGACTTGTTTTCTTCATGGGTTTAGGCTACTTCTCTCTCTACTCACAGAAACATGTACCCCACTTGTGATCTGACTCACAATCATGTAGTCAGGACCTGGTATAAACCAGCTGGATAAGATGGTTGGTATAGGACCCCAACAAAAACGTAATGTAACTGCACAATTCATTTTTTTAATATAAGGTGCACTGCACACTGACTGTTCAAAATTCCCTGTGAAATTCCAAGACTTCTCCAAATGTAACTTACTCTATGACCAGGGTAACCTGGCCTTCCTTGCATTTAATGACTTAATCAGATGATGCCATTAATATCTCTACCGGTATGATGGCATTAATATCTATATCAGTAATGGATGATTCCCTGAATGTGTCTAATCAGTATTATTTAACCCTCATATTATCTTGACATTTTATGACGCTTTTAATGTTTGGGGTCAAATTTGACCTCAAAAGTATAAACTGACAGAAAACTATAGCAGTAGAAATATTATACCTTCTGTTTCACCTTTTGTGTGTCTCCCAAGTCTTTTATCACTAAACATAAAAAATCTGTGATGAAAATCTTAGAGCCTAAGGTAAGTGAACACTTGTGAAGTTTAAAACCTGTATGAGAAAGTGCCACCGCAATCACCCACAAAAAAATCAGAGCCTAAGGTAATTGAACGCTTGTGAAGTTTAAAACCTGTATGTTTATGTTTATGTTTATTTAAGGATCCCCATTAGAAGCACATGGGTGTGCCTCTAGTCTTCCTGGGGTCCTGAACATAGAAAATACAATACAGACATGCAAGAAAGTACAAGACACATTAAGATATAAAAACAATCAAGAAGTAAAAGTAAAAGACACATTGCTTCCATGCACTCTCTCAGCTGCCCAGACCCAGCAGCACTAAGTAACCTTGTTAACTAATTCTTAGCTATTGAGTAGATTTAAGGTGGGGATATGCCTGCTACAGTGTAATAGGAAAGTTCTGCTAATGCCTTTTAAATGACCAAATCAGACTCCGGATGTGGGTTTTAAATGGGTGGGCAAGTACATAATTAATAGTTTCTGAAGGTGGTTTAGTGGAACAAGAACACCTGGGTGTCATGGTTTTTGACCTTTTTCCCTTGCGGTTGTGTTCCTCGGTCGCCACTAGTGGGCGCTGCTTCGTTGGTGGAGTTTTTACTCCTTTCCTTCTTCCCACGAAGAAGTTCTCTTCAACGTTGCACAGCTGCACATGGTTGCCGGTGAGCTATTTAAGCCCATGTTCCTTTTGTTCTGGGCTTCGATATTAATTGTTCTTTGTGATTGGTTGTTCTGTGGTGTATTTTCTGGTATTAGTTGTGCTGTTTTGTGTGCGGTTTATTTTGCCCTTTTAAAGTTTTAAATGTATGATTAGATCTAGGTTTTTAAGGAGACCATTTTGCTCCGTTGTGCTTTTATTGGAGTTTTGCGGTACTGGCCTTTGTGCTTTGAGCTTCAGGTTGAATTCCTGTTTGGTGTGCTCAGTTCAGTCTCCGCTTTCTGGTTTGTCCTTTGTTTGTCGTTTTTACCAAGATCTATTGCCTTTTACTAAGAGACAGGGCGTTTGTATCATACTGACTTTAGGGTTTTATTTATTCTTAGAGGCAGGTCGGTTATTTTCGATTAAGTTTGCGTTGGTCTTTTGTTACAGCTGTCCTGTTCGCCCTTTTTACCTGTGGGACGATTTTGTTTGGAACTGTAGTTCTGTTCCTTCTCCGGGTGTGTCCCTCCTTATATGGCGCTTGGGTGATGCTATGGACATGTGTGTGCGGGATTGCGCGCTTTTGAAAATAGTCTTAGAACGTTAGCTCTGTTCCTCCGCCTCGTTACATTTCCCATTATTAGAGGCTAGGGCTTGTGTTTTCAATTTAGCTTGCATTAGTCATGTTTGCTAGTAAAGTTATGGGACGACGGTGCTCCGTCGGCTCGCCTGTAAAATGTTTCTCTCTCCTGGGAGATCGGGCGTTTACCCCTTTACGTTTTCTCGATCTATGCAGGACTTTCCTATGTGTATGTAGTTATTCGGACTCTTCCCCCCCGGCGTACTTGCCTATGTGGAAGTAGCTATTAGGACTCGTCCCCCCTGGCGTATTTGCCTATGTAGATGTAGTTATTAGGACTCATCTCCCTTGGCTTTTCTGTTCCTGCTTCCTGGTCGTTGAATTTGACTGCGAGCCTATTAAACTACCTATGGAATGTTATATCTTCCTTCGCCTCATTACATTCCTCTTTATCAAGAGGCACGGCATTTATCTTCTATTTAACTCGTGTTAGTCTTTTAGCCGGTGATGTCCGGTGCTGCTGTCCTGTTAGTCCTTTTTACCTGCGGGACGCTTTTGTTTGGAACTATAGTTCTGTTCGCTCCCCGGGTGTGTCCTTCCTTATATGGAGTTTGGACGATGCTATGGACATGTTTGCGTTTGACTGCGAGCCCTCGATAGTAGCCTTGGAACTTTAGATCCCCATTCCTTTCGCCTCTTGGTATACTCATTTCTATTCATTTTCTGTGTTTGTTTGCTGTGTGTTTTGTTTGTGCCATTGTGCTACTCGCCTGTTCTTATGCTTCTCGTTATCGAGACAGGGCGTTTTCTTTCTGGCTCTCGTGTGTGTAAATCTCGCGCAGCTAGACCAATGAGGGAATAGCCCGGAGCGAAGGTTTAAGCGTGATATTTTCCGCTGTTGCTGTGGGAAAAGGTAAGAGTGTTGAAATGTTACTGTTATTACAACCGGATGAGGCTGCTTCTTTAAATTTGCGGGATCAGCTAGTAATTGACCACGTGTCAGAGACAATAGTACCACTTTGCCTCCTGCTCTAGTCTGGTCTGCAGGCTGACTCCAGCTTACCCAAAAAGGCAGCCTGTGTATATTATATTAACGGTCAGCCACCAACGCTGATTCCATACTCGTAGATATCTGACAATTTAATTATTAATATATAATTTCAAATGTAGAATTTATAATAGATTTGTTAAGGTACTCTCGTACTCTTGAGCCTGTTCTCTGAACTGGATGCGCCGGTTACACCGGGTGCTACATACGGCCGTTTATGTACACCACTCACGGCTGACTAGATGTCTCCATTTATCTCAGAGGTTGCGGAGGAGGCCACTTCATAAGGTATAGCCTATCCTAAAGGCTCAGGGACCCGAGAAGATAATATTGGCAACGCCCGTTCTCAACATGTATAAAAGGCATGCGGAGATGATCTAACTTAAGACAGAGTTCTACGGGTGCAATACTCCGTGATACATTAAGCTTAACTAGTCAATCTCCCTAGATCAGCAGAGGGGGAAAACCAGACTGAGGAAATCAATCAACTCATTACCGTGTTAACAGATAGAATGTCTTTTTCAAAGAAACCACACAAATCAAGTTTAACAGTTTACCAGGTAGGTTCTTTACTTTAAAATAATCAAATCATAGTTACAAATTACAACACAACATATTAAAAAGAGAGTATAGAAAAATATTAATTCATACCTGGCAATTCACTACACACAATACACAACGTGAGATGTGCGGGAGAGTCTGACTACAGCTTCCCCCGAGTTCTCTGCTTCCTATGCTTATAAGCCCAAATTCTGTGTTTGATCTGGCTGTGGATGATCGTAAAACCATAAACTGGCCAGAAGGCTAATATTGCACCTTTCGTCCCTCCTTCAAGGGGGGTTTGGCAGAAAGAGTTTCCCGTGGTATAATTCCACAGTGGCAGTTTACTCCTGAGTTATGAAATATATATTTCCTCCATGTTGACCATTGAGGAAATATAGGCTATTGCACCACACACACCAAGACCATCAAAACGATATCAAACATGAATAGGTCTACGTTCGTGTTGTCATGAGAATCCCATCTCTGCATAGTTTTCAAATGTGATTAATATTAATGCCACAAACAGTCCCAGGATTCCTGTTGAGAACATTACATTATACCCTAGTTTCCCCTGTTCAGTCAGGTACATTAACTGTGTGTATTTATTCATGTAACACTGAGAAACTGAACAATATATATTTGTTCCTCTGGAAAAAGAGTGTACAATGTATGTTCCAGTGTCAGGACTATTTCCAGTATATACTGTACAATGTAGCATAAATATTCATCACATTTTAAGGTTTTTAGGCTTTTTGAAGACTAAAGCAGTCTATACCATGCTGTGTGGACATTATTTGAATAAAAGGGATGTGGTCTGCTCAGTGACGTAAGGCGGGGGCAGTCTTGCATTGTCCGTGCGCGGGAGTTTCAAACAGATTAGAGTCTCTCCCAGGATCATAAAATCCTAGGACATTCTCGGACACCGTAAACCTTAGGCCAGATGGTCTCAGCAAACATCCCGGCACCAGACGCGTGACTTTACAGCTCTCAAAGATTACAAAGATTGTCACTTCCCGGTATTGTGTTCTCTTTAGGTGCTCTGGGCGTTAATTCCTGTCTTACATGTGTAACAGTGAGCCGGTCTGTAGCTGTGGTGTGTGTGTTCCTTGTCTTGTCTCCTTCCCTTATCTGCGGGGTTTCCCGCCTTAGTGGCCTAAGGGCTTAATGAATCCCCTTGCTGCGTTTGGCTCGTCACACGTCACCCCCCCATTACACTGGGGCCACATGTATAAACAGTGCTGAGCAGAAAAATGCCCTCAGGAAGCTGCGTAAGCGAGTTTCCACACAGAAATTCAGATGTATGAAATAAGAGAACCCGTGTACCTCTGCACACGCTGGACACCATGTGTACGCAGTGTTTGGAGACAGGGTGATATGTGGACACCATGTGTACGCAGTGTTTGGAGACAGGGTGATATGTGGACACCGTGATAGAAAGGCAGAGGTAGAAAATGCGAAACTTTGCGAAAGCAGATTTCCGACTTTCTCCCTGAGCGTTCTTTAACGCATTCTTTTACTTAGTTTTATACATGTGGCCCCTGGATTTTTATATCACTCACAGGCGACTGGTTTATTTCTATTGAATATTTGAGACCTCATAATGAAACCTTATTGAATTCAATGTCATCATTCTGAGTTTTTAGTTATTTTGAAGAAATTATACCATTGTAAAGTATGTTTTTACAGTTCCATGAAAGGCAAAAAGCTGTAATTTTGTTTAATTGTCTTAGGTTTGTCAGTCCAGCTATATAAATGCCTGGGTTATGTGATTGTGATTGAGCAGTGTGGAATATATTGATCATGTATTGTTGCAGATCATGTATTGTTGCAGATCACGTATTGTTGCACATTAATGGTGCATTAATGTTGCTATCCTGTAGGAGTGATTCAACGCTGAACAAGGTAAATCTATAAACTTGAATATTAATATTTAGATATAATATTACTGAAATAACACAATAAAAATAAAATTCAGACTGTAAAACATTTCCTATGAATACATATGCAATACTAACGGTGAAATATATAAGTAAGACACAGGAGAACATTATTTAGAGAAATGAAATCATGGTTTTATTTATTGATTGGCTACAATGCAAAGAACAATAGATTGTCAATATGTAGATTTTGATAACAATAGCTGCACTTAACGCATGTATAGTCACACCTAATGATGATGGTTGTTCTCATAGGTACGCAGCACTAGATTATGAGAAACAATTGCTGCACTGTGAACACCTGTATAAACACACCTAATGATGATGGACATTCAAATATGTATGCAAAACTAGCCCTGAGAACTTATGATTTAACTTCATAGGAAGATTAATATGGAAAACAGTCATGCCCAGTTTTGGCCGGAGTTGGGAAGTGAAGTGATGAAGTGGTAAAATTGCTGCAATAAAAGCCTTCCCTTGTATACTAAGAACGATTTGTGTGTCTCGTGTATTTCATATGCATGCCTTGATGTCTAAAGATGTTTTAAATCTGCCATTTGTATTTGATCCTAACTGCACAACTTTGGGTAAACATTTGGGTTTACCATATTTGGCAAGGTCACCTCTTTTACAATGCACATGCCAATGTAGAAAAGCAAATAAGAAGTTTTCTGTGTGGGTGAAATTGAAATGCTTCTGAATGAAGCATTACATGAAAATAAGTGTGCTTTTTGGGAGTCTTGTAGTGGGAGTAGTGGTGTGCAGCCGAGTTCTAAAGCCACTATGTGGCAGTGGATTACCAGGGCTGTAAATAATCCTTCCTCTGAATAGTGAACCACAGCTGAGATTTTAAATAAAAGAAAATAACCTTTCACAAAAACAAACTGAATGCTGGAGGAAAGGGCATCCTGGACCTGCAGGTGAGGGGATGGGGGATATCATTGGGAAAGTGGCCCTGGAAGGGGTGATAGAAGAAGATTATTTTCATATGGCCGTCTCCAATAGCCTAAATCCTTATACAGAGGCTATTTCCTGATTGAATCATTTGAATGCTGGGGACAGTGAGCACTCAAGTAGTAAGTTGCTTTGAAATTTTGAATATTCTCTCTCTTGTTTTTTTTACATCGTAGTATATACTGTACTGGATTGGAAACTGTCAACAACAATATAAACATTTAGACCTTGATCTGGATAAATAATATGAAGAGATTCATTGTTCATTGTTTTATTGTCAACGATATCAGTCACATGTCCTGACCTATATGCCCAGGAATCATGAAAAATGTTTGTTTCCAATGGAAACAACGGCACCATAAAGAAGTGTGTGGTGGAAATGCATCTTATTTCTATTACTTTTTTGTTACATAAGACAAAAATATTGCCAGTGTGCTGAGATAGTTTTACTAATTTCAAGATTTGCCAATGGGGTAGAAAAAAGTAACTTAAAGCAAGCTTATATTTTCTTCTTGAGAGAAACAAAATACGATTTTAAGTCGTGTTACAAGATTAAAAGACTTGTTAAGACAGGTATTTTTTGCAGTGTGGTGCAGGAGTGAAGGGACTGTGCTTAAACCTCCTCCCTGTTCTATGGTTATTATATGAGACAAATGTGGCCAGGTCCATTGAAAAGGTGAACCAGTGAAACGTTCTGAGAATCGAGAATAAATTCTTCTCTTACATATGGAGTGGATATGGCAGCTTGAAATATAAAATGTCAGTATTCATAACATCGCATTTGGATGAAAAAAGCCAAGTGAGTATGAGTTGCACACAGCCATTGGTTCAGGAAGCATGCTGATGAGCTGTACAAAGGCAACAGTGTAGCAATATTATATAGTAGCAAGCTCTCTGTTAAATGTCCATTGGGAAACATGATTTGTTGCCTTAAAAAATGAAAACAATGTTTTGTATACCTTGTGTATTCTTTAAATTTACAATGTGTAATAGTTGCTCAATTAAAGAATAGGTATATACAGTACCAGTCAGAAGTTTGGACACACCTACTCATAGAAGGTTTTTTTTCTGTTATTTTTACTGTTATCCACATTTTGGAATAGTAAAGACATCAAAACTATGAGATAACACAAATTGAATTATGCAAAAACCAAAAAATTGTTAAACAAATAAAAAAAAGTCTTCAAAGTAGCCACCCTTTGCCTTGATAACGGCTTTGCACATTCTGGCCATTCTCTCAAACAACTTCTATGGTAAACAGGTATTCCACAGGTAAACAGGTGATGCCATCATGATTCTGTATAAAAGGATATCAAAAGAATCCTGATATCTTATTTCCAGGTACTCTTAGAAGCAACAAGGGTTTGAGGTATCAAACGAGCCTCAAACCATCACTCTGCTGCCAGATATGCAGTAGATATGGATGGATCACTTGAAGGGTTGTTCTCCTGACAAATTTTCCTATTGAACTCTATGGAAAAATAAGTCAGGAGAAGAAACCCTTCAAGTTATCCATCCATATCTACTGTATTTCTGGCAGCAGAGTGATCAGGACGACTGGTACCCCCCCCCCACTTCATACTAGCACACGGTCTCGACGTCTGTCTGTCCTGGCCCCACGGTGGTGGAATGAGCTCCCCGTGGAGGTCAGAACAACAGAAAGTCTGACCGCCTTCAAGCGCAGATTGAAGACTCACCTCTTTAAGCTGCACCTCTCTCCACCCCTCCCTACCTCCTTGTGACCTCCTTTGATTGTGTTTTATGAATCCTTGTTTAAGTGGTTCAAGCTTCTAGTTTAATACTTGTAAGGTTACTTATTGGCTTACTGTTGTGCACGCCAATGATTGATATCGTGTGCCCCCCCCCCCCCCCCCCCCCCCCCCAAAAAAAAAAAAAAAAAAATCATACTGACTGTGCCTGGTGTTTGAATTCGTATTTACCTTTTAGGGTTGTTTTAACGCACTTGTTTCAGGTTGGAAAATGCACTAATGTACGTCGCTCTGGATAAGAGCGTCTGCCAAATGTCTAAAATGTAAATGTAAATGGTTTAAGGCTTGTTTGATACCTCAGACCCTTGTTGACTTACAGCCATTTAGCCAACCATGTGTACCATACTATTCCCGTGTAATTTACAGCTTAATCTAGTCCCACCCCCCAATTCCCATAGAGATCCATTAAAATGCAGAGGTTATAGTATCACTTGTACAACTGCTTGTTTTGCCCCAGGTGGGACTAACCGCTCGCTTCATTTTATGTTCATAGTGTGATGTTGATACTTATTACATAATTTGCTTGAAAAGTCACTGTGCTTTCATACTGTAATGCAAAATCAGAAAAACATTTCAATATATCTGCTCTGGACAGTTGAAGCACTTGAAAGAGTCACTTTTACTTTAAGCGTTTGTCTAGGCAAGCATTTCTAAATTGCTTTATTGGGACAAGTGGTATCATTGGATTTGATCAAGTTCCAGGTTTTTCATTTTGTTTTATTTTGGTGACTTCATTTGACACGTAGAATTGTATCTAAGAATTGTATGTCTTTGCCTTGCAGGGACCACCACCGGCCCAACCACGACCTGTTAAGTAATGTCGAACGTTGTCGCTGGCTATTCTTGCCATGTTTCGGGAGCGAATGGCGGCCATGAGGACTCCCTGCAGGCTCCTTCACCAGTCCAGCCCTCGCCACCTCCCCGAACCCATCGGAGGATGCTGGCCTAAGTGAGGGGCGCTGTGTGAGAGAGCCCTAAATCTGTCCTTCTGACCCCAGTATCCATTAACTCAGAGCAGGGCCTGCTGACGCCTGGAGGATGGGAACATAATCCCAGCTTTCTGAGTGAGCCATCCCCACTGATTCAGATGCCACCAGCGTGTACCAATTCAGGCAAATCTGTGGAATTTACAGGACTACCTAACCATGCAGCCACTTCTTTCCGCAGCTGCCCAGACCCAGCAGCACTAAGGGGATGTTACCCTGCTAATTATCAGCTATGGAGTAAAGGTAGATTTAAGATGGGGATATGTCCGAAAGCCCTGACTGTTACAGGAGCTCTATGTTGTCTTGCTTAAAATCAAAGGTCTTCAAGCAATTGTTTGTCTGTAGCCCCTTTCCCAATAAAAGACTGAACCTGTTGGATGTGAGCTTTGTTAATGAATGCAGAGGAGTACATTGATGTTGACTGATGTGTTTTTATTTTGTGTTTCCACCTCCTTCCCTGGATCTGTCCAGTGTGTGCAGCAGTCCCACCTCCAGCCCCAAGCCCAAAACCTCAGGCTTGTCCCCAGCGCAGAAGTCCAGCCTGATTACAGCCACTCAGCTCCTCAAGACCCACATGCAACGCTCGGGGACTGTACTCATTCATAAACAGGCTCAAAGTACTGGCACAACCCTTTTCATACAACACACGTACATGCACACGTACACACACACACACACACACACACACACACGTATCATCATCTGTACACTGGAACACTGGTGGCACTTGGTCAGGTGGTTAGTAAGTTATGGTGGCACTTGGTCAGTAATAAGGTCTGTGTGGCCAGGCTTGATTATTTTATTTTCATTTTGCTCCATTGTTGTGTCTACTGTCTACAGTACACATCCGCTTTGTATTATTAGTTTTGATTGTTGACATGGTGAAGTGAGTTTAGCATGAGTCTTGTAGGAATTCAGATTTCTTCTGAACAAGTTGATTTTCTTTTCATAATGTTCCAATTTAAGGCCTCTGTTCAGTCAAATCAATACAGTTGTTTGAGCAGTATGTTTAAACAAGTGTTGTAAAAAATAATATTTCTTGCCAACACAAACCATGCTTATGTTCAGCTAATGTTGAAATTGTTGGTGGACGGAGGTTGAAGGTGACCTGTTGCCATGGTTCCTGGCAGATAATTATTGTAATGTCTTCTGTCCACTGCCAAGTCACACTATTGCATCAGAGTCATGGTCAGAACAGAACAAGGGCAGAAGGTGTTTGCCCTCTTTTGTTTTTCTGTAACTTTCCTCTTTCTCTTTTTTCATTGTTTCTGATTCTTTCCAGCTCATTTTGCTGCTTTTATAAAAATAAAAGGATTGTGAAGAAAAGCCTTCCTCCTGTATCTTTGGTGAGTATATATCTCTCTCTCTCCCTCCCTCTCTCTCTCACAATCTTTTTTTTCTTCATCACCCTCTTTTCTACCTTCCCTTGCCTGATCACCCCTTTTTGTCCAGCTGTTTTGTCTTCAGTCACTCAGACTGTATCATGTTTCGGGGAGTGTGTGAGTGCATAGCCATTTTCTGCACAATATGGGACAGAGTGATTGTTATTTTTAATAAAATCCCTGGAATGCTTAAATGGGGCAGGATAAACCTGAATTTCCATTGACTGATAATTAATATCTCTGTGATCGACTGAAATTAATTTCATAATTGGCTTCATGCAAGAAAACTTGTAATAACACGAAATATCCAGAAGAGGGCGATATGGTTTTTCTTACTTAATTCTCTGTAAATCCCTGGATTTACTTAATGGCAGTTAATGTAAAAAGCAAGGGGGATGGTCAGCTTTCCATTAGGGTATTTTATGCAGTCAATTAGGCTACATAATCTCAGCATTTATGAAATCATGAAATGAATGCTCCTTAGTTATCTGTACACAGTACTTGTAGGAACAGAAGATATGGATGCAAGCAAGGGACAGTGTGAACTGAATGGACCTCTGTACAGACAAGCAATGTTTTCTCTGGCAAAATCTCACTTGTCTGTGACTCAACTTGTTTTCGAGTCCAATCAAATTTATTTGGCCTTAAAGGGATATTTCACCCATTTAGAAAAATTTAATATTGTTTTACTTACCCCCCAAAATAGTATGTAAGGCTTCAACGATGTTGTCCCGGTCTCACAGTTGGAGATAAAATTGGCTAAACCTGAATTGGAACAATGTTAACAATTAGCATCTTGTCATTGGATTGAATTGCCCGGCCTGGCTAAATTTTGTTTAAATAACCACAACCAGGATGTGGTAGTGTCCTCAGACTTTTGGTTACCATACACATGCACACATGCACACATACACACACACAGACAGACACGCACACATACACACACACAGACAGACACACACACACACACACACACACACACGCACACACACTTTATTGTTCAGTTGTGTTCAGAAGCAGCTTTGAGCAGTGCTTCCTCTTGCTGTTTTCCCCTCTGCATTAATAAAGAATGGAAATAGAAGTGTATTCTCTTTTTATTTCTGAAAAATTAAACTGATGGAAGGCTGTGGTGCATGGATGAGCCTCACAGCCTCAGATCGAATCCGGACCATACCAGTGCCAACAGTGGCTGGTAGCTTCACAGGGCCACTCACAATTGGCACCTGCGTCGCCCAGGGTACGGAAGGGTTCAGTTGGACAGGGTTCCCCGTTTCATCGTTCTTGGGCAACTCCTGCTGGCCTACAGGGCATGCATATGACTGTGTCCTCTGGCACTGTTTTGTGCAAGCTTAGTGTGAGCTTATCTGTGATCTGCAATGTGAAAAGAAGTAGATGTTGACACCACGGTTGGCACCATGGGTGATTCTAGGATTTGACACATATGGGGTCTGTAAGAATGTGAGACGTGCACATGTAAAGCACGAGCCAAAATTTTAATTTAATTAATTTCTGTTACACAAAAACACCACTATGGTGGTCGCTCTCAAACTGGCAAACTAACAAACAAACACTGATTCTCCAAATGGCATACAAAGGGGTCTAAAGGTTTTAAAATGTGTCCATGATGGTGTCAACTAAAGGCTGTGAAACAACCAATGCTTTTGTAAAAGACGTCCACCCACCATGGACAAACCAAACTGAAAACCTAGAATTAAAAAGAGAGCGGGAGTGAAGAATGTAGAATATGGGGAGATGAAAGAAAGGGGAAATAATTTGGGGTGCACTGCAATCAATGTGGGCAATACAGTTGCTGCCTGTGAGACACTTATCTAGTTACAAGCTTCCTTGCAAGCTAGGCATTTCAGCTATCTTGTCTTGACTACCCGTTCACTTTCTCCTCTGTCTTTGTACTGACAATCAAGAACAAACATTTCTACAAAACTACAAACATTTTTCTATAAAAAAACATTTTTGACTGTAAAGGGGTTCCAATCATGTGAATTTTTCTATATATCCCTTGGTACTAGTAAAAAATATTAGAAAATAATGGAAAATATTTTTGCAATATAAAAGAGTGTAAGAAGTGAGGAAAATCCTTTGATAACAGTATGCCAATCCGCTGATTAGCTTAGCTAGTTAGGGGAAAAGAGGAAATCATTTGGTCACAAACATCAGACAGAGGCATGATCATAGAGTCAGACCTTTAGTACAATATACTGGCCTTTGTGTTTGGTAAGCCTCCAGGGCATGGCTAATTTAGTTCTTGTGGTTTCATGGTGTTTATTAATGAATCAATTAGACAGTAAGATGTCATGTGACCTCCCCTGTTTGGGACAAACACCCCAGGTACCAAACACCAGTCACATCCATACATGCCATTGAATTGCAAAGTATTCTTTAAAATGGACCCTGCCAAAGCATCTGGCGAATAAAATAAGTTAGCAACCCTTTTTGAACTGGCAACACAATTACAAAGGGCCTTTGCAAACGGAGCTACAGAGGGTCTCAGTTCATTCGTTTTCCTGCTATCCCGTGAAATGGCGCAGTTACTTCTCAATGAAAACCACCGTTGTCACTTAATGCTCTGCCGCGTTAACTTGTCAGTACTGGAAGACGGAATTATTGTAATGTCATCCCACGTATTGCACCCTTTTCTGTTTTACCACTGAGTGACTTCCCCCCTGAGGCCATGATTAGAAAAATTATTATTGTAGTCGTATCAAATACTAAATGAGCAGATTATAATTCCCTCCCCTTCCAACTTTGTTTATTTTCAAGGGTGAATGTCCTGTTAATGTCCTGTCTATCTTCTACACATGCCTGAAGAAGTCACACAAAAACTTACCATCGACCTGCAATCATGGTAAGTATCTTCAGATCTATAGCAATGAACTAAAACTTAGTTTTAATGAGAAATAACTTAAGATCTACTTTCATGAGATTTTAACTGCATTATTAATACACTGTTGTTGCCTCTAAACCAGGAAATCATATTGTTTGGTTTAGGAAAGGCATGCAGGCAAAATTCAAACTGCAGCATACATTAGATTATCATTCATTTTAATTTTAATGATTTAAAATATCATTTGAACAATGATTTAATTTTAATATGAGATCATGAATTTCCTTACTTTTGTAAAATTTTCATAAAAATGGAGTAGATAAATTTATTAAGGAAATGGCTTGGTGAAATAACCATTATGATGTAACAAAACACCAAGTTTTTGCTGTCTGCCTACTAATTCAAATTTTCTTCAGTATGAATACAAACCCTACCTCATGAGCACCTCTCCATTTTGACACTATTTGAAGCCAAGGCAGCATTCACTTTTTATTTTCGTAAAAATTATTTTATCTTGCACTTTTTACAAAGAAAGGAATAACAATGGTACAAACAATAAACCAGTAGTACAACAGGCCTCGAGGGTCAGATTTGAGTATCGCTGCTCTACAGTAACTGCAGCACCTGAAAATGCTGAAGGGAAAATAAATGACGGGTGTGTGCGGGTTGGACCCGTAATGCACGACTCGCAACACAAACGTAATAATAAATGTCCGCAAGGACTTTATTATAGGGAAATCCAGAAATCGCAGTCACACAAGCGGAGTCCAAAAACCAATAAATTCAGCCAATAACCAAAAATACAGTACCAAAGGAAAAAGCAGTCTCGTAATCAGTATCCATGCACAAGTTCAAAACCAGAGTAGCTGTCAGCGGAGCAGAAGTACAATTCAGGGGTAAAGCAGAGTTCGTTGGTCGTGGGGCGTTGCAGGAGTCAGACCGAAGTCCTATCCGCGGGGCAGAGGTACAAAACAGACAGCAGGCAAAACGCGTGGTCAAAACACAGGCAGTAGATACAATAGGCTGGCAGTAACGATGGTCAGTAAACAGGCTTGATCTTTAACGGTAGTCAGACAAAGTAAACGCTCAAAAGTGACAGTAGTAAACTAACAGGCAACAATTTTGCAAAGACAAGACATGAACACTGATCTTATATGCAGGTGTAGACAGGTGCAGACACTTAGCCTGAGAGCAGCATGCGAAGGGGAATCAGGTGTGGAAGGCTGACGAGGTAACAAGATAATTAGTAATCGTTAGTAATAAACCTGACCTAGCGTTAGTAAATTAGTAAATGACATGCACAAGAAACGTAAGGTAAACATGAACACATGGTTAGAGAGTTAGTATTACCCAATCCTGATCTAATGTTAGTAGATTAGTAAATAGACACGGGAAAATGAAACAATTAGGGAAGGCTGAGTGACAGCAAGAGAGAGAGGGAAAACAGCAAGAATGCAAGGCTGCGGAAAAACATGGAAATGTGTATGCTACCAATGAACTGCATCGTAACATAAACAGAACACAAGCATGACATAAACCGAAAATAAACTGTGGCAAACTAAACAAGAAACGTGGCATAAACATGACAGAAACGTAACAATAAAAATGGGTTGGAGAGAACAGAGGAGGATTTATTCAGACGAGAATACAGAAGACAATGATTCGCACCCTGACCCTTATTTTGTTATGTATTTCTGATTTCCTCTTTCCTTCCCATTTTGCATGTGCAGAAGTGTCTGGCTCTCGCTTTGCTTCTGTGTGCTCAGCTTCACCTTCTCCATGGTGCCTGTTACATGACGGGGGTTCTGCCAGGTAATCCTCAGTGCTGTAAATAAACACAAAAACCATCCTGAATACATTCTGATGAAGAACAATTTGGATTTTAAACTGTAAAAAATGTGCTATAATTGAATGGAATATTGATCAGCACAGGATTTTGACCCATGACATTTAATGTATGGCAATGCTGTGTCTGTTTAGTTGGAACTCACTGTCAGGATGCTGTGGATAAGACCTGGCATGCCATTGGCTCCAAGTGGAGAAACTCTGCTTGTGAGGACTGCACCTGTACGGGGTGCTGTCAAGGGTACGTATAGCATCAGACATGCCTATAGGGACCTCTTAGTACTTCTGTAGGTAACATTCTCTACCAAAGCCATATAATGGGTGAAAATTGCACTTATTTATAGGATTTGTGTCAGGTTCTAATATATTTCTATATTAATGGATCAGTAGTGTGTCCATTAAATGAGAAACTCCGCTTTGGTGGACAAAATCAGCAATACCTAAGGCTTAATTCCTTCTCTGGGTGCCGTAGCTAATTTATGGGAAACCATTTTGCATTCTGTACTTGCTAGTAGTTGGATACATTGACAGTCTTGCTTAATAGCAGTGCCCGGAAGGTTCCCCACAGTCACACATTCCCAGCATATCACGGTTTTTCAATTATTCTCTAAATTTTGATTTAAATTCGATGGAAATCAGAACTCTTCACATCAGAGGTAGTTAAGTCATATCTTCGGACAATCGGGTACTTCCAAAGGTGACGGTTGAATAAGAGTACTCTGGAGTACTGGATTGGGGGTTGTTTACTTGCTACAAATCCAAATCACATTTTTTTGTGCTAGACTGTGAGCAACCCAATGAAATGCCTTTTCTGAATGCTATGAGTGTGATTGCAGGTATGTCAGACCTGTTTCCTTTCCTGATGACTGCACGATGGAGTTTGACAGTAAAAAATGTGAATACACGGTGTTCAAGAAGACTGACCCCACACAATCATGCCCAATTTTTGGCGCAGTTGGGAAGTGAAGTGATGAAATGCTTTGCAAATATTAACACCTTCTTCACCCCTTTGTTAGTGCACTCATGCACTGTAAAATAAAAAAATAGAGTTTGAATAAACATAAACGGAGCTCCTTATTTATATATATATATATATATATATATATATATATATATATATATATATATAAATAAACTCTCTAGCCCCAAACACTATGTATAAATGTCGTTGGCGTGCTTGATGCGTTATGGGAGCGACCAAATTACAGACCGAGGAAAAAAATACGATGACAACCTGCAACGGCCTCCTAGCAACATGGCTTATGCACACAGATATGTCCACTCAGTTTGTATGCACGTTGAAAAATGCTCACACTTAGATATGTTAACTCAGTTCGTATGCAGTGGACAAAATCAGCAATACCTACGAGTTAATTATTTGTCTTGGAGCCTTTCTGTTTTTTTTTTGCCTTCTGTACTTTTATATAACTTATTGTCAGTCTTGCTCAATAGCAGTGCCTAAGAGATTCAACCCTCCCTCACCGCTCTTCCTCAGTCACACACACACACACACACACACACACACACACACACACACACACACACACACACACACACACACACACACACACACACACACACACACACACACACACAGCATACACTATCTGTATCTTACTATTTTTCAGTTGTTCTCCAAATTGTAAGTTTAATTTCAAGATCAAAAGCAGAACACTTCCTCAGATGTAGTGTGTCTTATTTTTGTAAAATCATCTTCTTCCAAAAGTGTTGGTTGACCCAGAATACTCGACTAGAGGTTGTTCACTTGCTGCAAGTCACATTGTTAGTGCTTAGACCATGAGCAACCCAATCAAATGCCTTCTCTGAAAGCTATGAGTGTGATTGCAGGTATTCGACACCGGTGGGATTTCCTGATGACTGCATGAAGGAGTTTGACAATGAAAAATGTGAATACAAGGTGTTCAAGAAGACTGACCCCACGCAGGCATGCCCATTTTTTGCTTCTGTTGGCAAGTGAAGTGATGGAGTGGTCAAATTACTACAATAAAGCTTTCCCTTGTGTAATAAGAATGACTTGTGTGTCTCATGCATTTGATATACATGCCCAGATCTAAAGACGTTTTCAATCTGCAATTTATGTTTAATGCTGAGACCTATGGTTTTTAAACAGCACAAACCATTCTCTTTTCTCTCTTTCTGTAAATGCCTTAATAAATCTACTTCACAATGTAATATACAGTAAGTACATTATGCCAAGACACAAATATATTTTTTGGATACAGGTTTCCAAACCCAAGTAGCTTGCTTTACCTATATACTTGCTCACCAGTTTTAAGCATACATTGACAAACATCAATCTTACCTGAAATGGTAATTGTGATAAACATAATTCAGAAATAGTTCTTACTTTAGAGACAGACTTGTTTTCTTCATGGGTTTAGGCTACTTCTCTCTGTACTCACAGAAACATGTACCCCACTTGTGATCTGACTCACAATCATGTAGTCAGGACCTGGTATAAACCAGCTGGATAAGATGGTTGGTATAGGACCCCAACAAAAACGTAATGTAACTGCACAATCAATTTTTTTTATATAAGGTGCACTGCACACTGACTGTTCAAATTTCCCTGTGAAATTCCAAGACTTCTCCAAATGTAACTTACTCTATGACCAGGGTAACCTGGCCTTCCTTGCACTTAATGACTTAATCAGATGATGCCATTAATATCTATATCAGTAATGGATGATTCCCTGAATATGTCTAATCAGTATTATTTAACCCTCATATTATCTTGACATTTTATGACGCTTTTAATGTTTGGGGTCAAATTTGACCTCAAAAGTATAAACTGACAGAAAACTATAGTAGTAGAAATATTACACCTTCTGTTTCACCTTTTGTGTGTCTCCCAAGTCTTTTATCACTAAACATAAAAAATCTGTGATGAAAATTTTAGAGCCTAAGGTAAGTGAACGCTTGTGAAGTTTAAAACCTGTATGAGAAAGTGCCACCGCAATCACCCACAAAAAAATCAGAGCCTAAGGTAATTGAACGCTTGTGAAGTTTAAAACCTGTATGTTTATGTTTATGTTTATTTAAGGATCCCCATTAGAAGCACATGGGTGTGCCTCTAGTCTTCCTGGGGTCCTGAACATAGAAAATACAATACAGACATGCAAGAAAGTACAAGACACATTAAGATATAAAAACAATCAAGAAGTAAAAGTAAAAGACACATTGCTTCCATGCACTCTCTCAGCTGCCCAGACCCAGCAGCACTAAGTAACCTTGTTAACTAATTCTTAGCTATTGAGTAGATTTAAGGCGGGGATATGCCTGCTACAGTGCAATAGGAAAGTTCTGCTAATGCCTTTTAAATGACCAAATCAGACTCCGGATGTGGGTTTTAAATGGGTGGGCAAGTACATAATTAGTAGTTTCTGAAGGTGGTTTAGTGGAACAAGAACACCTGGGGCCACATGTATAAACAGTGCTGAGCATAAAAATGCCCTCAGGAAGCTGCGTAGGTGAGTTTCCACGCAGAAATTCAGATGTATAAAATAAGAGAACCCGTGTACCTCAGCACATGCTGGACACCATGTGTACGCAGTGTTTGGAGACAGGGTGATATGTGGACACCGTGATAGAAAGGCAGAGGTAGAAAATGCGAAACTTTGCGAAAGCATATTTCCGACTTTCTCCCTGAGCGTTCTTTAACGCATTCTTTTACTCAGAGTTTTATACATGTGGCCCCTGGATTTTTATATCACTCACAGGCGACTGGTTTATTTCTATTGAATATTTGAGACCTCATAATGAAACCTTATTGAATTCAATGTCATCATTCTGAGTTTTTAGTTATTTTGAAGAAATTATACCATTGTAAAGTATGTTTTTACAGTTCCATGAAAGGCAAAAAGCTGTAATTTTGCTTAATTGTCTTAGGTTTGTCAGTCCAGCTATATAAATGCCTGGGATATGTGATTGTGATTGAGCAATGTGGAATATATTGATCATGTATTGTTGCAGATCACGTATTGTTGCACATTACTGGTGCATTAATGTTGCTATCCTGTAGGAGTGATTCAACGCTGAACAAGGTAAATCTATAAACTTGAATATTAATATTTAGATATATTACTGAAATAACACAATAAAAATAAAATTGACTAAAACATTTCCTATGAATACATATGCAATACTAACAGTGAAATATGCAAGTAAGACACAGGAGAACATTATTTAGAGAAATTAAATCATGGTTTTATTTATGGATTGGCTACAATGCAAACAATAGATTGTCAATATGTAGATTTTGATAATAGCTGCACTTAACGCATGTATAGCCACACCTAATGATGATGGCTGTTCTCATAGGTACGCAGCACTAGATTATGAGAAACAATTGCTGCAATGTGAACACCTGTATAAACACACCTAATGATGATGGCGATTCAAATATGTATGCAAAACTAGCCCTGAGAACTTATGATTTAACTTCATAGGAAGATTAATATGGAAAACAGAGTCATGCCCAGTTTGGGCCGGAGTTGGGAAGTGATAAAATTGCTGCAATAAAAGCCTTCCCTTGTGTAATAAGAACGATTTGTGTGTCTCGTGTATTTCATATGCATGCCTTGATGTCTAAAGATGTTTTAAATCTGCCATTTGTATTTGATCCTAACTGCACAACTTTGGGTAAACATTTGGGTTTACCATATTTGGCAAGGCCACCTCTTTTAAAATGTTAGGTGCTGGTGGGGGAAGGACCCAAACGCAGGCAGGAGTATGAAAAAAAACCGAAGTTTAATCAGGGCAAGGCAGCAATCCGTGGTAAACAGGCTGGGTCAAAAACCGGGGAGACAGATAAATGGTACAAAGCACAGTCCAAAGAGTGGTCAAGGAACAGGCAGGGGTCCAACCGGGAAGGCACAGCAAAGTACAAAAGCAGGATCCAAAACCAGGGTCGCGAGAACACAGGCAGGGGTCAAAACCAGTAAGGCAGAGGAGGAACAAAAAGAAAACAAAACAGAAATAAAACAACAGGTAACGGACGAGGGAAACAAAAAAACTAGAAAACAGATACTAGGAATAAACCGAACAACTCGGGCAGAATCTCAGGAAAAAAAAAACCCAGGCAACACAGAAGCAAAATATTTAGTACAAGGAACTCGCGAAGAAACACTGAAATGACAAGGTATATATACACAGAGGGAGACAGACATAATGGGAATCAGGTGTGTAGAAGCAGGGAGGGGAGATTGCTCACAGGTGAGAACAGTGAGGGTTAACAGGGACCAATAAAACAATGACAGGGGAAACGTAAGACACGGACTGGAATACACAGACACAATGGTAACAAACGGCCTGGAGTTAGCAGGTAAACAAGTGCACAGCTCAGAGGGGAGGTACACGAAAGTGGACACGTGTAGAGAATGCGAAATCACAGATCGATACAGGGATAGGATAACGAGGAGGGAAATGACAGCTGCAGATAGAAACTCAAGATGAATTAGTAATTAGTAATGTTAGTAGTGAACTCTAGAACCCTAATGTTAGTAGGTTAGTATTATATACATGTTAGTTTGTTAGCAGGTAATATTAAATCTAATCTAACAGTTAGTATGATTAGTACATTAGTATTATATACAAATATAAATAAAGCCAGAAGGAAGAAAACGAGATATACGAAATACAGAGGAAACCCGAATGTTCCCAAAATCACCCGAATAGTGCAATGACAAAGACAGGGAGTGGAATCTCAGAAAACATGGAACGCGGACTGACAATCGCGAGGGAAAATAAATCAGGAAAATAATAACAAATAAAGAAATAAACAGACAGAATTACAGGATCCTAACATAAAATGCACATGCCAATGAGGAAAAGCAAATAAGAAGTTTGCTGTGTGGGTGAAATTGAAATGCTTCTGAATGAAGCATTACATGAAAATAAGTGTGCTTTTTGGGAGTGTTGTAGTGGGAGTAGTGGTGTGCAGCCGAGTTCAAAAGCCACTATGTGGCAGTGGATTACCAGGGCTGTAAATAATCCTTCCTCTGAATAGTGAACCACAGCTGAGATTTAAAATAAAATAAAATAACCTTTCACAAAAACAAATTGAATGCTGGAGGAAAGGGCATCCTGGACCTGCAGGTGAGGGGATGGGGGATATCATTGGGAAAGTGGCCCTGGAAGGGGTGGTAGAAGAAGATTATTTTCATATGGTCGTCTCCAATAGCCTAAATCCTTACACAGAGGCTATTTCCTGATTGAATCATTTGAATGCTGGGGACAGTGAGCACTCAAGTAGTAAGTTGCTTTGAAATTTTTAATATTCTCACTTTTTTTTTTACATCGTAGTATATACTGTACTGGCTTCCCCTATGGAAAAATAATATGCTGCAGTATATTGTAAATATATCAAAATTATCTTCACAATATATTTAAAATATACTGCAGTATATTACATTTCCATATGGGTTGGAAACTGTCACCAACAATATAAACATTTAGACCTTGATTTGGATACATAATATGAAGAGATTCATTGTTCATTGTTTTATTGTCAACTATATCAGTCACATGTCCTGACCTATATGCCCAGGAATCATGAAAAAAAAAAACGGCACCATAAAGAAGTGTGTGGTGGAAATGCATCTTATTTCTATTAATTTTTTGTTAAATAAGACAAAAATATTGCCAGTGTGGTGAGATAGTTTTACTAATTTCAAGATTTGCCAATGGGGTAAGAAATTTAAAAGACTTGTTAAGACAGGTATTTTTTGCAGTGCGGTGCAGGAGTGAAGCTGACCAGACCCTCAGACATACAGGTGGGTCAGCTGACCTAGGCATGCGCTCTCAGCTGGGCTCCATCGAATTAGCTGTTTCCACAGGGATTCCTTTCACATGTCAGTGCTGCGATGGAAGAACTGTGATTAAACCTACTCCCTGTTCCATGGTTATTACGTGCGACAAATGTGGCCAGGTCCATTGAAAAGGTGAACCAGTGAAACGTTCTGAGAATTGAGAATAAATTCTTCTGTTACATATGGAATGGATATGTCAGCTTGAAATATAAAATGTCAGTATTCATAACATCGCATTTGGATGAAAAAAAGCCAAGTGTCTATGAGTTGCACGCAGCCATTGGTTCAGGAAGCATGCTGATGAGCGGTACAAAGGCAACAGTGTAGCAATATTATGTAGTAACAAGCTCTCTATTAAATGTCTATTGGGAAACATGATTTGATGCCTTAAAAAATTAAAACAATGTTTTGTATACCTAGTGTATTCTTTAAATTTACAATGTGTAATAGTTGCTCAATTAAAGAATAGGCATATATGCACATCCAAAAATTCAGCGCAGGTGCTGGGTAAAAAGGATAATGCAGGATAAGAAAGAAACTCCAGCACACTGCTATAATGCTCCCAGGTGGTAATTTTATTATCTAGCGACATTCGTGAGCAGACAACGTTTCAACCAAATCGGTTTTCGTCAGGTAATTGTCATGGGGGTTCTGCCTCCTTTTATTTCTGTGGTCGTTCTCCCTCAGAGCGGCTAGAGGGCGCTCTTGCCTTACTTTTCCGTCCTCCTCTCCGGGTTTTTGCTCTGCCTTTTCCTAATTCCCTACACCTGTCCTTGTTACCGGGCGGCCATATAAACCTTGTGTTTTCCTTTGTTCTGTGTTTAGTTGTTGTCTTGCGACTGCACTTAGCCGTTAAGGTATAGGACTTGGGATACTGTTTTCCTTGTTATTTCAAATAAGCAAAGCAGGAAGTACCCTTAGCAAATGAGTTCGGTTTAGATCATAGGATCACTCTGCCTTTCTTTTGCTTGTATTCCTTTTGCCTTTTGCCTTTTGCCTCCCTCCTTTGGAGGGGTACCTCTGTTTTATCTCTCATCTGCTTTCTTTATTGAAAGTAAGAGGTTTTTTCTTTTCTTTCACTACCTCGTATCCTCGAGTTCTCGCCCTGTTAGGGTCGTTTTCATTTCTTTCCTGTTTAATTGACCTCCTTTTATTTTCTTTCCTTATTTTTCAGTGTTGAGGCAAATTCTCCCCTTTTTCCCCTTTCGCGAATTGTTTTCGCGTGGCTGTTCCTACGGGGATAGCTTTTAGAATCCCTTTGTCGCGTCTGGTCCTCCGAACCCCACCCCCTTACAGTAATAGTTGCTCAAGCCTTACAATCACTGCAGAGTACCTATCAAACTTTTCACTGGTATTTTTATGGCTGAAATGACAGTAGCATCAATAGCACACGGAAATCAAGAAATCAAAATCACTACTTCACCAAGCCATATTCTAACAGAGGTAGCATCTAATTTTCTGTATGTATGGAATGGATAATGTTTTATGTGATGAATCCTTGTATTGGTGTTGGAATGCATTTTCATGTGAAACGGCACTCCTTGGTTATTCGCTTAACATTTTGCATAAAAAGCACACTTTTACACCCATGTTCACACAATGGCAAAGATGATTGTAAAGCAGGGAGCTTTTATGTTCCATTTTATATAATCATATGCATAGTGATATTTGCAAGAGGACTCACTTGACTTGTTCTTGTAGCACCTGTTGCACGACTGCTCTAGTTTTACCCAAGAAAAGGGGATTGGGGTGGGAATAACCATTAGCTTTATTTTATGTTCATAGTGCAATGTTGCTACTCATTACTATGACATAATCTATTTGTAAAAGTCACTGTTTTCATACTGTAATGTAAAATCAGAACAACTTCTCTTAACGTCTCAACATATCTGCTCTGGGAAACAGTTGAAGATAAGCAAATTGAGCTGTAGCATAACAGGAGCGTTTTAGTTTTATATTTAGGTTTGACGTTTTCAGCAGTTTGGGTAAAATGGTGTCAAAGTTCTTTATAACGAACCGTGGATTCCATTAGGCTCTGTATTTTTCCATTTAACTTTACTTTCAAATCTCTTCACTTTAAATAATTTCTTCACACATTTTTTTCTTAACCAGGAACCATGCGGTATGAATGTCGCATGAAAGTTATCTTGAAGCACTTCAGTTGGCTTTACTTTAAGCATTTGTCTTGATGAACGTTTAAGTGGTATCATAGCATTTGAGCAAGTTCCATGTTTTTAATTAGATTTTATTTTGGTATGTTAATTTGACTCAAATGTATATTTGAAGTGTATCTAAGTCTGAGTGTCAGGTTTAATATAAGAGCTCATTTTCATTTGTAGTGAAGACTAGCTATTAATAATTTGCATGTGTGAGTGTATTTATGCATTTATGTATTTATATGGAGTGTAATTTTTTGTGCGGACATTACACATCTTATCTCATGCTGAGGTTGGACAAAGTCAAACAAAGTCAAAGTTACACTTTGATCGGGGTACTGGTCTCTTTGTGGGCTCCTTTACCAGTCCAGCCCTCGCCACTTCCCCGAACCCATTGGACGACAAACACCAAGCAGGGCCTGGTGACTCCTGGAGGACGGGAACGTAATCCCGGGTATCTGAGAGAGCCGTCTCCACTGCTTCAGATGCCACCAGCGTTACCCATTCAGGCAGATCTGTGGCCTCTACAGGACCACCTTGCTTCCACCCACTCTCTTAGCTGCCCAGACCCAGCAGCACTAAGCGGATGTTATCTTGTTAACTAATTCTCAGCTATGGAGTAAAGGTAGATTTAAGGTGGGGATATGTCAGCTACAGTGTAATAGAAAAGTTCTGTTAATGCCTTTTAAATGACCAAATGGGTGTGGGTTTCAAATGTGGGCAAGTATTCTGCGTACCTAATTTGTATAGTATAGTGGAACAAGAGCATCTGGATTTTTACCTCACTCACAGGAGACTGGTTTATTTCTATTGAATATTTGAGACCTCATAATGAAGTCTTATTGAATTCCATGTCATTACTTTGAGTTTTTAATTATGTTGAAGAAGCTATACCATAGTAAAATAGGTTTTTACAGTTCCATGAAATGCAAAAAGAGGCCATTTTGTTTAATTTTCTTAGGTTTGTCAGTCCAGCTATATAAATGCCTGGGTAATGTGATTGTGATTGAGCACTTTTGCTAATATATTGATCATGTATTGTTGCATTTCCAAATATTCCAAATATTCAAAGTTGAGATGGCTTCTGGAATCATTTTATTCAGCATGAATATTTGAATAATGTTCAAATGCAAACTAACAGATGTATCTTCAAAGGAGAAAATGAACACACCCACCTACTTTGGGCAAAAACATTCCCTAAAGTCAACTTCTCACACAGAACGTGGACATCACAAGCATCAGCAAGCAGTCGACTACGTTGCATTTCCACACGGCACGAGGATAGCCAATCTATTAGGTAAGTTAATAACATTTACAGTTAACAGAAAGTTGCAGAATTCTGCCCATATTAATAAAATATTATTGTATCACTGTTGAGAGATTGTTTGCTTATATTTTAGTATTTTTGATTAGGTAGCCTATATGTGCTGGACCATGGTAAACGTCCACAATGAAAGAAAATGTGCTCTGGGGTTATTTACATTTTTACTGAAGTTCAGATTGTTAAAATGACATATCATGCAATACAATGAGGGTAATAATGAGCAAGTTATGGCTTGCTGAATGTTGCTACTCCTTGAAAGTAAGTTCTGAGAAAAAGGCTGTTGAAGTTTTGAAAATCTTTCCTACCCTACACATTTTCAATGAAAGCCAGGAATAGGCATAGAAAAGCAGAAGCTAAGTAAAATGCCCACACATTGATAGTACTATACTGTAGGAGTGATTCAATGCTGAACAAGGTAAATATATAAACATGAATATTAAGATTATATACATATTAATATTTAGATACAACATTTATGAAATGAAACCATAAAAATAATCTCCTAGGGATGTATATGCAATACTGAAAGTGAAATATGCAAGTAAGACACAGGATAACATTATTTAGATAAATTAAATCATGGTTTAATTTATTGTTTGGCTACAATGCAAACAACAATAGATTGTCAATATGTTTGCTGTGTTTGCACCCAATGATGATGGCTGTTCAAATAGGTAAGCAGAACATAGGTTTCTTCACCCTGATTCCCTGGTTACATTTCACTCCCCTTCCAACTTGATTAATTTTCAAGGAATGTCCTGTTCATTTCTTCTACAGATTCCTGAAGAACAGTCACAAAAACCAACCACTGATCTGCAATCATGGTAAGTATCTTCAGATCTCTAGTAATGAGCTAAAACTTAAATGTTTTCATATATTAATGAAAATCTAATTTAGATACACTGTCAGGAGATTTTAACTGCAGTTTTAATATGTTGAGGTTTCTCTTGCTGCCTCAAAACCAGGAAATCATGTTTCATTTAGAAAAGGCAGGCAAAATTAAAGTTAAATCATACATTATCATACATTAAATTATAATTTGTTTTAAAATGTATCATTTGAACAATGATTTCATTTTTAGATGATGAGATCATGATTCTTTTACTTTTGTAAAATTCTCATTAAAATGGGCAAATAACCTTTTTTTTAATTGATTGTGGGGACATAACTATATTATAGCATAATAAAACACCAAGTTAATATTTAGGTTCTATTCATTGAATTGCTTACTTCAATTAGAGAAAAGAACTGAAGTATGATAACCACTCAGAAGATCAAATGAGTCATTTTTGGCTTTCCAATGCATAGTTTTGGTGTGTAAAGGAATGTATTTGAGGATGTCTCAAATTTTATATAAGAAAGCTGTGCATTTCCATGTTTGTCGGTAATGTGTCATAGTGCCCTCTGCTGGTGATTCAGCAGAAGACACACTATACAGCAGGGATATTCAAATCTGGCCAGTAGAACTGTTCATGTCCTTTTCTACCCAGTAGCGGCTGATTGGCCAGAGATTTAACTCACTTGGTGTCTCAGGTTAGATCAGTCCTAGTACAAGGGGAAGAATGAAAGGCCTTGAGGGTTAGAATACTACAGGCCTTGAGGGTCAGATTTGAATATCGCTGCTCCTCCTGCAGCTCCTGAAAAGCCCTGAAGGGAAAATAAAAATGGGTTGGAGAGAACAGAGGAGGATTTATTCAGACTAGAATACAGAAGACAATGATTCACAGCCTGACCCTTATTTTATGTATTTCTGATTTCCTCTTTCCTTCCCATTTTGCATGTGCAGAAGTGTCTGGCCCTGGCTTTGCTCCTGTGCGCTCAGCTTCACGTTCTCCTTGGTGATGGCGGCTGTTACAAGTTGGACGTGCCGCCAGGTAATCCTCACTGCTAAAAAGAAACACAAAAACCATCTTGAGTAGGCTACATTCTGATAAAAAAACTTGGATTTAAAACTGTAAGGAGTACACTAGAATTTAATGTAATATTAACGAAAACACTTTGAACAGACAAAAGCAGATAGCATAGTAGCCTATTCAACACTGGATTTTGACTGTGACATTTAACGTGTGGCGATGCTGTGTCTTTTTAGATGCAACTGAATGTCAGGACCCTGTGGACCTCACCATGCATGCCATTGGTGACTTCTGGAGAAACTCTGCTTGTCAGGACTGCACCTGTAAGGACTGCTGCAATGGGTACGTACAGCATCAGACATGCCTATAGGGACCTCTTAGTACCTCTGTAGGTATAGTGGTAGCTATAGCAGAATAAAACTAACAATTTTGGTTTTGTTACTTTGAATGCATAGCTAGCAAGCTGGGTAGCTACCTTTGTGAGTCCAATCCTCAAAATTGTTTACCAAAGATAAACCATGGGTGGGAAGTGCACTCATTTAGAAATGTACTATTTGTGTCAGGTTATGATTTCTATATGAATGGATGAGCTGTGTGTGTGTGTGTGTGTGTGTGTGTGTGTGTGTGTGTGTGTGTGTGTGTGTGTGTGTGTGTGTGTGTGTGTGTGTGTGTGTGTGTGTGTGTGTGTGTGTGTGTGTGTGTGTGTGTGTGTGTGTGTGTGTGGCACCCTATTTGGTTGACAAAACCAGCAATACCTAGGATTTAATTACTTTTCTTCGTGCCTTTGGTTAATTGAAAGGAAACTGTTTTGCATTCTATACTTCTATATAACTGGATATATTGACAGGCTTGCTCAATAGCAGTGCCCCAAAGGTTCAATCCTCCCTCACCACTCTTTCTCACAGTCACTCCCACACTCCCAGCATATTTGTAACTTACTGTTTTTTCAGTTATTCTCTAAATTCTTATTTAAAGATGAAAATCAGAACACTTTGTCAGATGTAGCGGGTCATATCTTCATACAATCACCTCCACATACAAAACACTTCCAAAGGTATTTTTTGACTCAGAATACTCTGGAATACTCGATTGTCGGTTGTTTACTTACTACAAGTGACATGTTTGTGCTTAGACTGTGAGCAACCCAACGAAATGCCTTCTCTGAAAGCTCTGAGTTTGATTTCAGGTTTATCACGCCTGTTTCCTTTCCTGATGACTGCAAGGTGGAGTTTATCAAAGAAGAATGCAACTTCAAGGTGTTCAAGAAGAATGACCCCACAGAGTCATGCCCAGTTTTTAAAGCAATTTGGAAGTGAAGCGATGAAATGGTAAAATTGCTGCAATAAAGCCTTCCGTTGTGTAATAAGAACGATTTGTGTGTCACCTGTATTTGATATACATGCCTTGATCGAGTCCAAATGTCTAACGATGTTTTAAAGTTGCCATTTGTATTTAATCGTAATTACACAACTATGGGTTTAAAATGGCTACTATTTCTGGGCTCGGCATCAGTCAACATTATGATAGGCCTACTTCATCAATAGTTGCCGTGGACTTTGATATCAGAGAAGCAGATAAGGGGTGCGTCCCAATACTTGAAAAATGCACCTTCCCTTCCTTCACTGCCACCTCCTCTACTCCGTGCCCCGGAATCGGATCTTTGTGTTTTAATCTAATGTCGCTGATTACATCTTAATTACGTATTAATGGTTACATATGAATTAATGTCTCAACGCAAACCGCAATGTCAGGTACATTGTATATTGTACATGCAAATACTTGTACTCGAAACGTTCAGACAGTTTTGCATACTTCCAGGTAGGAGAGGAGAGGAGAGGAGAGGAGTGGTAGTGGGGGAGTGGAGGAAGGGAGGTGGGGAGTGAAGAATATTGGGACGCAGCCACACGGTCCCAATGTGTTCACGTCTTCTTGTTCTCTCCTTTTCTCCACTCATATCCTCCCGTCTTTTCCTTCACATACTTCCAGGTCGGAGATGAGTGGTCGTGGGAGAGTGGAGTAAAGGGGGTGAGGAGTGAAAAGTATTGGGATGTACACTGTGTTAGTAAGGGTGTTACCATTGAGGGCTTGTTTGGTTATATTTTAGTATTTTCGATTAGGTATTATGTGAAGGGCCATGGTACAATGTCCACAATGGCGGAAATGTGTTTCAAAGTAATTACATTTTTATTAGTCAGATCTTTAAAATGATATATCATACATTACACTCAGGTTAATAATGAGGACATTATGGCTTGTTGAATGTTGCTACTCCTTGAAATTACGTTTTGAGAAAAAGGCATTGAGGTTTTGAAACTTTTTCCAACACATTTTCAATGAAAACTTTAAATTGGCATGCATTTACAAAAGCAGATGCTAAGTAAAATGGCCACACATTAATAGTGCTATACTATAGGAGTAATTCAATGCAGAACAAGGTAAATATACATAACCATGAATAGTTAGATAATATATTAATGACATAAAACAATAAAAATAAAGTTCACACTGTAGAACATTTCCTAGGGATGTATACGCAATACTAAAAGTGAAATATGCAGTCACAAGAGAACATTCATTAGAGAAATTAAATCATGGTTTTATTTATTGGTTGGCTACATTGAAAACAACAAGAAAGGTCAATGTGTTTGCTGTGTTTGCACATATTGAAGATGGCTGTTCAAACAGGTAAGCAAAACTAGATCTTGATAAGAATAGCTGCAATGAACACATGTATAGCCACACCTAATGATAATAGCTGTTCATATACATGTACTTACGCAAAACTAGATTTTGATGACAACCGCTGCACCGTGGACTCCTGTATAACCACAACTAATAATGATGGCTGTTAAAATAGGTACGCAAACCCTTTCGGCTTCATCTGTCGTATAACAACACCAGAATCTGTATCTTCATTGTCGTTATGCACAGAAACATCTTCGTTTTCAGTAGTGTTACATCATGCCAATGTCAGGAATTATATCCTACCTGTCAGATTGTGCATCTTCCTCGCTGTCATCTTCAACTAAATAATCCATAATCAAGCTCTCCCATTGACTGCTGTGACAAACACAAACAGTCTTTCCTGATTTAAGTTCATAGGAGGAATAACATGAAAAACAAATTTATGCATGACTACGTTTACAATTCACAGCAGGTAGGTGACGACATGAAGCCCTTTATTTCCCCTTGATGCCATCATTTGATGATTTAGTGACGCTATTAAGATGTTATCAAACAATTCCAGTCAGACTTCAGAAGGGAATGTGTAGATATTCAATAGTAATTGGGAAGGCTTTAAAGAGTAATACAGCAGGTTATGCATAAATTAGTTTTTCATGTTATTCCTCTTATAATTATTTTTAGATTTATTTCATTATCATCGATTATTAACTAAATAGAAGTCATTTGTTTCCACATTCTGGACACTTTGAAATTGCTTTTACCTTCCCTGTTTAAAAATATATATATTTTTAGACATATATTAAAGTAATTTTATTGTTGGGATTTAAGTCCTTTAGGTTTTATTGTTGGGTCCCCTAGATTGTTCAAGGCTTACCCTGAAGTAATTTATTTATTATAAGTTATTATTATTATTATTATTATTATTATTATTATTATTATTATTATTATTATTATTATTTTCTCTTCCTTTTTGCTTAATTCCATTCCCTTTTTTATCATTTTATGTGAAGCACATTGAATCTCAGTTGTTGTTTGAAATGTGCTATTAATAAAATTTGATTGATTGATTGAGTAGTGAAATGTTTGATCCAGTACAGATACAATAGTTATTATAAAGGGATTCGGCAGTCATTTTCAAAAGGAAATATGTAGTGTTCTCCTAAAACTCCACTTATTACTACTTAAATATACTATGTAAATCATGACTACATACAATAGTCATAAGTGAGTACTAAACAAAAAGGTTTTGTGTTGAGATTGTGCATTGTAACATATAGTAACTGAGTAGATCTGTTCAGAGGGGTTTCCTAGACATCATGCATTCAGGGGATAAAGGTTGCCATTGATCATGAGGGGGAGAGATAGTTTTCTTCTCTCTGATTCCCTGGTAACAATCCCCTCCCCTTCCAACTTTGTTTATTTTCAAGGGTGAATGTCCTGTTAATGTCCTGTCTATGTTCTACACATTCCTGAAGAAGTCATACAAAAACTAACCATCGACCTGCAATCATGGTAAGTATCTTCAGATCTATAGAAAACATGAACATTTATTTCAGATGTCCTTTCAAGAGAGTTTGACTGCATTATTAATACATTGTTGTTTCTCTTGTTGCCTCAGGAAATCATGTGGTTTTATTTGAACGTAATATTTGAACAGTTATTTCAGATTAAAAGATGAGACTGTGATGTATTTGTAGAATTCTCATTAAAATGAATCAAATACATTTATTGTGGGAAATGACTTGGTGAAATAACTATATTATAGCATAACAAAACACAGTTAATCTTTAGGTTGTATTCATTTAATAGTTTTTTTTTCAATTAGGATAAAGAACTGAAATATGGTAAGCACTCAGAAGATCGAATGAGTCATTTTGGCTTTCCAATTCATGGTTTTTGTGTGTAAAGGAACGTATTTAGAGGCTATTTCTAATCTTATTTAAGAAAGTTGTTAATTTCCATATTTGTCGGTAATAGTGATTAGGCTAATCCCGGTTCCCGGGATCCCGGTATTACCCATTACAATTCCTTCCCGTTCCCGACCAGGAGTGACGTCGGGAAACCGGGAAATTGATCATGGGCAATGCAGATAAATAACTCGTGCATTATATTTGGCCTAATTAAGTACAATAAAATCAATACGTGAAGTTTATTTCCAAAATGCAGTATCCACCATTTGAAAAAAAACTGACACCTACCTACTCATGACAAGCGAAAACTCAGTTACTTGGGCTGTGTCCGAATATGAGCCCTACATGATAAAACCTAGATTTTTAATTTAGGTTTTATTTTTTTTATTGGCTTGCTTGTTATAAACGTGAGAAATTTCTGCATAACACACGTTAATTTATTTCCAAATTTCAGTTTTGGGCATTCACTGCCGAAACCCTCGACATTTCAAAGAAGAGGGTAAAAATGTGTAGGCATTTTTTTTTTCCTCTTTTGTCGTGAACAGTTATAGCCAGTGTTTATACTTCTCATGGCTCAGGTAGGCCTAATATCCCTTTTGCCTTTGTTTAGATGTCCGAAGTTCCAAAGCAGCCATAATTCTGGACAGAAAATATGTTGCTTTTATTAATAAAACGTCGGAACGTTCGAAAAACAGTTCGTTGTTATATTGATATTCAAGAATCTCCAATAGTAGACTAGTGGACAATGCCATGGTGCTGAAAGACAGTTTTATATGGCATATGGATGCCGGTAGCCTGTAAACCAATAGTTAATAGGGTCGTACATTTGATAATAGCCTACTAGAACGTCCCTGGTTTTTTAGGCGAGATTTCCCAGGAAACCCGGGAGCGAGCTGTTATAATCCCGGGTTTAAAAATAGCTAATTTTCGGGAAAATATTAAACACTAGTCAGTAATGTGTCATCGTACCCTCTGCTGGTGATTCAGCACAAGACACCCTATACAGCAGGGATATTCAAATCTGGCCAGTAGTAGGCTACTGCTAGGCTGTGTCCCTGATGTGCAAAATCCAGGGATCAGAAAGTAAAAGTCCTGCCATGTGCTTCTTCCACACATGAACTCAACCAGCTGATTTCACTAATTAGTTCTACCTCCTGGCTGAAGAATTGTGCTAATTAGCAAATACAGGTGATTGGCACCAAATAATGGGGAGGGGTTTTACTATCTGAACCCGGATTTTACACCTCTGCTGTGTCTGAATCAACGCCCTTCTATACTATTGAGTATGCCGGTTGAGTGCATTGCATGAGAAAGTTGTTAATTTGGTGAATTTTCTAAATGTAGTGTAGCCTACTTTAAATTCCTGGATGATATACCTATTTCCGGGTTCTTTCTGATAATAGGTATTAAGGATATTTTTGCATAGTGCATGTCACTAAACAGTATGCCGTAAGCAGTACACAGTATGATAGTACACAGGACGCAGTATATATGGCTCTGATTAAGACACAGCTCTGGTGTTCTTTTCTACCCAATACTTAATTGATGAATGAATGCGACTGATTCGCCAGAGATTTAACTCATATGGTACCTCAGATTTAAATCAGTCCTAATTAGAAAAGAATGAAAACCAGCAGTACTACAGGCCTTGAGGGTCAGATTTGAGTATCGCTGCTCTACAGTAACTGCAGCTCCTGAAAGCCCTGAAGGGAAAATAAAAATGGGTTGGAGAGAACAGAGGAGGATTTATTCAGACTAGAATACAGAAGACAACGATTCACAGCCTGACCCTTATTTTGTTATGTATTTCTGATGTCCTCTTTCCTTCCCATTTTGCATGTGTAGAAGTGTCTGGCTCTGGCTTTGCTCCTGTGCACTCAGCTTCACCTTCTCCATGGTGCCTGTTACGTTCCAGCGATGAAGACAGGTAATCCTCAGTGCTATAAAAAAACAAAACAAAAACAAAACCATCCTTTTGCATTCTGATGAAGAACAATTGGGATTTTAAAAAGTGCACTAGAATTTAATGTAATATTAATGCCAACACTTGGAAAACACCTGCTTAAAAGCAGATGGCATAGTATTCAGCACTGGATTTTGACCTGTGACATTTAATGTGTGGCAATGTTGTGTCTGTTTAGATGGAACTCACTGTCAGGATGCTGTGGATAAGACCTGGCATGCCATTGGCTCCAAGTGGAGAAACTCTGCTTGTCATGACTGCACCTGTTCGGGGTGCTGTCAAGGGTACGTACAGCACCAGACATGCTTATAGGGACCTCTTAGTACTTCTGTAGGTCTAGTGGCAGCTATAGCAGAATGCAACAATTTGGTCGCATATCCTTTGCATACCATGACTTCCTGATGTCTGTGACCTAACAACATCAAAAGACTCTTGATAGCTTATTTTCTGGTACTCTGACAGGCGATACTATAATGTCTCTGCATTTGAATGGATCTCTATGGGAATTGGGGGGTGGGACTAGATTTAGCTGTAAATTACACTGGAACAGTATGGAAACACATGGTTGGCTAAATGGCTCTAAGTTATCAAGGGTCTGACATATCAAACAAGCTTTAAATCATCACTCTGCCAGAAATACACACACACACAGCATACACTATCTGTATCTTACTATTTTTCAGTTCTTCCCCAAATTGTAATTTTAATTTAAAGATCAAAAGCAGAACACTTCCTCAGATGTAGTCGGTCTTATCTTTGTAAAATCATCTTCTTCCAAAAGTGTTGGTTGACCCAGAATACTGGACTAGAGGTTGTTCACTTGCTGCAAGTCACATTGTTAGTGCTTAGAGCATGAGCAACCCAATCAAATGCCTTCTCTGAAAGCTATGAGTGTGATTGCAGGTATTCCACACCGACTAGATTTCCTGATGACTGCATGAAGGAATTTGACAATGAAAAATGTGAATACAAGGTGTTCAAGAAGACTGACCCCACACAATCATGCCCTATTTTTGGAGCAGTTGGGAAGTGAAGTGATGAAGTGGTAAAATTGCTACAATAAAGCCTTCACTTGTGATGTTTTAAATCTGCCGTTTGTATTTGATCCTAACTGCACACTATGGGTTTTAAATAGACATAAATATTTCTCACTTCTAATTTTCTGTAAACACCTTAATATATCCATGTCACATTGTAATATAAGTACATTATGTGGAAATGTATTGCTTGGAGACCACTTTTCAAACCTGAGCAGATTGATTTACCTATAGCGGTTTAAATATGCAAATGTGTATTTTGGTGATATCGCTGTCATGATGATGGAAATTCCAACACATGTCAAACATAAATTGACAAGTACCATTCTTACCTGAAATTAATATTGTGATAAACATCACATAATAAATCTGAAATATGTCTTACTTTGGAGGCAGACTTGTTTTCCTCATGGGTTTAATTCAACTTTTGTAACTGTTTTTGAACTTACTATGTTTTTGTCTGTATTGTATTATTGATTTCATGTAATTTAAGCTGGGTGATTAGGTATCTGTATGGGTTTGAAACAGGGCATTGCTGTAAAGAGCATGCATGCTCAGTCAACCTACCCTGTATAAATAAAATAAATAAAAAACTTCTCTCTCTCCACTCACAGAAACGTACCGCACTTGTAATCTGACTCACAATCATACAGTCAAGGCCTGGTATAAACCAGCTGGATAATTCCCGAGAGGACGGTTGCTAGGACACCAAGCAAAAACACATGGACTCCAAAATATAAACTGCACAATTGATTTGTTTTTTAATAGAAGATGCATAGCACACTTGGGGCTCTATTTTAATAAACCAAACGCAATGGTGAACGCAAGAGTAATCGCTTGGCGGTATCGCTCTGAGGGCGTGTCGGCGAGAAATTTGGTAATTTCATGACGGCAATCTTGGCGCACCTTATGGCGGTATTGCTAAAAGGCTGGGTTTAAACGTCAAAGGTGTGTCTCTATGGTAGCCAATCAAATTGTTGTTCTCATGCTTTAAAACGCAATCGCGTTGGAACGCAATCGCTCCATGCAATTTCATAATGAGCAACCCAAACGCACTGGACCGTCAACGACAAGATTTTCCGCACAGGAATCAGACATACTTGCAACAGAAGTACAGGCTAGGACTGTAGTAATTTATGGATCACAATCCACACCACCTCGTCTCCCAGAAGTTCGGAAGGCACGGGAGGAGGTGACGAATGCATTAATTAGCCTACATTAGGTGATGTAGGCATAATTATGATTCAAATGGTAGGCTTATGATTCAACTGTGTCAATGTGTAATTTATATATTATAGGCTAGTGGCCTACATGGTCGCAAGTTTCTTGTAAGCTGTCCTGTTTTATTCTAGTAGTTTAAATTAAAATTAATTAATTAATAATAATTATAGGCTATTTGTTCATTAAATGGAAGTGTAATGTTGGCATCACCTATAGACACTACATAGAACTACATGACGAATAAGTTACCAAATTGCCAGAGTCTATTGCGTTTCCGCTAAGAGGTGGTTCCAGCTGATCATAACGCAATGGGTTTTCGTTGGTTCAAATTGTCACTGAGCCGAAAGTATTTTAGAACACGCCCCCGACAGCGCCACCCATCCCACTGCAGCGCAACCGAAAGGATGTTATGTTGAGAATTTGTTGATCCTAGCGGTATTGCTGAGAAACGCCATAGCGCCAGTTTTAAGACGTTGATGCTGTCAACAAGTTTGCGTTTGACTATACCGTCCCCTTGCGCTGGTTTGAAAATAGAGCCCTTGGTGTTCAAAGTGTGGGCAAAAATCCCTCTAGAATTCCCCCGACTTTTCCAAAAGTAAAACATTAAGGAAACAAATTACATAGGCCAACAGAACATGTGAGAAATCCTACGATTCCTTCAGGTAATATTGAAACATGCAACTGCACCAGATACACATACAGGTGACAAATTAAAGGAAAAACCCCTACAGTGGCTCTGTTATGCAGTGGGGGGCATTTTCCTGGCATGGTTTGGGTCCACTTGTCCCCGATGGAAGGGTCATTGCAAATCAATACAGTTATTCTGAGTGATCACCTTTATCCTATGATGAAACATTTCTATCCTGATGGGAGTGGTCTCTTCCAGGATGACAATGCCCCCATCCACAGGGCACAAGGGGTCACTGAATGGTTTGATGAGTATGAAAATGATGTGAATCATATGCTATGGCCTTCGCAGTCTCCAGATCTCAACCCAACACCTATGGGAGATTTTGGACCGACGTCGACGTGTTACCACCATCATCAAAACATCCATCCCTCCAGTAGAGTTCCAGAGACTACCATCTATGCCAGACTAGTGGTAGGATCTATGCCAAAGCACATTGAAGCTGTTCTTGTGGCTTGTGGTGGCCCAACACCTTACTAAGACACTTTATGTTGGTTTTTCCTTTAATTTGTCACCCGTCTATATGCATGTCTTATTGTCAGCCTTGTTTTTTCTGGTCTGAGATTTTGTAGGTTTTCATAACATTATGAAAGTTGCGAGTACATTGTATTCTTATGATTTTATCAGCCCATCCCCCAAGAGCCTACCTGTGGAAATGCGAGCTATTGAGAGGTGACAGGTACAACAGACAATATTTTCTCTGTGAAATGTAGCAGTTCCTTTCTCAAAAGTTATTTGGTTGTTGCTAGATACACTCCAGGGGCCACATGTATAAACAGGGCTGAGCAGAAAAATGCCCGTAAGGGAGTTTCCAGAAATTCAGGTGTATAAAATAACACGTGCTGTGAGAATCTGCGTACCTCTGCACACGCTGGACACCATATGTACGCAATGTTTGGCCTGAGATGGCAACATAGTTACCGAAAGGCAGAGGTAGAAAATGCTAAACTTTTTTAAAGCAGATTTACGACTGTCACCCTGAGCATTCTTTTACTCAGAGTTTTACACGTGAAATGTGTCAACATTGAAATACACAACCTTTGTGGGTAATTCTGGAGGCGCTAAAATCACTCACCAATAACATAAAAGCCCATGTAAATCATGAAATAAAACCAAGCAACCTCATCACCAAGCAATATTCTATACGAGGAAGCACCACATTTTGTAAATGGATGGATATTGTTTTATGTGATGAATCCTTGTATTGACGTTTTAATGCATTTTCATGTGAAACGGCACTCCAGGTTTCATGTCAGCCCTTGATTATTCCCTTAACATTTTGCAGAAGAAGTACACTTTTACACCCATGTTCACACAATGGCAAAGACAATTGTTAGGCATGGAGCTTTCATGTTAAGTATTTTATATAATCATATGCATAGTGATATTTGAAGAGGACTTGACTTGTCTGTGTAGCTATCACTTGTACAGCTGCTCGTTTTGCCCCAGGAGGGACTAACCGCTCGCATCATTTTATGTTCATAGTGTGATGTTGGTACTTATTATTATAACATAATTTGCTTGAAAAGTCACTGTGCTTTCATACTGTAATGCAAAATCAGAAAAACTTTTCTTAACGTTTCAATATATCTGTTCTGGGCAACAGTTGAAGCACTTGAAAGAGTCACTTTAAGCGTTTGTCTGAACAAGCGTTTCTAAATTGCCTTATCGGGACAAGTGGTATCATTGGATTTGAGCAAGTTCCAGGTTTTTAATTTTGTTTTATTTTGGTGACTTCATTTGACACGTAGAATTGTATCTAAGAATTGTATGTCTTTGCCTTGCAGGGACCACCACCGGCCCAACCACGACCTGTTAAGTAATGTCAGACGCCAGAACTTTGTTCTGGCTATTCTTGCCATGTTTCGGGAGCGAATGGCGGCCATGAGGACTCCCTGCAGGCTCCTTCACCAGTCCAGCCCTCGCCACCTCCCCGAACCCATCGGAGGATGCTGGCCTAAGCGAGGGGCGCTGTGTGAGAGAGCCCTAAATCTGTCCTTCTGACCCCAGCATCCATTAACTCAGAGCAGGGCCTGCTGATGCGTGGAGGATGGGAACATAATCCCAGCTTTCTGAGTGAGGCATCCCCACTGATTCAGATGCCACCAGCATGTACCCATTCAGGCAAATCTGTGGCATTTACAGGACTACCTAACCATGCAGCCACTTCCTTCCGCAGCTGCCCAGACCCAGCAGCACTAAGGGGATGTTACCTTGCTAATTATCAGCTATGGAGTAAAGGTAGATTTAAGGTGGGGATATGCCAACTGCAGTGTAATAGAAAAGTTTGGTTAATGCCTTTTAAATGACCAAATGGGCCTCTGGATGTGGGTTTCAAATGTGGGCAAGTATTCTGCATTGCCTACCTAATTTCTGAAAGTGGTATAACAAGAGGAACAAGTGGAACAAGAGCATCTGGATTGCTACATCACTGACAGGAAGCTGCTTCATTTCTATTATTCTATTTTCTTCCTCAAAATTAAACCTTATTGAAATTCAATGTCATCGCTTTAAGCTTTTAGCCATTTTGAAGAAGCTATAGCGACCGTTGTAAGGCGAGCTCCACGAAACGCAAAAAAGCTGGATAATAATAAAGGCTGTTCAACATGCAAAACTAGCCCAGAGAACTCTTTCTACTTCATCTGTTGTAACAACACCAGGATCCGTTTCTTCATTGTAGTTACGCATAGAAACACCTTCGTTTTCAGCTCTCCCACTGACTGCTGTAACATGCACACGAACACAAACAGTCTTTCCTCATTTAGCTTGATGGGAGGATTAATATGGAAAACAAGGTTATACATGACTACAATTAAGATGCACCACAGATGGATAACGATATGAAATTGAAGCAAGATTGATGTCACATGCACCTAGATGTTATCAAAAAATGCCAGTCAAACTTGTTTTCAGTAGTAAATGGGAAGGTTTTAAAGCAGGTTTTATTTAGTAAATATAAAGTAACATGTAATTAGTCAGTAGAGAAATCATTGATGCAGTAGAGATACAATAGTGAGCACAATGGTTCAGCAGTAATTTCAATAGGAAATACAGTATGTAGTGTTCACCAGCAGTGAAAAGTCCCAAAACTCAATTTTTACTTAAATTATGACATAAATCATGACTACATACAATAGTTTAATTGAATAGTAGACAAAAAAAAGGTTTGAGTAGGGATTGTGCAGTAGTAACAAATATCAATTGAGTAAATCTTTTAATAGGAGTTCCCTTGACCATTTAAAAGATAAAGGTTGCCATTGATCATGAGGAGGAGAGATAGATTTCTTCTCTCTGATTCCCTGGTAAAAATCCCCTCCCCTTCCAACTTTGTTTATTTTCAAGGGTGTCCTGTGAACTGATGATCAGTCACAAAAAAACAACCATTGACCTGCAACCATTGTAAGTATCTTCAGATCTCTAGCAATGAGCTAAAAAAAAATTCATAGGTGAATGAAAATTCATTTCAGATATACTTTCCTTAAATTTTAACCACATTATTAATACATTATTGTTTCTGTTGTTGCCTCAAAAACAGGAAATCATGTTGTTTTATTTAAAAAAGCCATGCAAAATTCAAGCTGGATCATACATTAGATTTTTTCAAGCTGAAGCATACAGCACTGTGCAAATACTGTAAAGCGAAGATGCTTTTAAAACTAATGAAATTAAATTATTCTAAATATCATACAATTGACTAAAAAGATGAGTAAATAGTAAAACACTAAATTAAATTAATATTTGGTGTGCCCATCCTTTGCCTTTAAAACTGCATCAATTCTCTTAGGTACACTGTCGTGCAGTTTTTTAAGAAAATCAGCTGGTAGGTTGTTCCAAGCATCTTGAAGAACTTGTTACAATTCTTCTGCAGACTTTGGCTGTCTCGCTTGTTTCTGTCTGTCCAGGTAATCCCAGACAGCCTCAACTATGTTGAGATCAGGGCTCTATGGAGACCATGCCATCTGTTGCAAAACTTCTTGTTCTTCTTTTCGCTGAAGATCGTTCAACTAATTTCTTGAAAAATTAATATTTGGAAATCTAAAATTTGCTCTTGTCACAGTAATGCAGAAAACAAAAAAATAATTATATAAAAACTAGGGTGCCTATGACTTTTGCACAGTACTGTACACACATTTTAATATCATTTGAACAATCATTTAATTGAAATCATGAATTTCAGCACTTTTGTAAAATTCTCATTTAAATTGGGCTAATCTCTTTTTTTAAACTGTGGAAATAGCTTGGTGAAATAATATTATGGCATAATAAAACACCATGTTATTTAGGTTACATTAATTTAATTGTTGTCTTCAATTGGGGAAAATAACTGAAATATGATAACCACTCAGAAGATTGAATTGGTAATTTTTGGTTTTCCAATTCATGGTCTTGGTGTGTCAAGGAACTTTTGAAGCTATCGCTGATCTTATTTATATGAAAGCTGTGATTCTGTGTGAATCGTGCCCTCTGCTGGTGACTATACAACAGGGATACTCAAATCTGGCCAGTAGAACTTCTGGTTTTAATTTCTGCATTAACGCTGGAGTAGGCCTAGGTAACTTTTATTTTTAGAAAGATATTGTGGCACGGCCATGCTTAGTTGTTAGCAATCATATAAATAATTGTTGTGAGAGAAATCCAGCACCATACACTGTGTTTGAACCATAGGTTTGAACTTATTTTTATACAGTCTATGGTTTGAACCCTCAAATTCTGCATTCTAAAACCTGTGGGGTACACTACGAAGCAGGATCACTGAGTTAACAGGATAAGTGCACTGAATAAATCCCGGAAACCTCCCAAATCTGGAAAATGGACTGAAGTAAAAAGAGCTGTTCCATGTTTCAGTAGCACTTGTTTGACTGGTCTGGTAGACCAATAGTAAATGACGTGTGCCCAGTTGAGCAGAGGGAAATACAATATATTTGTTAGGCATATATAATGTATTTAATTATTTATTTATCGGTATTGCAAGATTCAAGATTTATTCATTAATTAATTTGAAAGTAAAAACCCTCCATAATAAATACCTTTAATGACTTTTGTGGTCTGATGACTTCTGTACACGTGAAAAAGCAGCTAGACAGATCCTTTGCTACACGTGTCTAATGAAACAAATATTTAAAGAATTCATTCATGTTTCATTTGAGGTGGCATCAGGTTTGCATACATGTTTTAGGATCAAGTGACGTTAATATTGAATGTGTGACGTCAGTAGAGGAGAGCAATGTCCGCCTCTTGCAGTTACACGTTGTGGTAGCAAAAGACCACAATTAAGCTGGCTGCTAGCAGAATAACTAAAGATAGCTGCACGTTTTTTGTGTGTCACAGACATCTTTTTAAGAATCGAAAACATCAACGGAAGACTGTGTTGGAACATCTGACAGAAGGCGACCAAGGACTAACGTTTACATATCATAAGCATTTTAATTCAACTGGGAAACATCAGCAGGTACGTTAGCTTGCCGTTTGCCTTGATTTGTACGGTCTGTCATCGCTGGCCTTAAGGAACGGTGTTGGATATCTAACGTTTCCTAGTACGCTATCTATCTAACTTGTCTTATTACATGCTCCGAAATGTAGTTGCACCATCTGGCTAACCGAATGGCTAAATTTGGTCCAGTATCTAGTGAAGTTCGATAACTAGCTTCGTTCATTAGTTGGCTACTACTGCCTGTTAGTGCTAGCTCGCGTTATAGTGTAGCTATATGGAAGGATGCTGTCGCGTTTAACGTTGCTAGCTAGCTAACTATCAAAATAGCACATTTCAGTATTGTGTTCAAATCCAATTGAACAACATGGCGTTGGCTGTCACTAAGTTTTATGTCTCGCACATTTGTCTGAAAGAAGCTAGCTAACGTTAGTTAAATTAACGTTACTTGACACAAGAAAATCATTGATATAGCTAGCTAGCCAGATTGAAGGCATATAATTAACGCGTTGGCTGGTTTAGCTTAGCTTGCCACATGTTGGTCTTTGATCGCAAACCAATTAACTAGTTAGCTAACGTGAGCTTGTGGCACCCGGCCTAGCTGTCTAATATGTACCAGAGAGATACTCCAGGTCATAATGCTGGCAGCTGAATGGAATGAATGAAGGGAGTCTTATTTATTAGCTAACGTTAGCTGGCACCCATTTTAAACCGAGTCAGATTATTCTCACATATTTGTGTTTTTGTGTAATGTAATGAATGGCTTGTTACGCGATTGACATAAAGTTAAACTGTGGAAAATTAGCAGAATATTCCAACGATACCCTCGGATCTAGCATAACCTTAGTATAACGTTAGTTAAGTTAATTCGTTCGTCAGAAGTAGCTATGGTTTTAATTAGCTAGCTATAAAGATGGATAGCTAAATTATTTCGTTTACTAGTACTAGCTTAGATCTAGCTAATTTAAATCTAAAATCTATTTCGCAAACATTAGCTTTGGGGTAACGTAGCTAAGTTTGTTAGATAGCTACATTGCAGGAGGTAGCTTGCCCAGGCTAAGTTCCCTACTATTACACTAGTTGGCTAGCTAACGTTAGCTAATTTAATTAGATAACGTTAACTAGCCCTGACTCTTGTCTTTTTTTGTGTCCCGTACTGTCCACGTCAGACGTGACTGCATAGCTAGATTGCCACTGTAAAAAAAAAAAGCTTAAATTGGGAAATCTAATTTCGCTCTCAGCGCAATATCAAAGCTGTATTGTAAATATGGATTTTTACATCGTTTTGATATTTTAATGATATTTTTGTGTAGCAACACCCTTTATGGGTCACATGTAATGCATTTAAAGAAATTCAATCAAAGTGTGAATGGAAAATGCCTTCCCTGGTATCATGGTGATAGAATGACCTCGGGAAAGTATAGGCAAGTGGGAGGAAATTGCATACATATGTGTTGAAGGTGGACGATTGCAAAAGAAGCGGGGAAATGCGGTAAGAAAGAAGAAAAAAAGCAATGATAAAGGTTTCCCCTTAGAAAATGGTCTACTTATAAAACTGACTGTAGGACTGTGTGCACAACATAGAGGATTAGTGTCTGGCTGGGGGTTGGGACCATGAGCCCCTCCAGGTCACTTTCCCTGGAGCAGTACTTATGTATGACTACCATTTCCCTGTCAGTATTTTCTCAGGATATTTTCTTGTTGAGAGATAAACAGTGTGCTAAATGGGAGCATACTACATTGTACAGTTAGCATGATTCACTCTTTGCTGCCAGTCATACGGTCTGTTGTTTGTTAAAGCCAAGTCTGTGCAGCCTTCAGTTCAGGTTAATAAGTATGCCGTCTGTCTTTAAGTGTCCCTGTCCCGAATGTCTTAAGAAATTAGATTTGTTCTAGGGGTGTCACGATTCTCCAAATCCGCGATTCGATTTGACTTTCGATTTTAAGGTCACGATTCGATTCGATTTTCGAATTTTTTTCAGCACAGATTTTTTTTCCAGCACTATAGTCTAGCTAATGGCTATGCCATTGTTAGACTATCGAGTCTTGATTTGTAAAGAAAAATACTTGTTTCTCAATAAGTAACTTTTATTTGAATAATAACAATTATTAATAATAACAAAAATATGAGAATATTTAAACACACCTAAACAGTTAAGTGCTTTATCAAAACTAGACTCTAGAATAAACAGTTGAACATTTACCACACTATTAACAATTTACACATTGGTTTTATGCCCTGACAACGGTCATTTACATTTTCAAAAAGATGAGCGTGTTCACATTCTTTGAACAGTTAAGAGCTTTAACAAACTAATATCTGAAATAATAAACAGTTGAACATGTACCAACCACACTATTAACTATTTACACGTTTTTTTTCATGCCCTGACAACTGTCATTTGGGTTGTCATTTGAGTTGCCTGTGTCAATGTTTTTTTCCCAGTCAAATCTATTTCTTTGTGATGCCTGCGAATGTGTCCTGCCATATTTGACGTGTTGCCTGAGGTGGTGTATGGTACTCGCGTGTAGCATAGCCGACAAACTGTCGTTTTTTTGTCAATGACGCGTTCGTTGTTTATATAACTCACGGGGAAGGCAAAATGTTGCCACACCAGTGACTTGAGGGAAGCAGGAGGATTTTCCAGTTCTGTTTCTCCATCTCCGACTCCGGCAGTGGCCATGGTGTGTCGAAAAGTAATGCAGGCTACCGGTAAGCTAACGTTAACTAGCAGCTGTGTCTTCTTTGAAATATCGTTGTTTTTTTTTTCTTCGGACGCACGCCTGCGTGGACGAACAAAATGCAGTGGAAGGCGTCAAGTTTCGTTTTGTTGGAAACGCTTACATTAGAGATGGCCAAGTAGGCTACTTTAAAAAAAAACATTTTACCCATCACATGAAAGGCTAAGAAGAGCGCGCGGGGGGCGGGGGTGGAGAGAAAAAAAAAACTTGGAGAATCGCGAATCAGCTTGTGATTTCGAAGTTCGGAATCGAACGCTCATTTCGATCGATTTTCGATTTCGAATCGGTATCGTGACACCCCTAATTTGTTCTATTTCTCTTTTGGTGTGATGCTAACCTCCCCTTTTCCATAAATAGAAAAATCTAGGTGCATGTGACAAAAGGCACATTCAGTACCTTTTGGTTCATTATTCATTCATATAATGTTTTTGTTCATTACTTATTCATTACATATTCATTACTCTTGTGCTCACAATAGCTTTCTGCATAGGTGCAAGTTGGACCGAAATCTCTCAAGAATTGAGATAGACCATTGAAAAATGTTACTATGCCATTCATTTGCAAAAGTTTATCTTAGTCATCTACAGAAAGCCAATTGTATTTGTTCAGCAGAAATGCTTTAAAGTTGGCATTTCCCGGTTGTGTGCAGAAGTAGCCTAAGGTAGAGCAAAATTATTAATGGTGTAGGCCGATACTGTATGGGGTTGAACTGTGAATATTGTATTAATTGTTGCCCTGTAATAGTTGAATCCTAAATAATTTGCCTGTTTCAGTTCGCAATTGAGTACATGAATGTCCTTGTCGAATGTATGAGCTGATATAACACACACGTGCAGAGTGTCTATACAGCGAATGTGAGATTTTTGCTATTGTGGCATGAGTCTTCATCTCAGTTGATGGTTTCCCCTTGGTTTTGCAGTGACGTGGTAGTGGGCGATGATGTGCCCTAGCACTTTGGATAATGACACTGCTTGGTGATAACATCATCTCAAGCGGACAATGGCCGCTAAGAAAATACGTGAGCATCGCCTGCCCAAAATTAGCAGTTGCTGTCACTTAATTGGAGTTCTAGAGGTCAGAAAGCTTCCCTCTGGCTTCATCCTGCTTTATAAAAGGAGCTAACAGGAGACACTCTCATACCAGAATAGACTTCTGCTAGTGAACAGTCTCGAAAGTGTTTCCATCTCTTTAAATATTTATCGCTTGTATCTGAGAGACTCTTAATGAGAAGCCTCCGCCATCATTCTTGACATGTTTTGTCTTTTTTTATGGCAGAAGTGGAATTCATCTTCAAACGGGGTGATATTATAGCCTATTTTGTTCTGTACGTTATTGACAGGTACAGTTGTTTGATTAATAGGTCATAGGCTGCTAATCAAAGTTGTTGCTCTGTAATGGAATGTGTTTAGAAAATGTACAGTTTACTGTGTTGTTTCTGGTTCTGTTTTAAAGGATGTGTTTTCTTAGGAAAGTTGAGCAAATAAATAGAGCCAAAGCTGCTTGTTATGTTCCGATTGGGCATGCAGCCTATACGCTACAGTATAGATGGTAGTTGAGTAAGTCGGACTCTGTACCTGGACTGCTGGTTAATGCCATGGTCTTCCTTGTACCAAAGTATTCAGTCTAAATCCTTCCCAATGGCCATGATTAATAAGGAGTTAAATAGATTGTGCCAGCAGTAGGTGCTGTCTATTGGAAAGCATTGCAATGTAAGCCTAATTATTTCAAATACAGCGGGTGCTCTAAAAGGGGCCTTTATAACATGCTCATTGTCGGGAGAAGTTTTTAATTCCATTAAATGTCAGCTCCGGGCTGTTGATGTGCAAGGGCCTTGCCTTGCCTTGCCTTGCCTTGCCTTGTCTTGCCTTGTCTTGCCTTGTCTTGCCTTGTCTTGTCTTGTCTTGCCTTGTCTTGCCTTGTCTTGTCTTGGCTTGTCTTGTCTCAGTCGGACTACAGTTTTATGGGTGGTCTGCATTTTAGCCAGCAGTTTCCATTTCCTATTTGTCTGCCCAGTCTTGTATTGATGGAATACCTTCATTAGGCTTGCAGATCTTTTGCACTGAATTTAGCCTTTCTTCTTGTATTCACAAGACAAGCCTCCCTGGAATTGTCTGTAAAAACTGAGCTTTTGTTTGGTAGGTTTTGTCCTAGTTCACATCCGTATCCTCCTCCCAATCTAAGCCCTGTCTGCTCAACACACCGGGATGATGATGATGATGATGATGACGACGACGATGGCAGGGGAACCTTTCCACCGTGCCTGGAGCTTAATTGCAGGGCCATTGTGAGAAGGCAGCAGGGTGCCACGCTGTAAGTGGAAAAAACGTAACCCTACAGTTAAAGGCTCATTCACTTTGTGATCGTGACAGGTCCTTTCAGAACTGGGTGTGTGTGGAAAAGACGCGGCCGTTAGCCGTTCGTTTGCTTTCGTGTGCTTGACAGAGGAGAGGAGGAGGAGGCGGGAGGCGGGAGCAGGATTTGTGGCATACTTGTGGGATTGACAGGCAGTGACGTGTCGGGCCTTTTCCTAGCTCTTTGCCCAGGTCAGATTTAAGTTAGTTAACTGAGTGACTCTTCAGAACATAACTTTTCAGTGCACTGCAGCTATTACTAGTATTAGTCTCTTACTAGTGTGAGGCCTTTAACAGTGACTTCTTCTGGGGCAGGGGATAGCAGCTTCTGTCAAAGTAGAGCGATATGGACCCCAGCAGACATGATAGTGACGGAGTCTAGCGTTTGCTAAATCAGACTCAACAAGGCGTCTTATCGCTGGTCCACAAATAGCCGGTGGTTGGCAGGGCGCCACCAGATGTGAGCATTGCGTACCATGTCGCAGTTCCGCGCGCTTGGGATTGTGTTTAAGCCGCCGGCCAAGGCCGCCCCTCTGTCGCCGCCGCTTCTGCTGTCGGAAAAACAAGCCCGCGCCGGTCGCGTGAAAAATTGATGGGCGAGAGGTTGCTCGGGTTACACCAGTGCGATACAGTGTCGTAAAACACCAGTGCGATACAGTGCGTAAAACTGCGGGAGGCCTTCCGCTTTCTTGCCTTTGTGTGAGGAAACGAGAGCTTCTGCTTCCGGCAGCGAAAAACGTTGGCCCGCCGGGCGTGTCGCAATACGCCCCAAGGAGGGACGGGGCAGGTGCCGTGCCGCGGGGTCTTGTGGCAACACGTCGACAGATTTCCGCATCATTTCTCCGCAGAGTTTAGGCTGCAGAGATCCTGCCTCTGGATCCGCGCTGCTTGAAGCCACCCCACCCAAAACAAAGACAAGACGGTTTTTCTCAAGGAATTTCCCCCTCTATCTCTCTCTTCCTCCTCAGCATTCCAGGGCTCCTCTGCTCCCTCTCTCTCTCCATCTCCAACAGAAGAGGCTCTGAAGGGTCGGCTGTCTCTCCTGTCTCCGTCCCGAGCTCCACAGAGGCGCACAAACACAAGGTTGGAAGGGGCGAGCAGCTCGCATTGCAGTACCGTTACAGCGATTTGGATCGGCTGAGCTTGTTTTGGGCTCATTTTGCCATCCATACTGTTTGTCAGTTGAGGAGGCCTTGCTCAGGATGTGGGTGTTGATGTTGAGCGTATCTCTTATCATCTCTTTGCTGAAAGATTTCTAAATCTAATTGTAAATTGTGAACGTGTGTGTGCCTGTCGTTTTATTAACAGGTCTGTCTGTCTCCTCAGGAAGTTCCGCCAGCAGAGTCCTATTCCCGCCGAGGAACCTCCAGCACCTCCACGCCGCGGGCCAGCGTTCGCTAGCGGCCGCGCCCACCCTCCCGTCCCCTCCGGAGGAGTCATGATCCAGAGGCCCCGCCATGGCGGCACCCAGCTGACAGTGACCCTGGCCCTGCTGCTCTGCGCGCTGGGCGGAGCGGGGGGCGTGGCAGAGCCTTCCCCGGCCCTCTTCCTCCAGGACCTGCTGTCCCGCTACGGGGACAACGCCACCATCTCCGTGCCCCAGCTCCGCGCCCTCCTGGCCCGCCTGAACGTGGGGCAGGGGGGGGGGCGGGCCGGACGGACGCACGACCGCCGACGGACAGACGACCGCCGACGGCGTTTCCACAGTGAGTGAGTCGCCGCGGCGGCCAGTCCTGCTCTGGGCGCAGGCTGGCGCTTATTGCTGCCGCAAACCTTTTTTGCTTGTGAGCGGTATTGTTCATGATGGCGATGATGTTGCTGTAGTTTTACTACGTTTACGTACAGTGCAGTTCAAATGGGATTCTAATAGCCCTAAACATTTTGGTCCACTTCCCGGTCTTTTGTGTCCTCCCGATTTGGCCTTTCATTTTCCACTCATTAATTAAACTTTCTAAATTTAATTATGTTATGTTCACATGAAGCATATTTGACATTTTTTACAAGCTTTGCACCATTGTAGTTTTATACAGCCCATCAGATCGAGGCCCTCAGAAGGGATTAGCGAATGAGTAATCCGGCACCTAGTCACAAGAACTTCGACAGCCAGGCTAGCATTGAGAATGAGGGGGGAAAGAATCTTGGGTTATCTGTATTTTACAGTACACTGGTGTGTGTGTGTGTGTGTGTGTATGTGTGAGACAGATGCTTGTGTGTATTTATATCCCTGTGCTAAAGGCCTTAAACCTTCAAGGGTGACTGTGTTTATTCATCATTGTGGCTGCGTGTGTTACACTGTGGTTGATATGACTGGTTTTATCGGTTTGTTTAAAGTTCTTGACCTTTAGTGTATCTCTTTGCAAAAGTCATTACATTGGCCTGAATACCTTGCATGTATTAATGCGAGGTCTGTAGTGAAGGTCAGTGCTTGTGGCCTCCGTTTTCAGTGCTTGCCGGCGGACACCTTGCTGGCCGCCCACAGTTTGAACGAGCAGTCGCGCTTGGACAGCCGCGGCTTGCAGGAGGTTTGTCCCACCATCCTGCAACAGCTGGACATTGGCGACTGTGGGGCGGAGAAAAAGAAGGAGCCCACCAATGACATGCCGCCTTCACCAGGTGAAGGTGAGTGTCCATGATGTCCCACGACTCAGTCTGTGGTCCTTGGATTAGTAGATCCCCCCTGGTTCAGAACTTTCAATAAAGAAACGTGAGCCTGCTCACACCTTTCTCAGCATGTGTTTGTCAGTGTTTAGTGTGACCTTTAGTAAGACAATCTGATGTCTTGATAAAGGTCACGGACTGAAATGTTTGCAGACGAGCCTGTAGTGAGTGAGTGAGTGTGGGTGGGAATACATCAAGTTGTATACAAGCCATCTAATTCTAAAATGATTGCTTAGATTGTTTATATTTACAAGGTGATCTGAATGGAGGGTTGCTTGGCAGATTGGCGATACAGATGTTTTTTATCAAGATCGGTGTTCCTGTGCTCTTTAATACTGTGTGCATCCCATTGGAATGAATTGTGCACAGGACCGTTTGCTTTGGGCTCTTTTCAAAACCAAAGAAAAATCTGTATTCATTGTTGAAGGTGCAGGTGGTAGTTACATAAAAGCTTTTAATGCAGGGTTGGAGTCAATTAAGTTCCCTCGGGACTAGTTTCCCCATTTGGGGATAACATTGTTAGACAAACAATGCTGCGGAACTAAGTTGTTCCTTTTTAACAGAACACTGAGAGATTCTTCCTTTAGCTGGGGGCGTAAAGGATGTGTCTCCAGCGAGCGCTTGGTCGCTCACCCGTCCGCTGCGTCTCCTCTCCAGCCCCCAACTCAAATTCTCTAAGCAATGTGGGTTAACTCTCTCATTGTTTATAAAGAATGTTTTTCCCTTTAAAAAAAAAAGAAAAAGAAAAAAAAGTTATTTCTGTTGAGTTTAAAATGCTGGAACTGCACCCTATAATTTGTCCCTTGTTTTTAAAGGAAATAAACAGAGATAATAAGCAGTAACACTTTAAATGCTGTTTATGGATATTTTATCCCTGGTCTTCAGTGCCACTTTATTACATTTCTTAAAGATTTGTTGCCCTCATTTCCCAGTTTATTTATTTGTGTACGTTTTTGGCAGGAGGACTGTGGGTGTTGTAGTTCCTTCTGGTTTTACTGTCATTCTGCCTGATTTGTTCTGTTTTTCACAGTTTTATTGATAGCCAATGTCTTCCCGGAGCTCAGAACCGGGTCAAGGCGAGTCGCTGTGGGCTGGCGGACAGGATGCAGTCGAATGGGGGGAAATCCCCAGCCCGCAGTCACAAACGCTTCCTCTTCCTTCACTGTGCTGTCAGGGTCTGTTAACATCTTTCTTTTGCCCTCTCAAAGGTCAGGCCCGCTCAGGGCTGGAGGCGCTGTGTCACGGGAGACTTGCCCTGTCCCTGTTCTTAGGGCTCTGAACTGCTGAGGCGACAGGCGAGCGCTTCCTCAAGGGTGGTGAGGGGGTGGGGCTACACTTCACAGGCCCCAGAGTGGGCGGGGCTCCACACACGTCTTCGATGACTGACTCGCGTGAACCAAGTAAAATGCCTCTCCTCAGAGCTCAACGCTTGATTCAGATCACTGACTCACTGTGACACGTAATGGCTCCGCTCGCTGTGAGGTTTGTGGAGTCTCACTCTACCCTCTCTACTGAAGGGAAATGTTGCTTGTAGACCCTGGTATTCTCCCCTCCGTGTCTATCAGTGCAGTGCATTATACAATAGCTGTAGCAAATTGCCTTCAAGCAGAAAAGCAATTATACTTAAGGTTTTATCACTTTTAACAAGAACCGGAGCACTGCCCTGTTGCAGCTCAACCCACTGAATTCCCTGTCTGTGTTGGCAGTGAACAGTGAACTTAGTGGAACCTTGTTGAAAGACACAGCAGGTTTCTCTGTTGCCCAGGCACTAACGCTACAGATTTCCCTCTGTTTGAAAGGTGAGCGGCTGATGTGGGAAAACCTGGACGGAGAACTGCTCAGCACGGCGTTTAACACAACAAATCTGCTCTTTCAGATGAGGGGGTGGATTCAATGGCATTGTTTCCCCAGTCCCTGAAGTCGTCAGTTCTGATTAAACACGGCCGATCTGACATCAGTGCTTTCTGCAGTCTTACACCACTGTCTCCTGATAACAGATCCTGATCTCTTCAAAAATGTCCCCTCTTATCTCTGACACATAGCTTTCATAGCATCAGATAGACTCTGCACGTAGGAATGTTGATCTGTTTTGTTTTTTTTGTCTGGTAAAGAAGTGGAGAGGGAATGACATGCTCTGTTTGTATGGGGTCCGGATTTCACAAAATACAGGCGGCAGGAGACAGCCCCATGCCTCCGGTGCAGCGTGGCTCCCTCCAGTGGAGAGAGGTGCTAACTGCAGCTCTCTGTGTCCCCGCAGTGTGGGGTTTCTCTATTCTGAGTGTGACTCTGGTGAGCGTCTTCGCCTTCACCGGCGTGTTTGTGGTTCCCTGTATGAAGACGCGCTTCATGCGCATGGTGCTCATCTATTTCATCGCCCTGTCCATCGGAACTCTCTTCTCCACCGCTGTCTTCCAGCTCTTGCCCGAGGTGCAGTAATCCCCCCACCCCTTCGTCTTATCCCCGCTCTGTCCGGACAGGGCTTCGCCCGCCAAAAACACACAATTTTGTTTTATTCACTCTGTTTGTCTTTTTCTTGTGGGGGGTCCCTGAAAGGGGTATAGCCTGGCACTCATCCCAAAAGTGCTCGTTTCTAATGAAAGTTATGATTCTCCTAAGGTGTCCGTGATTGGCTGATTCTCCTGAGGACCCTGTGATTGGTTCACTTTTTGTATGTCTCTGGAAGCGTTGTGGATGGCTTGTGTCAACACACAGACTTTAGATGGCTTGAATGATGTGATTTTGGCTTTACTTCACTGAAATCTAGCCAAAATTGAAATTAGCCTAACAAGATATTAAAAAGATAGCAGGTTGTGCAAATGTAAAGCTGTCACATATAATACACCAGTGGTCCTCAACCCTGTTCCTGGAGGTCTACCTTTCTATAGGTTTTCATTTCAACCATAATTTGGCACACCTGATAGATTCTACAATTAGCAGCGCAACGAGATCTCTAGCTCTTGAATGAGGTGTGCTTTGTTAGGGTTGGAGTGAAAATAGATAGATCTCCAGGAACAGGCAAGGGGGACCCCTATAATACACTGTAAGCACAATAACAGCCTTTCATGCCCTCTTGCTCACCTTCAAAAGAGTTTGACTAGAGCCCCATTGTTTCAGCTGTTGGCCCATAGGCATGGAAGGTGCAGAACACCTGTTCTGGAATGATGAGAAAGAGCTTGAAGGCACATCAGTCGAGAAAAGCCTGTGTGTGCGCACTGGCCAATCACAGAACGGGGCAGGAGTCAGGTGGTGGCCAGAGTATTGTCTCTTGTGTTCCAGCCCTCAGGGCGCATACTGCATACCGCCACAGTACTGTTATTGAGAGGAGCTGTCGGCCCACAGCTGTGCGCGGCTGTGATCTCTGCTGCGGAACTAAGTGGTGCCTTTTTAACAGAACACTGAGAGATTCTTCCTTTAGCTGGGGGCATAAAGGATGTGTGTCTCCAGCGAGCGCTTGGTCGCTCACCCGTCCGCCGCGTCTCCTCTCCAGCACCCCACTCGAATTCTCTAAGGCCCGAGCACACCGAACAACGGTGCCCATTATTTCTGTCCTCCCAAACCCTTTCTTCTCCAAGTCAAAGCCATTGTTCTTCTTCCAAGTCCTCGTTAATCACAGGACTGATGGAAAAGGAAAAAACGAAATTGAGCTGTATCTCCTACTACAAGTCAGTGCATGTCTGAGCAGGATGTGTCAGTCGCGGTCGCACGCTTCCCCCCCTTTCGTCCGCTCTCAGAATAGACGGCGCCTCCGGGCACATCGTGGAGTGCGGGAGAGGAAGGCAGCCATCTTTGTAAGGTGGATACAGACGGCACTTCTCTGGTGATGGACTCTGCTGTTTCAGGGAGGGGGGGGGTGAAATCCACTGGTAAGGTCATGCACCTATTCTTAAAGGATATCCTCTAAGAATATGTGCATCAACACTGACTTCCACTAAACAATTAAAAAAACAATTCACTTGTTTTTTTTCTCTCTCTCCCTCTCTCTGTGTCTCCCCTTCACTTTTCCTGTCTGCTCTGTGACCCCCCCCCCCCCCCTCACTCCCTCCCTCCCTCTCTCTCTCTCTGTGGTCACGGTCAGTCTGGGGTTATGGGTTCCTGTGCGTCACAGTCATCTCCTTGTGCTCCCTGGTGGGCGCCAGCGTGGTACCTTTCATGAGGAAAACCTTTTACAAGCGGCTGCTGATCTACTTCATAGCCCTGGCGATTGGCACGCTGTACTCCAACGCCCTGTTTCAGCTCATCCCAGAGGTAGTGTGGGTGCCAGGGGGGCCGCTTTCCCAGCTCCACTCCTCCCACGCTCTCCTGCCCCTCCAAAACGGGACCAAATTAACCTCTTTCCCTCTTGGCTGTGCTAATTTTGCACTTCTGGAATGCGATTGGGAGTCCCCACCCAGAGCTTAAACGGTCATGGCTGATCAGGAAGAGGGGGGTCCTGGAGGATTTGAACTGGGAAACGATGATTTGAGGTGCTGTGTTTCTTCATCCCCGCAGTAACCATTTAAACGGTTAAACTGAGCTTTCTGTGGCCTAGATCAAAGTCTTCTGGCTGTAGCTAATGAATACAGTAATATAGAGACTTCAATAAAAATTAATGATAGGTGAAGATTTGCATTCGCAAGCCTGCATGTTGCATTCTAAGGGCATGAAATTGAAAGTGCAATAAAATGTAGATATAGTGTATAATTAGATTTTGCACCTTTGATAAAGGCCACTTCCTTTTGATTTAACATTATGCCACAAGTCCCAGCGTCATATTTCTTACTAATGGTTGATGAACTTGATAACGCCTCAGGATTTGAAAAAAGGACCTTTGAACTAACGCACATCAAACACGGAATATTGCCAACAGATGAGAAAGCTAGCAATACTCAAAAGACGGCATCACGTTCATTTTAAAGTGTTCCTTTTAATAGGAGAATCATTATTCCTCATCGTTTTTGTCATTTGTTTATGATCACATTTTATTTGCTTTGTTGAGGCGAAGCTTTCATTGGTTTGGTTGAAGTGTACATTTCTGCAATGGAATGTGCTTCTGAAAAGTACTGAACTTCAGCCTTTAATCTGCCGCAGTATGGCGAAACCTGTCAGTGTTCATCAAAATTTTTTTGTGTTTGCATGCAGAATTATTTGATGATGATAAGAAAAACACAGAAGTAGAATAGAAATGTTCCAATTGCATAATGCTCAATCATAATGCTTCATATTTCAGATGTTTGCATATGAAGTACTAGCTCAGATCATTTGTCATATTGACATTCTAAAGCTATTCGGTGAATGCTAACCAGAAAGACCAGAAACTTTTCTTAAGAACTCCGTAATGCTCGGCTCATCCATGATTTTGTTTTTCATCATGTAAAAAAAATCTTTGGAGATGAGTGTCGGGTCAGTTATTCATAGACTAGACTGTGTGTCATGTAGCCAAGGAGTCATTTTCTAGCAACAAATTTCAGGTGAATACGTCTTTCTGTCCTTCTGTAATGTTGTCCATTTTCATGCGTAGGCCTTTGGCTTTGACAACATGGAAGTTGACTACGTCTCCAAGTCGGCCGTGGTGTTCGGAGGCTTCTACCTCTTTTTCTTCACTGAAAAGGTCCTGAAGATGGTGCTGAAGCCGAAGGATGGGGTGAGAAGGGCGGGGCCCGTCCTCTATTTGGGGAAGCCTCACTGTGGCAGAACTGACCTGCTAGATGCGTTTGGGCCTGACTTAAGGGTCTCCTTCTCATTGCCTGTTACTTGAACGAACAGAAGGAAAAGTGTTTTTGGATGTAAAGGCTGATTTGACAGAATGAGACCACAGACTGGTTCATCCTGTTCAGCAGGTTATTGGCTACTGTAACGCAAATTATCACTCTGATCAAGTTCAGTCAGATGGAACGCAAAGTCAAAATTCCATTTGTAATTTTGGTTATCTGTGGTATGTGTTACGTGAAGCGGTGGGTACAATTATGTAACATACAGTCTTGAACGTTCCGTTTCCAGTTACCAAAACGAAATGCAAATCTAGAGATCATGGCGTAGAATCCTTCCGTGTTCATATTTGTTCAGGCCAACTGTTACACTAATGCAGCCGCTGTGAAACAAACAATGAATCATGAACAGTCTTGTAGAGTCATTAGTCATTTTCACAAAAATGTAATAATTAATACAATTAATATCTTTTTTACATTATCTATTTTCAATTTGAACAGTGCCCTGTTATATCAAGAATCTAGCACATAATTATTTTAAATGATCTGAAGTAAAGTGCAATTCAATTCAACAATCAGCTGCAATCAACTCAATTAATTCAGTTCCATAAGTTCAGGTCATAACTAGTGGGTTATTAATATTCATGATAAATTAAATCACTGTATTTTGTCCTGTGATGTCACTGATGTGGCCAAAATGAGCACCAAGGTCCCTGTTGTGGGCGCCCCCTTGTGGATGTAGAGTTTCACTGCACTTCTCGCAAGTCTTTTTCCTTACCAGAGTTCATATTTAGCTTAATTCTGTGATGGGCATCCACACAGCCAGTACCTGTGAGAATTCATATTTTTCAGAACAACTCTACCGTTCTCTGTGGCATAGTTGCACACTGAACACTGTACAGTGGTGCTGTGTGGAAGAACGGCATTCCCCAGTAACCGACCGTACTAACTCGCCTCTGCCTGCATTTCCAGAAGGCCAAGGGTCACGGCCATGGCCACAGCCACTACCCGGCCGAGCGCTACGTCTCCCAGTCGGACGTGGAAGACGGGGTGACGGAGAAGCTGCAGAACGGGGAGGCGGGGCTGACCCTGCCCGACGGGGACACGAACGCCCAAGGCCCGGGTGAGGTCGACAGGGTGCTTAACGCGGGACAGACTGTGCAGGTCAGTGTGGGGGTATTAGAGGTGCTAAAGGCTAAGCTCTGCAGCTGCTCTCTCTTGGTCTCCTCGCCCACGGAGGGATTAAAGAGCTAAACCTCACACTCCAGTAGGGTCAGAGACTCCTGGAGAACAGCGCACACACAGTGTTCATGCACTGTCATTGCTCAAACGCAAACGGAAAGCCTTGTGGAGAATCTTTGTCCCAAAATCGGCCATCTTGTTGACATTTGAGGGCTACGTGGTATTACGGTATTACAGTGTCTGGTACCGTCAGGTACAGAAGGGTTCAGTCAGTACTTTCAGCTGTAAAAATATGAATGATTGATCATTAATTTCAGTTTGTTTAAATGTAGTCATGAAATTGATGAAAAGATTGATCATCAGTGAGACTGCCACAATATAAGTGTGGTGATCCATAACCGCGAGGATTGCTTTCAGAAGTGAACGTGCAAAACGGGTGTGTAGGGTGCGAATAAGTTTACAGTTGCCCCAAGACCCATACCTCTGTGGACCACAGGATACGCAGAATTCAGGAGGGGGCTGCTATTGGCTGAAAGGCACCGCGTACACGGACATCGGCACGCTGGCGTGGATGATCACCCTGAGCGACGGGCTGCACAACTTCATCGACGGCTTGGCCATCGGCGCCTCCTTCACGGTGTCCGTCTTCCAGGGCATCAGCACCTCTGTGGCCATCCTGTGTGAAGAGTTCCCCCATGAACTGGGTAAGACCCTCCCCCTTGGCAGCACCCTCCAATCACAGGCCAAATTAGGGAGGCACCACTCATTCTCGACATTCGCTCAAAACAAATTTCAACATGCAGTCACAGGCATTTCGAAGCATTTCCAGTTTTTTAAAATATTTTTGCTAATTTGAAGGCTATTTTGTAGCACTGGAATTCAGTTTCCATAGCAGTTCTGTTTATTAATCAGATCATTGAGTAGATGAGTACATGCGTGCATACATAGCTGTATTATTCAGTCTGGTGTTTGGTTGTGCCATTTAAGCAGGACTGTTAAAGAACAGCAGTAGCCTCATCAGGTCAGACTAATACAATGGAGCTGATCTGTGGGACTCCATCCAGGAAGAACCCATCATATGAGGCATCTTCAGACTGCAGCTTGGAATTCAGTTCATCTTGGATTTACTTTAGCACTGTTGTACCATGCTTTATGGCTTTATATGGATGTTAGTTGTATGGTTCTTTTGTTTTATGGCTCTAGTTTGGCAAAAGTTAACTTACATTTAGCACTTTATTGATGTTACACTTACACTGTGGACTGTGTTAGACAAGTCTGACACTGTCGCTTGTGTAACTCAGGTGGATGGACTTACGTTCCGTCTTCCTATAAGTAACTGGATGAGTAAATGACCATATTGTACAGTAACCAAGCATTACATTAAATTGGACATATTAAAAAAATTGGTAGCCTACTAATATAGCTATTGCATACTACAGAGATAACTCCATCTCTCTCTCCTTCTCCATCTCCACTGTTCCCCTCTTTCCTCTTCTCCCCTTTTCTAACTCTCACAGGTGACTTTGTGATTCTGCTCAATGCTGGTATGAGCATACAGCAGGCGCTCTTCTTCAACTTCCTGTCAGCCTGCTGCTGTTATCTGGGCATGGGCTTTGGCATCCTGGCTGGCAGCCACTTCTCTCCCAGCTGGATCTTCGCCCTGGCGGGGGGCATGTTCCTCTACATTGCCCTGGCTGATATGGTGAGGGTCCAACACCGAGGCCGCTACCTTACGGCTAATGCCTGACAGACAGTAGAATTGAGAAAAATGGGAAGGTCTGGTCGTCTAAAATGGGAAGGTCTGGTAATCTAAAATGGGAAGGTCTGGTAGTCTAAAATGGAAGGTCTGACCGTCTAATGCCAGATTATTTTACTGGGGGGGATGCCATTGTATTATTATTCTATCAACATAAGAACAAGCCATTCGGCCTACTTTACTTGCTTTTCTAATGGTTATCCTCATTAGGCAACATTAATGTCATGAATACTGCATTTGTAAGACTATATGACTGCATCTAGGAATCGCCGGGACAGTGATACCAGTTGTGTTTTAGATATTTGAAATGGGTCGCGCTCTAACCCCCTCCCTGCCTTGGTTTCTCTGTGCACAGTTCCCAGAGATGAATGAGGTCAGCCGTGAGGAGGAAGAGGGTGGTGGCAGCGGCTCCCTGTTCGCCTTCGCCATCCAGAACGCCGGGCTGCTGACTGGTTTCACCATCATGCTTTTACTCACCATGTACTCAGGGCAGATCCAGCTGGGCTAGGCCCCGCCCCGCCCCGCCCCCGGGACCACTCCGCCCCAAACGGCCCCAAACGCAAACCTACGAACCTACGGCCCCGAACGCAAACCTACACACCAGCGGCATCATCTTCCCGTATCACAACCGAAGAACCTATGTCCCCCATCTGCAGTACTGCATCCCTACACTCAGTGGCTTCCTTTAGATCTCCCTTCCCACTGCTCTGACCTTTGACATGTGTCCCCTGCCCAAGAGAAATGGAGATCCTATGGAAGGCCAGGGGGAAGCATGTGGAAATTACAAATTGAAATGGATAAAAAAAAAAGCACAGATGTAGGGGCAATTTCAACTCTGGAGATATATGAAGTGCAGTAAAAATTGGGAATCAGTCGTATTCCCTGAGACCAAATCCACGAAGGGCCAGTATCATTTTCATTCATTCATTGGTACCTGCCCTTCGTACTTGTGGACAGTGAATAAGCTTGCGATGGAGGGGTGGCAGTCAGAAGCCGACTCCACCGATGGATTCGCACTCATTTTCCAGGAGTCCGGTCTGACAGCGGAACACCATCTCGGAGCACTTTGCACTGTCCGTGTTCTTGGATATCACTCAGAGCCCATAAAGACCTCTTTCCTTGAACAGCTACATACCTTAGAAAAGTTCATTCCATACCAAAATCACAGAGAGCGGTGAAACAACTTGCCCCTGAGAGATGTCTGTGTAAATGTAAATTTTTATTTTTATTCTTTTTGGTAAAACAAATTGCCCCCAAGGGACTGTCCTTTTAAATGTTTATTTTTTTTAACATTTATTTTCATTCTATTTTCCTAAGGTGAAACAATTTGCCAGGCTCACAGGGACTGAAACCTAAATCAAAGACCAAATACGAGCTGTTCTTCTACACCCCCGGTATTCAAATCACGGTCCTCGAGGTCCGAGAACTGTCGGTTTTCAACCCTCCCTTTACCTAGGAGTCAGGTGTGAAGACAGTCTGGCCAATCAGTAGCACTATTTGTTCAGTTAATTACCTGGGAGAAAGAAAACCAGGGCCGGATTTGGATTTCAGGTCCAGATTTGAATATCAATGTTCTACATGAAGGGCTTTTTTAGAATCCTTCCCTTGCCTCTCTTGAATTCGATTTTTGAGAAATGTAGTTTTTGTAGCTTTTTTTGTCGTCTCACATTTTTTTTTTTTTTTTAATTGTTATTTTATTTTTGTTTAGGGTGGTCAGCATTGACCATTTTCCTGCAAATCCAACACAGAGACCTGTTGAGTGTGACTCAGGTGCCCTGTGGACCATCCACGTGTGGTGATTTTACTCATACAGCTGTATGTCACGTACAGCATGACTGCAGCTTCTCCTGCACTGTTTTCATACTGAAGGCATTCATTTTTACTATATATTTTATTTGTTCATTATTAATTATGTTTGTGACCATGTAATGAAAAACCAAGGATCAAATGTGCAGGCCTGTGTGGACCCACATAATTTGGGTTGTTTGATTCTATACCAGATGTGAAGAGACCATAGATATTATCACACTCATTAATCAAAGTAGGTTTTAAGTGTTTCATTTCTTCCACAAACTTGCAGTTTCACTAATGGCTTGTACCTTATTTCAGTGGAAATGCTTTCATAGATCTGCTCTTTGTGAAAGCCTTACAGTAATGCAGGGCTGGCTGGTTAACTTACTGGAGGCAAAGCCAGTGTTGGTGCGAGTTTGAGAGTACTGCTAGAGTTTCAACTGGAATGTGCTTCATCAGCTATCATTCTTATTTTATAAGAACCATGAAGTATTTTTGTGACCCAAAACTGCAGGGGCTGATTAACCGGGCCTGTTCTGCTTAGCTCATTTGCTTTCGGGTCTGTAGATTATTTTGAGTCGCAAATAACGTTGTTGTTAGGAGTGTCACGATAATATGTAATAATACTGTTCATTAACAGTGAGCTGAAACGATTAACTGTTGAAATAGTTCAAAAGTTTTAAGCATAAGCTGTAGTTGTGTGTTGTTTACATGCAATAGTGTTATATGCAACAACAAAAAAAAAACTTTTTTTTGCAGTCCTAGCTGTGTTTATTGTGAGATCTAGAAACCTACATTACATGTATAGAATGCTGTCCAATATGCACCATGCATTACTGCACTAGATATTTTCTTAAAGTTGACTGTGTATAATTTAAAAACATATTAACTGGGTACCCCCAGTATGTTCAGTAAGTTTTAAGTTAGACCTGAGATTTGAAGCATCATGGTTTAGCATTTTATCACAGTTTTTACAAGCCTCCTCCAATATGTTTTTTTTTTCTCCACAAATGGTGAATTCTGGGACACTTGTTTTGCGTAGATAATATTTGTTCTGACACACTTTGATTTCTCTTGTCACGGTGGTGCATTTAAAAAAAAAGATGCAGTTTAAGACATCTGGCCAGAAGGGGGAGACTCAGACCTTTCTTAAACTCAGGATTATTCTGATGCACACTAACACTGACAGTGTCTATGAGCTTTCCCCCTCAGTTTCAGGCTGTACAGGAACACTACAGAGATGTTCATTTTGTTTATTTGCAGATGCGCAAATGCACAAACATTCAAATGTTGATGTCAAACTGAGCACGTTCACCTGGAACAGGTGGGTCCTGTTTCATCACTTTTGTGGCAGACAGCATATGTGGTCCTCACTTGGATCTCTCTGCGGTGGTGAAGTAGGCATTTTTATAGTACAGGTGCGTAAATAAACACACCAAAATATTAGACAAAATACAAAAAGACAACATTTCTTAAAAGAGTAGATTAACCGATTCAAGGAGCCTACCGCAGTAGTGGCTTTTGTGGTGTACGTGAATTTGTGTGCCTCTCGTGTATATTTTACTAACATTGACAAGTACAACCATTTTAGGTTACATACACTTTTGTCACATGCAATGTGTGTTACAGAGCTGAAAGCAAAAATGTCACAATTTTAAAACAAAATTGTGAGTACATTTAGGTCTCTTTGGAAGGATGGTGGTTATTTTCTTTGGGTAAATGTATGTAAAATGTGACTATGGCTATCTGCTAAATGAAGTTTTCTCCTTGATTTTCTGTCCCAGTTTTTCGTTTTCTGTCTTGACAAAGTTTTAGTGAAGTGGGTGAAGAATAGCACAAAAAGCCATTCATATACTTGAAAACCATTACTGTACCTGTGTTTATTGTCAGCCTCCTGGTTATCGAAGTAATGGGTGGTGATGCATTTAATGGATGTTGTTTTCCTTTTACCATTTACCTTTACCATTTTCCTTTTTATGCAATTATCTGCACTTAAATAAGTGATTAATGGCTGAAAGGGGATGTACAAGATTTCTTCATAAAATAGACTGTTTCTCAGCTGTCCCGTATTGGTCCTTATCAGGTTATAGTTCACAATTAATATACACAACTAGCTTTGTTTTCCTTTCTGGAGGATGGAGCCCTGTGACAGTTAAGTGGACCGGTCTTTGCTGAGAGTCCTCACCCTAAGCGTGCTCACATGTCTGCCATTCTGTGTTCCTAGGCAACCACACAGTTTTACTTGTTATTTTGTTGAAGCCATTATTTGAACTGAAATTGAGAGGACCTTTCTTTAATTATGCCGTTGGAATTTTGTTCTCCATTTGAAAGTCATAAGTCATCCTCCTAAGACCCAGCAATTCATTTATGTCACCTATAGGGGACACGAGTCTCTGGTCTTAATCTCAAGAACCTTATATTCTGCTACGCTGAAACCTACGCTACAAGGGACATTTAATGAAAGTAAAATAATACTTTTGAAAATATTTTCCCTGCAACATGTTTTTGTCACTCAACATGCTTGGGTGACAACTTTATCAACTTAAAAAACAACTTTATTTTCTGCCAGTTTTCAGGAGGATATACTGACTGTAGCAGATTAGTCATAGAATTGAACGCCATTGAACGAAATGTAAACGGTCTATCTTAAAGTGGACAAACCTTCATCAGTGATTTTATAATCATAATGTTATTTATTTTCGAGGAACACAGGTCTGTTAAGATGGCAATACACCCTGGGAAGTTTGGGATGGGTTTTCCCAATGGTCAATAAAGCTGTGTACATATGGTGAGCATATACACTTTCTCTGTTTATATTATTTTGTTCTGTTGATTAAGGGAACATCACCTTTTTTAATAAATTGACACACAGTACTTTTTTTTTTTTGCTTTTCTTATTTTTGGGGTTTTATTGATTAGTTTCAAATGAAAACTAACACATATTTTTCATTTACTAATATTTCATGAATTCTGAGAGACATTTATGCCACCATACACTTTCCTGAAACTTGTAGTGTTACATTATCATGTTCCCCAGAGGAGATTCTGTAGCCTAAGCTCATTTGTCTTGAGTATGCTATTACACTTTTTTTTCCTTTTTTGTCATGGAAGCATATTGTAAGTGGTGTCAGGGTTACAAATGTCTTTTATATGAGATTTAAGCATTTTTTGGAGATGTGTTTATTTATTGATTATGCTTAGGATTGCAAACTGGTACTCATGCCTTTTCAGTGTATAGAAACTTGTGTTTTTATAAACTTATTTTTTTTCCAAATATATTTGCCTTTCTCCATTTAATTTCTTTGTCGTGAATAAGTAGTTCATATTTTCATTTGCTGATCTCCATAATTTTGTAAAATGGAAAAATGTGAGTGTAAACTGAATGACATCATTGGTATAATTGACCTCAATTATAACAAAATAATTTGATAATTCAGGCCCCTCATGCATGATCTGCTAATCTTGGAAGTAGTGCCCCCCCCCCCCCCCCCCCCCACACACACACACACATTGAATCAAACCTATTTACTTTTGTGGGCAGTGTGAGGCCTGGAATGTTTTCATAATGACATCAATCCCAATCACAGCAGCCATTCTCATGATTCAATATGTATACTAGCAGATGCAACAGCACAAATTGAGGATTTTGCTGTCCTTTATTTTTGCAGTTATGTCCATGTCCAAGTGATACTTAGAAGAGTTTTGGTATACACAGGAATTACATTAACATTAACACTGATTTCTGTTCATGTGTTAACCTTTGCCAGGGTCAACTGTTTTGGGCATACATGTACATTAATATAAGTGACTACAGAGATGAAGGAGCTTCATCATTGATATAATCGAGTTGCAGAGATTGCAGTCTACATGTTTGTAAATAAGCAAAAAGGTTATGTGTGAGTGTGTGCCACTAAATACAGCTATAATTTCATATACATATTGGAAAAAGAAAAAGCCCTGTAATGTTGCAGTGTGACTGAACAACATATTTTAGATTTGTTGGAAGGTATGAACAATTAATTGCAAACGATGGTGCAAATTGGTACAAATGTCCACTGACTGTATCACCTTATAACATGCATATAAAAAGCAGATGTACCGGTATCTCATTAGTGGGCCATTTCTACAGGGGCCAAGTGGTTAAATTCAATTAATACATTAACATATATTCAATTAAATATGTAGTAGTACAATAGAATATCACCAACATTTTTATCAGCATATGTTCCAATTCAATTTAATACATATGTATTATATTTCTAACATGCATGCAAATATACTCATATTAAATATACACACCAAGAAGTTGTGATGGTTTTCATGTGTTTAATATTAAAAATGTTACTAGCCAAAACCTGCGTGGGGAGGTGTTCTAATGCAAATGCATTTGCTAACAACTGAGTTAGTTGTAGGCTAATACCAAAGGCAAAAATAATGTTTATTACTGTGTGATCAGTGGTTCACCAAACAAGACAGCATGTAACATAACATCATAACATCATCTTTTTGAATGGATCACCTGTAGATATGAGGATATAGGAAACTACCTATCCTCAATTCGGCACAGAATTCGTGAACCCAGAATACAGTGAACAGAACTTGTTTGCTGTAAACGTAAACTTTCCTAAACGAAGTAAAACAATACACACTAAAAATTTGGCATACTCTCGCAGACGGCGTGGTTTTAAACTACATCTCCTAAACACATAAAGACAACGAGGCATTTCGGGAAATGTAGGGCATCTTTTAGGAATGTGCAGACACTACATTTATTGAGACTGTAGTTAGTGTACATACTACGTTACCCATAAGTCTGGGCGTTCGCCGACTCAACGCTGCCATATTGTAGGAAATCCGTTTGTGGTCTGGTGGATTAGCGAGTTTAATCCGCGAGAACACTGAGGGAGAACAGAAGACATAGCTGACTAGCTAGCTAGCGAGATAGAAGGGGGGAAATATACAACACGGGCCCGAAAGCAGCAAATATTTGAAGTATAAAGCGGAAACAAAATACTGTGGCATTTAGATAACATTCTGCTTTGGGAAAAGTGCAAATTCTAATTTGCAAAACCTTTTTTTTTTATTTTTAAATTTTTTATTCCTGGGTTCTGTTTATTTTAGTTTGTTGACTTGGTTAGCTAGCTAGCTAATTTGTGACAACCTGACAACAGCTGGATACCCAACGAAGGAGTCAGAGACTGCAACTAGTTACTTAGCTGTCTATCTAACTACATATAAAATAATTTGGGCGATAAAGCGGGCTCCCCCTTTCCCCTTCCCCTCCTGGGCTTTACCTTCTAACCTAGCTAGCTAGCAGGAACTCCCATTTTGGGCTGTCCTGCCTTGCTGGTTTTGAATTCGGGGGGTCGCTAGCTAGCTAGGTAGCTAGTTAGCAAGATTAAGAAAGTCGTCTCTTCATCAGAATTGATCATCCTGAGGTGAGACGAGGTGAAAGGAAGATGTCGGGGAAAGAGCAGAATAAACAATCCACCACCGAGCGGCTTGTTAAAGGTAACATTCATTCTGCATGTCAGTCCATAACGTTACGTGTGGCCAAGTAATGTCGCCTAGTTAACGTTAGTTATCTACGTTAAGCTTCATCTTTGGTTAGCCACATCACTTGTATTGTTTTTGCAAACTAATAAGTTAACGTGAAATGGACGGAACTAAGGGTAGGTTGTTTTATAAGCCAATGGCTTCAAACCTATCCTTTTCGTTTGTTTATGTGTAAACATTCGAAATAAAGGAATCATCAAAAGGGTTATATAAAACAAACTTGCCTGTTTTTAACGCTAACGGTAACGTTGGACTGAACGAGTTTGATTCCTGTCACTCCCTTAACTTACAATTGTTGGTAGCCTCTAATTTTCTAACGATGTTAAATAGACAGATGGGTAACAGTTAATTTAGTCTGTAATCTTGTCAATAGCTTGTTAACCAGCAGACGTGTTTATGTATCATTATTTGGTTTATCAGCTAACCAGGTAGCTATCTTGACGATGCATGTAACGTTAACATAATGTTAAATTAACGCTATCTTGCTGTAACGTTAGATTCATTTACGTGCAGTTTTTTTGTATCTTGCATTTTGGTGGATTAAGTTGGCCATGTTAACTGTTGATCAAGTGTTTATTTTTTTCTCGTGTTAGTTGAATTGCTACCAAGCTAACGTTCATTGAATCTGACAACCTAAGTTAAGTTATTTGTGGCGTGTGGTATTTCTTGCGCCTGTTTCCATTACCCAGCCATGACATCTCGTACCCATGACATTTGCACATTGGCTAAATGCCGTTCATAAAGTCAATTTGACATTAACTACGTCGTAGGTAACGCTATAACATTATCTTGCGACTGACGTAGCTAGCGATAATTGACTTGCAGCAAACGTTAAGGTTACCTAAATATTCTTGGAACCGCCTGTTTTCAGATGGGTCAGTTGGTTAGCTACCACACGTGTTGTGATCATAGACGGTTGTGATTCACTGCCGTCAGGCACTTCCAGTAGCTAGCTGAGTCGCAACACTCATGTTAATAAAAAATGGAAAGGCTCTGTTTTTGTGTTTGTCATCCTTTTACTTTTAATGCACATTTCAAAGATGATGGGGAGGCAGTGGAAGTTTTTTTTTTGTATTTTCCAGACTTACTTATATCGTGTGTATATATGGCCTGTACTTTTTTGTATGCATGGTGAAAGGCTTTACAAAGATTCACTCAATCGCAGAGAATGCGGTAGCTTCTTAAGTAGAACATCCCATGTGACTGACTCCATGAACTGTAGCATAAATCTGTGAGGGAAAAAAACAAAAAAACGTTTGCTCCATCAAAACGAACACATTGTATTTTCCTTGACCTTCAGTTTCTTTATGGCACCCGTATTTGATCCCCAAGCCTCAGTGGTGTATGAGAACTGCAGGATCCTTCCCACAGACCTGCGCCTCTGCTCTGTGCTCGGCTGGGACTGGAGGGAGTTTTGTTGGCATGCGCAGGTTGACACCCTTGGCTCTTGACCAGCAGAGGAGAGCCAGGAGAGTGTCTGTTTCCTCTGATGTGTGCAAACTCTCCCTGTGGCTGTGGGGAGCGGGGGAGCCTGCTGCGCACCATGGCTGTTCAGATGTTAACATGTCCCTCTAATTGAACATAACTGCCTGCATAAGTGTGCATTGGCTCCCCTAAAAAAGCGCACCTGAAACGGGTCGGACCGAATGACCGAGCCATTTTCAGCCCGGCAGGATCCCCGCCCGTCTGAAAGCGCGCGTTCACGTTTGGTTTGCGTTAAAGTTCCCGTACTCGTGTCCCGAGGCGTCGTATTGACTCCCGGGAAAGTCCCTCATCCCAGGGTGCTCATGCGTCCCTGGGAGACACCCGATCGACACAGTCTCTGAGTCAGAGTAGAGCTGGATTCGTGTTAGGCTGTAATTGGATCATTAGTTACAGGAGCGAGGAGGGAGGAGCAGCATCAGAGGTGTGCGTTTGCAGGTTCAGCGTGTCCAGGTTCGTCTAGCTGTGCCTGGATCATGTGCCCTTACCATGGTGTGAAATTAACATCAGCGACCAGCCAAATGCTGGTACAATTTTGATTGTGGCTGGTAAGTTTTACTCTAGCTAGGTAACTGACCAGGTTGTGTTATATTGTAAAAGTTAATGTGAGTGGTAAAATGTTGATAATGGCTGGTGATTTTTAGAATACACAAGCCACTCTGGCCAGTGGGTAAAAAAGTTAATTTCATACCCTGGCCCTCGCAGAGCTGTTAAGGGGAGACTTCTGCCAGCCAAGGGCTGTGTAATTGAAAGTGTCTTTCCCCGGCGCGTGCCCCGGACCAGAGCTGCAGCGCTGGCTCTGTGGAGAGGGGTATTTAAAGGTGGTGCGGATCAGCGGGAGTCACGTCAGGGTTCCAGGAGCGGAGCGCGGCAGGACTCAAGGAGGAGGAGGAAGGGACAGCTGCAACACTTTACAGAAACATTCCCTGTGCATGCTGGGTGCTCCCACATCATGCTGTGCTGCTGTATCGGAGGCAGTTCCCTGCTCGCCCCCCCCCCCCCCCCCCCTCTCCACATGGACCTGACCGTGCTGAGTGTGTGCCTGGCATTACCGACTGTTCCACTGTCGTTATGAGTTCATAGAACAAGATGTGAGATCTCTCCGATAAACAGAGGCCTGGTTGTTAATGCCATGTGGGCATATGAAGAAAATCTCATTAAAGTGAGTGGAGGCAGGCAATGCAAAGTGCAAGTGTGGCATTCCCATGATAGTCCAGGGAAGTAGGACACCTTGCTGTACTTTTCCATCATTGTGTGGGGGCTTCTTCTGCTGACTCAGGTGAATACAGGGGCCAGACTAAGGCAGTGGCCTCTCTTATGTTAAGTCTCCGGTACGGAGCCGTTTCACCACCCTCACTGGCTTGTGACTATGGAGCGGTGCTGTTCTGTGTTAGCCAGGCAAAGCATGACACGTACAGGGTCTGTTGATTTGCACAAACTTGTAACCCTACAGAACCACTTTAGCAGGGCTCCAGTGCAAGGGTGATAGAATGGCACTGTTGGATTCTTGTCACCGTTGGCTAACTTCTCTGGCACCCTCACCTGTTATGTCATCTGGATTGCCCTGAAGCAGGGATCACTTACATGCTGGCGGCTGGGCCGCTGTCAACAAGTAGAGGGTAGATATTTGTATTTTGGATTTAAGGAGAGGTTGAAGTACTGTTGATGTAGGCAACAAAACAAAACTGGTTGTGAAGGAGATAACGGGATATGGGTAGGGGACAGTGGCCTCTTCTGAAAGGGGACCAGGGTATTTGAGATGGCCCTTGCCTGGTCCAAATTGACAGTTGCACCAGAGAGGACCGCCATTCCATCTTGCTACGGCTGAGGGTGCCTCATCTGTGCCTTTCCCCAAGTGGGATATATGCTGTGCTTGTTTGGTGGCCCCCCCCCCCTTTTAACACACTGCTAGGCCTCGGGAGCTGTGCAGTGTTTTGGTGTATTGTAAAAAAGGTGCATTGCCTCCCAACTAAGGGCTGGATTTACTAAGATCTTTAGCGTGTGCAAAACATTTTAGCACACACAAAACCAATATGTCCAATGATTGGTCATGGTATTTGTTTTGCACCAATCATTGGTTGTGTTATTAGTTTTGCGTGTGCTAAACCGTTTTGCACACGGTAAAGGTCTTCATAAATCAGGCCCTAAATGCGATGCTGGCTAAACATAAATGCTAAAGTGGAGGGAAGACGAGATGTGCGTGTAGAATTGGTGCCCGATATATCTGCCCTGGCAGGGCTATGATGTTTAGTTTTAAGAAACGTCAAACGTACAAGGAAAACTGCAGTCTACCTTCACATGTCTATAGAGGAAGCTTGTGTGAAGTCTGAACAGGTCCACTCGAGTCTGATGGCCCCAGTTGGGTTTTTGGGCAAAGTCAGCCTTGTCAGGTGGTGTTGATAATCGTCTGCATGCCTTGATGGACCCCTGCACAAGGTTACTGTTTGTGGTAATGCTACTGTAGTCGGGGGCCTCGGCGATGTTCTGATCTTCCTGAGAAACTGTTCAGCATGGAAAGGCAAACACCATCAGTGATGTGCAGGCTATGGCTCTAGAGCCAAGCGTGGAGACTGTCGCACACCACCTACAGCTTTTGGTGTTGGCAGCCAAAAAGCACAAATTAAAAGTAGGTTACAGATACTTTCAGTGTGTCCCTGCTTGTGAAAACCTGTTTTTGGACCGCGTCTTCTTGCGATTAAGAAGTTTGTTGTTTGTATAAAAAAAAAAAAAGGAAAAAAAAAAGATCTTGGCAAAATCTTTTGGAACTACAAATCCATATTTTATGATTTTGCTCTCACTTTCACTTAATATCATTTTGAACATTTTTAATATCAATGATTACAGTCTAGGTAGAGAGAACACAAGTACACAACCTTGAGGCCTGAGAACCACTGTCATCAGTCAGCATGTGTGAACAGACATGAGTTGAACAAGCATAAAGTCACCTTATATTTTGTGGGCGGCCATTTTATTTGGGGAAAGTGTCTGCAGAACTCAAAGCAGGCTAGCTACATCTGTTTAGTGTGAACGATGCACATTAATTTGGTTTTGATGAAATTTGGCAACCTGGCTGGTCATAAAATGGAGAAGAAAATACTGGATATTAGAGTTGCAATGACGGTTGTGACTTATGAAAGTTATAGCTTCGGTTAATCCATTAATCCTGCAATCTGATCCAGTGTACGTTTCCTCTAATATCCATTTATGTGGTATGTTTGTTTTTCAGATTAAGAAAAAATAATCCATGGCATTTTTTTAACCCCTTCCATTTAATCTGCAAACGCAGTTTTGTGTCATCTACACTCTTGCATGGCTGAGTCACCATGTATTAATCAAGGCCTAGTGTGGTTTCCCTCGCTACTCAAATCAACTGTGAACACACCCTTGCTAATACAGTTTCTTCAAACCATGTTACCTAAGAGCAAGTACAACACAGTTTGACTGATCCGGTTGAAGAGGCTCAATATCAAACTTCACTAAGAATGTTGCTTCAATTAAAATTCTGCCATCATGCCTTGAAACCTTACAGTTGAATACAGAGCAGAGAACTCGTGAGCTAAGAGTTTGTGGTTGATCCTCATTAAAAGATCATTTTGAGCAACTGTATGGAATTGTGGTTTGATCTGATGATGATACAAGAGTTCCTGTTACCCTGTGGGCTGAAGGCATCATTGGAGGTTTGAGGGGAGTCAGCAAAACTGAGCTGACAGTTGGTGTACTTGATATTATAAACATGCATGCATGTATACCCGCTAAGCTGTAGATCAAATGGCATTTACCCCTGAAGTTTTAGCTATGTCCGTACACAGCTTAAGAGATCTGATGTTGGTGGAGAGGCACAACTGCTGTATGTTGTTGCCTTTGGCTAAGTTGCCCTTGCATGTAGAGTTTCATTTATAAATGTCTCAGATGGGTTTGATGAATTTTGACTTTCTTTTCTACAGCTTAATATTATTAGATATGAGTTCTCTAGGTCTGGACATTTTGAAATGAAATGAACATAATGGAGCTGAATATTCTTTTCAGAAAGATAAGGCAAGTGGTGATGCAAGTCTTGAAGAGTTTCTTGTGTCACTTATTATTATGTCCATTATTTTAATTTACCATATTGGTTTGTGATCTGCAATTGATGGATTGACGCCAGCTATGGATTAGCCCTTGTTGTATCAGAACCTGGGTCTCTATCTGGCTTGTGTTATTCCAGGCAGCCCCATAACGACCCTGTGTGGTTCACCTCTGTCTGCCTTGCGCATAAAGAAGAAAGGGCAGCAATTGCATGAGGACCTCTCTTTATGGTGGTTGTTGTGTGTCAGTGTTTCCTTTAATGAAATGTACTTTAGCATGAGGTGACTGTTAGCGGGCATAGCATGAGGCTTGTGTAAGAGCAGTTAAATTGGCGCGGTGAATGACAAAGATTTTCTTCAGTGACGGGTAGAGGGAGAAGTCCTTCACCCAGCTGCCGAGGAGCGCAGCCGGCCACTCCCACAAACCTCACCCCAATTTCAGCACTGCCCTCCATCTTACAGTTCTGAGGATGTGGCTCCGGGAATGGAAGACCGAGTAATCCTGGTGCTGAAGGCTAGGACTTCTTTAAAAGAATTACGTACTAGACAATGTGCGTTTTGCGAAGGCCTTGCAAAAACAGGCAAAGAACCCTCCAACTGCAGTATCTTGACCAAGCAGCCACCTCTCAATGAGTACCAGGAACCCAAGAGAGGAACTGTTAAGACACCCCTGTTTACAGAGATAGTGTCCAGAGGAAAGAGCTCTGTCTTGGCTAGACGAATGAGGAGGCATTTCCTCGCTAAATCAGTCGACTAATGCAGTGCTGTTGAAGGGAGATTACTCGTTGTGGTTGTTGAGTGGCCGCCCCCTTTCCCTGGCGCTCTGCTGCCTATGGCCTTAATAACTTGATTTATATTCACAGCCACTCTTTGGAGGCAGGAAGTGAACTGAAAATGACAGCCTCTAAAAGGAGGGAAAAAGTTTCTGTCTGTTGTCCAACACCAGAAATAGAATGCCTTTGTTCTTGAGCGGCACTGTTTGGAGGCGTTCAGAATTTTCTGTGCCCATTATAAGGCATCACGGCTGTCTGCCTAGCACTCTACACGTAGCCCAACATGTAGTAATGTTTCTCTTCAGTATCAACGAAGGGGATGGTAGAGCTCCCATCACTTGACTTGGTGTGTTGTCCCTTGTAGATAGTCAAAACCGGGTAGTGTCAGCCTCCTTAAAGATGAACTCTGAAGGCTTTTGTTTGTTTTAAGAAGCAGTGGAAGAAAGATTATGTTGTGCTATTTTTGGCCCTTTTTGTTTAGGGGGTCTCCCCAGTAACAGGGAGTTTCCCCACATGCGAGCCCACTTTGCCTCCTTGTTTTTGGCCTTAACTTGGGGGTGCTGATGATTCGGGAGAGGAGTAGACTTTTCAAGGTGCCCATATTTATTTCAGGTGGGCTCTCTGAGCATTTTCAGACGGTCATACCAAAGAGGGATGGGAGATCTAGTGAAGGATAGAGACGATGCTGTGGACGTACTGGCCTTCTTTCAGCATCAGAGGCCCAGGGCCTTTCCAGACACCAGGTCAATACGGACAGGCTTGCCTTTAAGCTCTGCATCTTCGCCTCATGCTTATAACCATAGGCGTAGCGCTGAGACAGAACGTCCACCTAGCATCAGGTTTTTGGAGTAGCCAGGGACAAATTCTTACTGTCATCATAACATGCATAACCTGCTTTTGTTTGATTAACAGAACCAACCAGAAATGGCTCATGAAAGGTCCAAGTATTTGCGTTACAGAAATGTGCTATCAGTCTATTAATAGGAACACAAATATGAGGTTGTTGTTGGACATCTGTAGATGATTAATCCGGATCAATACGAAATACAGTATGTTGAGAATTGAACCAGTTCAGAGTCCTTTCCGAAGCAGAAATCATTGCCAAGAAAGATCTGACCTGATTTTGTTGGCAATGTCTAATTAGATACAGTTAGCACCATAATTCATTGGAAATTTTTTGTTATTTTGGTTCTGTACTCTAGCACTTTGAGTTTGAAAGGATACAATGACAATGAAGTGCAGAAAGTGGTTAATAAGCATGCCGATTGTAACATACATAATGCATCTGTAGTCTTCTGTGTAGTTGCCATTGAACTCGCATTGTGCTATTGGCTATATTATTTGCTGAGATTTGCTTAGTTCTACCTTGCTTGGTGCTTGTTGATTAATACACATTTGTTATCAAAGGCATTTTAGACGGAATTATTGTTGACAACGTAGCACAAATACACTTATAAGTGATAAGGAGTATGAAGGATTTTTAATATCACTAATATCACTTTATACTCAGTGGATTATGGAAGCTATAAGGAGTTTTCCTTTGTTATGTGTAATCCCTATAAATTTTCTTACTTGCATTTTCTAACAGTGAGAAAAGCACATAATTTGAGCTGTAGGAATTCTTAACCGTGCATCTATCTTCATATAAATACATTTACACTCAAGAAAAAATGTGTTGCTCTAGAGCTCTGGGCAAAAATGTCAGGTAAATAGTGATGGAAAGTGTTCAAAGACATGTTGGGCTGTTTGAAATGTTTTATGTGTCTATCTAAAGCTGCTGTGGCGTCAAAACCGGGCTTCGGGAGTGAGGGTGGGAGGCAGTAAATTTACTCTGCTGTGTCTGTGTGTGTGTGTGTATGCGTGTCTGTGTGTGTCTATGTGTGTCCCTGTATGTACAGTGCCCTCCACTATTATTGGCACCCCTGGTAAAGATGAGTAAAAAGGGTTATAAAAGATTCACCGTTTGTTGAATTAGCTTAATGTCAGACTGAAAAAATTAGAAAAATCCAACCTTTACCATCACACTGCTGCCAGCTATGCAGTAGATATGGATGGATCACTTTAAGGGTTGTTTCTCCTGACAAATTGTCCTATTGAACTGGAAAAATAAGTCAGGAGAAGAAACCCTTCAAGTTATCCATCCATATCTACTTAATATCTGGCAGCAGTGTGATAGTTTAAGGCTTGTTTGATACGTCAGACCCTTGATGACTTAGAGCCATTTAGCCAACCATGTGTTCCATACTGTTCCAGTGTAATTTACTGCTAAATCTGTCCCACCCCCCAATACCCATAGAGATCCATTCAAATGCAGATATGTTATAGTATAGCTTGTAAGAGTACCAGAAAATAAGATATCAAGAGTCTTTTGATGTTGTTGGGTCACAGACATCAGGAAGTCATGGCATGCAAAGGATATGCGACCAAATATTAAAAATGATTACTTTATTCTATATACAGATCCTTTCCAAAAAATTAGAATATCATGGAAAAGTTTTTTTTTTTTCCATAATTCCATTCAAAAAGTGAAACTTTCATAGATTATAGATTCATTACACAAAAAGTGAAATATTTCTAGCCTTTATTTGTTTCATTTTTCATAATTTTGGCTTACAGCTCCAGAAAACCCCCAAAACAGTATTTCAAGAAATTAGAATAGTGTGTCGAAAATCAGCATTTACTTGAGTTATTTCAGAGAATGAGTGGAGTGGCTTGACTCGAGGAATCCGACAGTTGTAGCCCATGTCCCGGCTACGTCTGTACGTGGTGGTTTTTGAAGCACTGACTCCAGCCTCAGTCCACTCCCTCTGCATCTCCGCCAAATTTTGGAATCGTCTTTGCTTGACAATCCGCTGAAGCCTACGGTCATCTCTTTTGTTTGTGCACCTTCTCCTGCCACATTTTTCCCTTCCACTAAACTTTCTATTGATACACTACTCACAAAAAGTTAGGGATATTTGGCTTTCGGGTGAAATTTATGGAAAATGTAAGTTCACGCTACAGTGATATTATACGTATCATGAAAGTAGGGCATTTAAGTAGAAGCATGCAATGGTGATTTCCTCATCTCAAACAATTTATTGAAACAAAAGCCAACAACAGTGGTGGGTATACCACAACAAACATGTCAATGTCTCAATAACTTGTCATGTGCCCTTGAGCATCAATTACAGCTTGACAACGACGTCTCATGCTGTTCACAAGTCGACTTATTGTCTGCTGAGGCATGGCATCCCACTCTTCTTGAAGGGCGGCCCTCAGGTCATTGAGTTTCTGGGGTACAGAGTTACGAGCCTCTACACGGTGAGTCAGCTGATCCCATAGGTTTTCTATGGGATTCAGGTCTGGAGAAAGTGCAGGCCACTCCATTTGAGGTACCCCAGTCTCCAGCAGCCTTTCCCTAATGATGCGACCTCGATGAGCTGGAGCATTGTCGTCCATGAAGATGAAATTAGGCCTGTGTTGTTCATGCAGGGGCACAATGACTGGATTAATGATGTTATTCAGGTAGTATGGGCTTGTCACTGTACCATTCACAAAGTGTAGGGCAGTTCTGTATTGACTAGACACACCTGCCCACACTGTAACACCGCCACCACCAAAGGGTCGTCTGGTGACAACAGTGGCTGATGCATAGCGCTCTCCTTGACGTCTCCAACATCGTTGGCGGCCATCATTTCTGCTCAACGTGAATCGACTTTCATCAGAGAACAGCACTGAGGCCCACTGGTCCCTCGTCCAGCGTAAATGCTCCCTGGCCCATGCAAGACGATGACGCCTGTGCCTGGTGGTGTGGTCAGGTATCCTTGCAGGTCGTCTAGCACGCAGACCACGCTGATGTAAACGGTTTCGAATGGTCTGACGTGACACTTGGGTGCCTCTCACCTCAATTAGATGTGCCTGGAGTTGAGTGGCATTCATCATCCGGTTCCGCAGGGCACTGTTCACAATGAAGCGGTCATCAGTGTGGGATGTGGCCAAAGGACGTCCACTTCTATGCCTTTCTGTGACTCTTCCAGTCTCTCTGTATCTCTGTTCCAACCTGCTGATGACACTCTGTGACACTCTAAGCTCAGTGGCCACTTCCCTCTGAGAACATCCTGTTTGAAGCCTCGCAATGGCGAGGTACTGTTGATCAATTGTTAGGTGTCTTCTTGGTCTCATGATGTCAAAATGTGAACAGCATGATGAAGAGGACTGTTTAAATACCAATTCTAATTGAACCAGGAAATTTATTGGTCGATTCATGGATCAAACACCTGTTGTGAATTTTGCCGTTCAGCTCCTTGTTAGAGAACAGCAAGTTGTGCAAAAAGTACTGAAACATTGAATAGTTGGACATGAGCATTCAAAAGTTTAGAGAAGGTCAAATTAATTTCACCTGTAAAGGTTATAGTGCATTTTAGGTTCATCCTGAAATTTCACCCGAAAGCCGAATATCCCTAACTTTTTGTGAGTAGTGTATGCTTGGACACTGCACTCTGTGAACAGCCAGCCTCCTTAGCGATGACCTTTTGTGGCTTACCCATCTTCTGGAGGGTGTCAATGATGGTCTTCTGGCCAATTGTCAAGTCTGCAGTCTTCCCCATACTGAACCAAACTGAGATAAACTTTGCAGGTGTTTTGAGTAAATTAGATGATAGTGTGACACTCAGTCTAAAACATTCATTCTCTGAAATAACTGAAGTAAATGCTGATTTTCGACACACTATTCTAATTTCTTGAAATACTGTTTTGGGGGTTTTCTGGAGCTGTAAGCCAAAATTATGAAAAATGAAACAAATAAAGGCTAGAAATATTTCACTTTGTGTGTAATGAATCTATAATCTGAAAGTTTCACTTTTTGAATGGAATTATGGAAAAAAAAAAAAACTTTTCCATGATATTCTAATTTTTTGGAAATGATCTGTATATATATATAAATGCAGGGGTGCCAATAATTGTTTTTTTTTCTCATAAGAAATTTACTGCAATTGAAGGTTTCTCATTTTTTCAGTGTGAGATTAAGCTAATTCACCAAACGGTGAATTTTTTATAACACTTTTTACTCATCTTTACCCGGGGTGCCAATAATGGTGGAGGGCACTGTATCCCCTACATCTTGTGCAGTTGTGACGATATATAACAGAAATGGCCCTGTATTGGTGCCGGCCCAGTCGCCTTGTGCAATGTACATGTGTACTTGTGAGCACGTGGCCAGTGTTTGTAATAATCGGTCTTTCAGCCTGAAAAATAACTGCAAGCAATTAACTGTCCACACCAAGAGCTAGGGTGGAAAAACTGTGTGCTTTTTTCATCCCGCCAAACAGGACTGTGTGTGCGTGTGCGTGCCTGTGTGTGCGTGTGCATGCGCGTGAGCACGCGAGAGAATGAGAGAGACAGCGAGCCAGCAGTACGTCGCTCCCACTGCTCCATGTCATGTGACTGATGCCCATGAAGAGCTCCCACTCTGGGTAATTATTTAATTGAAGTGAGTAATCTCTTCTGTGATTAGAGCAATTTGTGTGCTAGCGCATAATGACACGTTGCTCAGCCCCCCCCCCCCCTCTCTCTCTCTCCGTGCGCTTGCCCCATGCTCGCTCTCCGCTGCCGCGGCGGACACGGACAGGCTCCCATGTGTGCCGCGACGTCTTCCAGCTCGTAGGCGTGAGTCTCCCGGGTCCAGTTTTCTGTTTTTAGAAATGACCACTGGTCACGGAGACGTTCTCTCAAACAGATGGGACAGTTGGGTTCATACAGATCGCTTTATTACTCCGTGTGGCCGCAGAGCACGGAAGATGAGTTCATATGGCGCTTTTGTTTTCTAACTGCGTCCATTCAGTTGATTCAACGTTTGTCTGTTTTGCTCACTGGCTTACGGGCGAGCGTGTCGCATCAGATTGTATCATGCTTCCTTTCAAACTGTTTTGTTTATTTATGTGTGTGTGTGTGTGCGTACTAGGGATGCACAGATGTATCGGCCTAT